>CAWUHX010000267.1:336516-490621 GCA_963922205.1 Romanomermis culicivorax | reverse complement strand
CACACTCTATCAGATTAAGCAGTGGTATCAACGCAGAGTACTGAATCTTTAGCTTTTCGATTAGAATAACTTAACTCAACTGAACAGTCATAGGAACCGAATCGAATAGCACTAAAAAGTCTCCTGAATTGAAAATTTACGATAGCATTTGATTTGTTTGTTGTGTTATGTGTGAGTGTGATCTCATCTCATATCTATTGTCATGTCAGTGTCAGAGAAGACTGCATTGCAGTTACTAAAGTCAGCTCAACTCTCAATTTGATTGTTAAATCAGGAAGAAACTTGTATTGCCCAGAACAAAATGAAAAAAAATGAATTTTTCAAAAATGAAACCCCAAAAACTCAGAAATGTCCATTTTTCCAACCCAAAAAAACCCATCAGCCCAAAAACCCAATGCCCGCCAACTCTGCTTTCCACATTTGTGGAAAAAGGTTCGTGGAGAAAAACTGTGCTGCCCAGTGTTTTTTTTTGTGCCGGCATAACATGGTTTTTGGCACAAAAAATTTTGAGCGTTTGTGCCAATTGGCGCAAATTTTTTGACTTGTCTTAGAGTAAATGTTCTTGATTTTTAGTCATTTTAGGGGCTGAAAATGCAAAATTTTCTCGGCGCTTTGCACCGAGTCATTAGTATATGATACTAACTATTCTTATTTATTGGTATCGAATGCGATCGGTTTCCATTCGAATAGCTCATTTGTATTATCGCAACAGACTTTGAGATTGTCGATGATTGGTGAATGAATAGAAATTGTAAACTTCCTCTGCTCATCCAATCAGCGTTTTTTTTGTGAACGGACATTTGTCCCAATTGGCACAAGACGCCAAAAAATTTGTGCCAATGGCACAAAAAAATTTTTTCTGCTAGAAACATACTGAAAACTCCGGAAAGGTTTTAGGCCAACCTATTTAAAGCTACGTTTAAATTTAACGCATAATTTTCTTGTAGAAATCGTGCCCGACCTGTTTTTCAGCTAACCATGCCAGTGAGATAAGAAAAAACTGCTAGAAAATGGTTCACGACGACTCTAAAAGAAGTGGAATGTTGAAAAATTTAAATATAACTCTAAAATTGTTCAGGAAGTTCATACTGGTTCAATTTTCGGCTACGAATATCTATCCTAACAACAATGTAGAGAATAAAGTCGAAAATTGTGTAAATTTCCGGTCGATACAGATTTTTCTATTTGAGTCAATCAAACACAAAAAGTAAGAATTTCAGTTTTAAATCCGAATCTGACTGAGAATTTTTTCTGATTCATAAGTCATTGACAGCCTATAAAGTTTGCTGCAACGATACTAATACACTGTTCGAAGAGAACTCGTTCGCGCTCGGGTCAAATATACGAGTAATCAATACTATATACATTGACTCGGCGCGAAGCGCCGAGAATTTTTTCATTTCCAGCCCCTTAAACGTCTAAAAATCAAGGAAGTTTAATGTTTGACCAGCTATAAAGATTTTGTGCCAATTGGTACAAATGCTCAATTTTTTGTGCCATTCTAAATTTTTTTCTGCCAGAAATTATGTTTTGGCGCAAAAAAACACTGCATCCAGTGATATTCGGAACCGGAATCTTCTTTTTGATGTTTGATTCGAACAGAAAAATTCACATTGTTGGCACAATTTTTCAGACAAAAATTTACGCGACGCGACTTTCGACTTTGGTTTTTTCCGGAGAAAGCAATTACAGACATCTTTAATTCAATCTTTACATCGTTGTTAATAAGAAATTCGTAGCCGAAGAAGAAAAATGTACTTAAACTTCCTGACAAATTCGATAAAAATATCGTAATTTTGGCAGATTTGCCAGCATCCGATTTCTTTTTGAATCGTATAAACCGTTTTCTCGATCAGTTTCACTGACGTGGTTTGATTGAAATAAGTTTAATGGCACGATTTTTATGCAAATTAGTGCAGTGGAAGTAATCTTTAGTTATGTTCTTATCAGACTTTTGGCATGAAACTTTTTTTAGGTTTTAAATATGTTTTTAGGGTGAAAAATGTTTTTTGTGCCATTGGCACAATTTTTTTGGCCCTTTGTGCCAATTGGCACAAATGTTCGGTGCAAAAAAACTGTTGCTACCACTGAGCGAACTGCTGGAATCTGCAGAATTTGATGTTTTGAGTTTAAGGATTTCTTGTTGGTGGGTCTGGCCAGGACTTTTTTCCGTGCTGATACCGTAAAGAATTCTAGTCGAAAAATTTTCATACAATCCTACCCATTTTCTCCAATTGATAAATCTACTTACTTTTATCAGAAAAACGATTAAACGCTAATTTTCATGAACTTCATTCAAATCGCGCCAGTTCTTAACTTTTTCAACTAGATTTCATGAGTTTTGGAGGAAAATAATGAAGAGCCTGGCAAGACTACCGATAAATTTCCATTTCACGGCTTTTAAAATGTTGGAAAACGCATTTTTCGGCTAATTCGTCAGGTTATCGATCGTAATCACTGTTTTTATCGTAAGATAATCATGATAATGGATCAAACATTCCTGTAATTGAGGGAGCCACCAACTTGGTCTAACCCTATACCTAAATGTTGGGACCCCCAAATCGAAAAGATTTGGAAAGTTGCATTTTTGTCGTTGGATAAATTTTCGGCCTTTTTGGGTAAAAAAATCATGTTGAACACTTCGAAGAGATTTTCAGAAAATGACCGATAAAAATCTTAATTTTCTTCAATTATGTCATGAAACCATACCTGTAAGACCTCCGACCAGTTGGGGGGGGGTAAATCCGAAATTTGGGGGGAAGGGGTCGAAAAAAGTCGAAATTTTTCCCAAAAAGGCCAAAAAACACACACTTTTCTTGCAAATTTTTTTAAATTTTTTCCAAACTGGGGGGGGGGGGGGGGTTGGGTGATGTTGGGTATATGGTTGGCCAAGTTGGGGGCGGGTCCCCCCTAACCCCCCAAAGTACAGGTATGCATGGAACAACACAAGATCAGACATTCATCCATGATGTGTTGATGATTTAAACTATAAGCGGAAGATAAGACAAAATTTTTCAACCGTCACCTATAAATAACATGGAGAACAACAAATCATTTGATACGAATTTTCTGTTAAAAAATCGTAATTTCTATAAATTTGTAATCTGAAAAATTTTTAAAACGAATAATTAATTCGTTAACTTTCGTAATTTTGGCCGAAAAGCTAAGAGTATTTATACTTCGCTCGAGGAGAAGTGCGCGAGGAAGACTCCTCGAATATGATTTAGAGCAAAGAGGAGAGTTATGTGCTCCTCGAGGATGCTCTCCGCCTTCGGCAAATAGAACAGCGCTGAGAGGAGAAAGATTGTTCGTTCGCCGGAAATTTTTTTCCGTCGTTATTTCTGCTTCCGCATTTCAGCAGTTAGCTGAACCTTTTCAGTCATATTTGGAAAAATTTTACTGCATTTGATACAAAAACCATGGAGGCATTGTTTGCGTATATGCCGAGAAATTTCAGCTGTTGAAGTATTTTCGGCAGCAGTTTTTCTGCGAACATAGTCTTCGCCTCTGGTCAGACCCAGTGTTCGCATGTTTTAGCTCCCGCAACCAAAAAAGATTGTAATTTTTTGGGCAAGTTCAAAATTTTGGCGAAAATTGGGTTTTTTAGGGGTTTTTGAAGATTTTTAAAATTATGCGCAAATAAATTTAAAATAAAAAAATTAAATTTAAAAGAAAATTTGAAAAAATTTTATTCTAATTATTTTAAAATTAGTAAAATAAGTTTTATTAATTTCAAAAATTAATTTAAAATTTTATAAAATTGAATTATTTTTTAAATTTAATTACAATTTTAATTTACTAAAATTTGAATTTTTTAAATTCAATTAAAATTTTAATTTAATAAAATTTAAATTTTTTTTAATTTAAATTTTTTTAAATTTAAATTTAATTCAATTTTTTCAATTTGAAAAATTTAAATTTTTCAAAAATATTTTTACTATTTTATTGGAATATTCGAAGCGGCGAAGGAGGGGATAGCACTGGGAGCCGGCGGAGTTGCACCAAATAAGCTAGAAATATAGTGGGGTGGACGGCGGACAGCTTTTAGGGCACTTCCCTCCCCCAAGTAAGCACACAAAATATACCAAGCGCACGCGAGCGGAGAGCAAAAAATTGAACATGTTCTATGCTCGGATTGTACGCTAGTATCCTCGAGCAGCCTATACGCTTGGCGAAAGAGTACGTTCATTACTTAATCCATCCTCGAGGGTCCCGAAGCGCATGCTCGCCAGAGTTGCATTCACGGTCTGCTCGAGGAAGGAATCCATGAAGCGTAGTACTCCTGCATTCTGATTGGCTGCTTTTCAGTTATTCTCTTCGAGCAGGCCTCCTCGAGCAAAGTATAAATACGAATTAAGAAGAGTAGCAATTTTCTAAAATACTTATGAAGCTTTTGAATTCAATTAATGTACGTTAAAAAACAATCGCGTGTTTCTCAAAAAATATGGATCTTCATTAAATATAAAGATAAAATATATATAATTAAAACATGTGATAATACATGTAAGATGATAAAAACTATTAAAGATTAAATATAGTAAGTCAAAGTAGACATGCTAAAAGCTGCACCTGAGCTAGGTAATAAATAATACTAAACCGGTGCCAAGTGCCAAAAATTTTGAGATTCGGACCTTCTAAAATGCACCAAAATGCATTTTTTCTATATACGACCCCCAAAATTTTTTCTTTTTTCCGAATTTTTCCTCCAAAAAGCACCATTTGCGAAAAAACAGTGCTTCACCAAAAATGAGTGGTGCAAAAAGAATTCAAGGGTAACATAAATTCGTGTGATATAATATAAAGTTTCACGCTTCATAATAAAGTGTCGTGTCAGTTCAATGATCGACCTTGGAAGATTGAGTTTTTGAATTTTGGTGAAATTAATTTTTCTTTTGTCAGTTCAAATCTTTTTCAAGATTTGTGTATCTTTGTTTTCAGCCACTGTTTTTTTGATTAAAATCTCATTGAATTCAGTGAAAACTTAAACTTAATATCCAAGAACTAAATGTTGAAAAGATTCATTTTCCAGCGTTCTAGAATGTCAAAATCCAAATTTTGTTCCCGGGCTACTCGATGGAATTACTACTCGAATCGGAGATAAAATATCTGCCGCCATACGTGTAACGGGGGTCCGAGGTCTGGGGGGAATCGGGCGACTTTTATGGGGCCGGGAGTCGCTGACTCCCCAAAATTTTAAGGGAGGGGTCTCTGAAGGTAAAAAATCGATTTTTTCACCCATAAATTCCGAAAAACGGTTTAACAAATAAATAGTAATATTTGTCTAAAAAACCGTAAAAATGTATTCATGGCGTTAAGCGCCCAGAAAATTGACGTTTTTGACCATTTTTCTTAAAAATTGACATTTTCCAGTATTTTTCGATGGGTTCCCTACTGACTGACTACCATATGGCTAGCCGTAGGATTGGAAAATCTGGGGGGTCGCCCAATGGCTAGCATGGCCGACGATATCTTTGGGGGTTCCTATAGCACTCTCCCCCCCCCCCCAATTACATGTATGGCTGCCGCGTTTTTTATGCTTTAGATCATTTGGAAACAATCTCTTGATTTATATAATTGATAAATTACTGGGTCAATATATATCATATAGAATGTTCATAAGAGCTCATGAAGCATAAAGAAATTATATGTCGACATAGATATGTAGATACATTAAAATTAGCTGAAGAAATTAATTTTTCGACGTTTTAGAAGCCTCAAAATCAAAATTTTTTCGATGCCGCGCGCCGAACGAATTACTCTTGCCAGCCTTTTCATTTTTGTTCTCCAACACTGAGAAAATTTAGTTTCAAAAGTCTAAAACTGACGCGAGTTGAATCACTAGAAAATTAGCTTCTATCGTTTTTCCGATGAAATTGAGCGAATTCATCAATTTTGGTATGAACGACGAAAAATTTCTCTGTACAACCAAATTTTTTGTCCAGAGGGCACATTGAAATTTGCTTGTGCAAGAAAAACCTGCTCTCATGAGGCCTTTCCGGACGTTACTAACGACAGTAAAGTCTCAAAACTTGGCCGGCTATTGTAATCATTATTTAATCTGAATTTTCCCATAGCGCTGCTGTTAGAAAGTCCAGTACGATATTCAATTATCATTCAGTTTTTTAATGCAGTAAATGTCCTACTTCATCCACTTTTTTTCTTACGGATCTTTTTGCGATGAAGGTCAAAAATTTTTTCGGTATTTTCGCCAAGTCATTTTTTCCCTGCGCTCTAATGACCATACTGTTCATTATATTGTGGTATGAATGGTCTCAGAATCACATACATATATTTCCAATTACATCAGTATCAAATATGTATATAGACCACATAGTTTTTTTTGTACTTTACAAACTTTTTGGCTCGATTACAAACAAAAATTTGGGCCATGTTTGTACCAGTACAAACAATTTTTGGGTATGAAAATTCAATTTGATATATCAATCACAGTGTAACCAATGATCTATTTGTGTATCATACACACAACTTACAAGCAAACATGTTATTATTATACACACAATGTGGCCAGACATACTCTTTAGTTCAGGTGACAGTATTTTTTATTACTACTACTATTTAGTAATTTTACTTTTGAGTTTGTCTAATGCCACTATCCTTAACCCTTAACGTCCTGTATATACAGCATAGTAAAAATATATAGCCTCAGTAAATGCAGCGTATCTCATTCAATTCACGATAAAAAAACAGCGTCGTTTTTTATTCGATTTGCAAAGTTTAGCACTTCAAGGGAAGCTGAAGATTGTGTTTGGTATACTTTTTTCGGGTTTTTTCGTTTTTTTTATTTTTCGCACTCGATGTAGATTTTACCAAGGAATTCGGCTAATGCACTCAAAAAGCGCATCCGTTTTTCATCAGAATGCGTTTCATCGCATCGAATTACCTAGCATGATGTATTTTTGAGAAACTAACATTTTTTGCTTTTTTTGCATTACGGACGATTTTTTACTGGCGAAAATGGTAGATAGATAGTGAGAAAATATTCGTATATTTGCCCTTTCCTTCGAAATGCCTGCCCTCTCTACAACTACAGGTATGATTATTATCTTTAAAGTAAATAAAGAACAGTTTTCATAGACAAAAGTACTCAGAAATAACAGAAAGAAATATTGGGTCGATTCGACCCTAAACAGAACGTTAAGGGTTGCGAAGTAAATATAGAACTGAGTACTGGTTAATAATCAGAATTTATTACACTATAATTTGCTAAGTATTAAGTAGTACGGATGAATATATTGCGTTAATTTTCATCTAAAATTCGTACAAATATTTTTAGAAAAGTACAAACAAATTTTCGATCGTCGTTTGTACCAGTACAAACGGGTCGAGTACAAAAAAACAGTGATAGACCAACCAAATGTTCTTTCAACCTGCGTGGCAGACTTAATTATATATGTTCAACCTTCGTAAGCTGGATCTAATGGGACCTCCGGCTGGAGGAAAAATTGAACCTCGTTACGATCACTAAATGGCCCAAAAAAATATATCGCGAATAACATATACTGGGATCTGTAAAAAGGTTCTAGGCCAAAATTTAGTCAAAAATATAGTTTAAAGTAAGTTACATTTGCTTCACTGATATTCGTAAAAATCGTGCTCACAGACCCTACTTTTGATCTAGTCACGTCGGTAAGCGGAAAAAACTGTGCGATAAAACAACTCACGATTCAAATAGAAATTATACGCTGCGAGAATCCGAATATTTATGTAGAATTGTTCACCGTATTTATATTTTTCTTTATTTTTCGGTCACAAATTTTTTTCTTACAACAACGATGTTAAGATTGAATTGAGGATGTCTATGATTTTTTACTCCTGATTCCTGAAAAGGATTTAGTCGAAAGTTGCGTAAATTTTGGTCAAAAAAAGTGTGTCGACGATCACACACCAAAAATAAGAATTTCAGCTTCCAAAACTGAATCCCACCAAATGAGCAGAAGAACTCCAGAATTTCTATTCACATGGATTAATATTACATTCATTAACTCGGCGGCCGACGCCAAGCTCGGAAAAAGTTTTGAATTCTGAGTCCCTAAAATGCCTTCAAAACCAATAGAATTTAGTTTTTGACCAGTCAAAAAGTTTGTGTCAATTGGCACAAATGTTCAAAATTTTTCATGTCATTCCAAATTTTTTGTGTCAAAAACCATATTTTGGCATACCAAAAACACTGCATTTTGATTATGTTATAGGGTTTCCTGTCCGGAGATGCATTTTTATGTGTTTAAAATGGAAAATACCGAAAATTTGATTCTTTGATGTTATTTCTGTTGTGCAGTTGGAAAACATACCTCATAGATATGAGATTGGAGGAAAAGGTCCCCCCGAAATTTTCACTTGTGTGTCTACAGCTGCCCCCAACTACTATTTGTTTTGAACGAACCTTTTCGTCATTTGGTGAAAAAAGTCAAAATACTTGCCGTATTCGCCAAATCGTTGCTCCACCCAAAAATACTCACACATGCTTTATTTACGTTTTTTGGGTTATTGAAACATTCTCATTCTTCTGCAGTCATAGTTCACCAAAAATAAAGGAAAAGCCAAGATTTCTGAGTTTTCGGTCACATTATGATAAGAATATATCAAAATCACTAATAGCAAAAAAGCAACAACAAAAATAGTAGCGAAAAAGCCTAAGTTTCCTAGAAATCCCACTGCTGACACCTCTTTGATGAGCCAAATTGAAGAACTATTGACTTCAAGTTGATCCCTCTTTCCTTCGCGATGCGCCAGAAAAATTTTTTGGATTTCTGTACTCTCGAACGCGGAAAAATGAATCTTTTCAAGACGTATTCCATGATTTAAGGTTTAAATTATCAGTCTAGCACATACATGTAATTGGGGGGAAGTGCTATGGGAACCTCCCCAGAAATCGTCGACCATATGGCTAACCATTAGGCGACCGCTCCCCAGGATTTTCCAATCCTATGGCTAGCCATATGGTAGCCGTAGGGACCATACATGCACAGCATAGAAATCCTGCTGGGGTCAGTCAGGACATGGGGTGGAATACAAAATTTTTTTTCGTTCTTGATAACGAAAAAAAGATCTTAGATAGGCCTTCCAACATTCAAGCAGCATATTCTTCATTCTATATTAGCTAGATTTGTGAAATTATTTGCCTAAACTGCAATTTTTAAAGTTTTAATGTTACTTTTTTGGGCTTCAAGTATGCTTTGTATAGAAAAATTGTTAAACTACAGCATCATTCTCATTTTTTGACGACTTTCTCTTGTCTCTTGCTCGTTTTCCTTTGTCGTCTTCTCGATCGTTGCGGGGGTAGTCAAATTTGCTGGGGGTCAGCAAAAATCTGCTGGGGGTCAAACCCCCCCCCCCCCAAGTCTCCCCCACGTGCATGTATGGTAGGGACCCCCCTACTTTTGGTCCTAAAAATACTGAAAAATGTCAATTTTTTGATGAAAAATATCAATTTTTGACGAAAAATGTCAATTTTTGGACAAAAAAATTGTCAAAAATGTGAATTTTCTGGACGCTTCGCGCCAAGAATACATTATTTCGGTCTTTTTAGAAAAAATTACTGTTTTTTGAACTGTTTTTTGGACCCTTTTCGTGAAAAAATCGAATTTTTTTCCTTGAGAGACCCTTCCCCCCAAAATTTTGGGAATTATTGACCCCCGGCCCCAAAAAATTCGTCCGACACCCCCCCCCCCAGACCTCGGGCCCCCGTTACATGTATGCTACCAATATATTCAGACTTGACCAATATGTTTTCACTCAGCTAACCAGCTAGAAAATGAGCTTTAAATCAACGGTGTTCAATGAATTCGGATGAAACAGAAATGGTCAGAAATAGACTTCCGGCGCCGAGCGCCTAAAATTTTGTTGGATTTCTGATATTCTAGAAGTTGGAAAATGAATCTTAACATTTATTTTCTGCGTAAGCGGTCCAATTTTACAGTCAATTCAATCATTTTCCATACTCGGACAGAATGCAAAAAATCATATTGAAAGCATGCAACTGAAATTCAAAAATCAGACAAGCAACCAAAAATTTGGATTTTTCTACCAACATGAACTTCTGTGAGTGTCCCAAACTGATGGTGTTTAAATCATTTGCCGAATATAAAAAGATTGTCCACGAAATTCAAAAGCTTTCAATGACTTACAAAAAGAAAATAATCGAAAAAATCTTGATTTTCATGAAAAGTTTGGTTGGTTGGGTTCTCTGGTTGATTAGTTCATTGGACTGGTATGTTGCTTTCCTAATTCTTTTCATCCTTCTAGGCCTTTATTAATTGAGATATTGTTTTTTGCTTAATTTTTCTCTCTTCGGTTGGTTGTTTGGTTGGTTTCAGTTTCAGGTTAAAAGCATACGTGTAACGGAGCCCCGAGGTCTGGGAGGGGGTGGACGACTTTTTTGGGCCGGGGGTCAGTAATTCTCAAAATTTTAGGGGAAGTGGTCTCTCAGAGGAAAAAAATCGATTTTTTTCACGAAAAAAAATCCGAAAAACAGTTCAAATGGCTAGCCATAGGATTGGAAAATCCTGGGGGGCGGTCGCCCAATGGCTGGCCATATGGTCGACAATTTCTGGGGGGTTCCCATAGCACTTCCCTCACCCAATTACATGTATGATTAAAAGCGACTCCAAAACATATCGCTAACTGACCTGCAGATAATTTTACAGTACCATAAAAATTTTCAAATTAATGTTTGTACCTTTTATATGTTGGTTTGTAGTAACTGTAATTGCCGTTCAACCGATGCTGACGCATTGATTTATGGTTTACATATAGTTATACATTTGGTCTCTACAGTAGGGCTTCCTCTAATAACATATATTGGCTCCCATTCTTACGCTTGCTGAGCTACGATTTTATTTCGTTCTTCACGTTGTTTTGTGTTAATAACGTTTTACAATTTTTTAGAATGGCTCATGTGAAAACCGCAAAATTATTTACGTTGAATTTTCGATGCGCAGTTCGAACTCATTTTTGTGTCAAAAGTGTTATTTCCTCGCGTTTTTTATCACGTGATCGTTGTAAGTTTTACGCCACGGTAGCGCATGCTAACCAACAACAAGCTGAAAATGTCAAAAATGTGAAAATTCCGACGAAACTCACTACAGATGAAAAAACGCCATTGTCAAATATATCCCAAAAGCGACCTCAGAGAAAATTGCGCATCGAACACGTCCCGAATATTTACGCCTATTCGACCGCCGAAGAATACGATTTCGATTCTTTGCGAGCTTATTTTTTAAACGCTAAAACTGCATCAAAATTCTCATTGAGACCGGTAACATTCGAATTAGGCGATAAAATTTTGCGGTTGGTTTGCCGGACAGGTGAGATTTGATTCAACGGAAATTTCCAATTTACGTAATATTGATTTAATGCGGAATTTGCGAGTGTCTAAATTTGAAATCACTCGTTGGAACGCCATCAATTCTCGTTCGATTTGCTCTATGATCGGAACGTTTTAAAAAATTTCGTCAACTAATTTTCCTGAAAATATATTTTTCGTCATTTTTCATCGATATCTTAAATTCAAAGACGTCACCGGTCAGAATGTAATATTAAAACATCAAAAGCGTTCGCAACTCTCATTTTCCTATTCTTTATAGACTTTATCTTACTGTAATTGTTTAGAAATAAAAAACGCGACGAATAACGCAGAATCGGTAGCGCTGCTTACACAAGATCCTCGTTTGGCCATCAGCGAAATTTTGATTTTTACGGACGGAGCAATAGTTATGTGGAATGTGGCGGAAAAAGATAGGCTAGAATTTTTGGATAATGTGCTTCCAAAGTAAGTAGAAATCATAAACAGTTATTGTTTTCATTCACAAAATTATTGTTTGAGCATTTTATTCTACACAATTTTGATAATTTTAACAGTGAACGATTTATGCAGCAAGTAGACTCGTAAATGCAGAATCTAAATCAGTCCGATTATAATCAGTAAACCCACCGTTAGAACTCAAGAAATTTTGCGAATTCTTATGAAAAATAAAATACCCCCGAATGACATGCAATGGTCAGTTTCACATGTTACTTTTTGATTTAAGGATGTACTTATTATAGTCTACTTTTTCTGAATGATTCTTCGAACGCAAAAAGATGTTCAGGCGAAGAAAACAACCTACATTCTCGAACACCCTTTTACACTGCTAGGTAATGACAGTAGTACCACCTAGTTGAAAAATCCATTTTTTTGGTTTGTTGTCTGATTTTTGGATCTTTATCGCCAGTTTTCGGCTCTTTTTGTATTTGCACCTTGAATTTCTCTAAGATGGTTGATTTCTAGCTAATTTTTTTGTGGTTTTGTATCTGGTCGGCATCGTCGTTTAGCCGACTGAAAACACCAGCACATTGCCCAAATCAGCTTTTTTATCGCAAACTGAATGTAGCAGATAGGCCTTCACTTTGGGATAAAAAGATGTGCATGTGCAATCCGCATCTGAAAAATTTCTCTTGGATCTAGGCTTTTGGTTTCCTTCTGCATTTTGGGTACTGTTCACTGCTCAGGGTTAATGCGCGCCCTTGAAATCTTTGAAGTGTCCTTGAATTCTAAAAAAGAGGAATCTCCTTGAATTTTTCCAAAGTCAAAGCTTGAAAATAATTCCCAAAAAACTTTGGCGCGTTCTTAGTTGTGATTTTTCCACTTAGTTTCCACTTCTTATTATGTACTATGTAATAACTTTGGATATGGCTATTCACACGAAAAATCAATGTCCTCATTGGATTCCCGAATATCAAATTTGAAAAAGGTATATATAATATTGCTAGTTGAAATTAAGGAACGACCGATTTATATACAAAACCATAGACCATTTGCAATGATAGATGCAATGGCCGATTGTCAATAATCGGATTTTCTATGGAAATTCTTATATTAATCAGTCCGATAAAATCGACCAAAATCTGCCCATCTATCGGCATCCGCCTATAGCGAATTTTCTGCCATCGGTCGTTCACTAAAGCCCATTCAATAATCATAGACGCAGCGAAATCCAAAAGAATATGTTCAATTTGATACAAATTTTCACTGAGCGGAAAACTTTACATGGTAGTAAACTCGCATGTCACCATGAGAATGGGAACGACCAAAATCACTTAAAAACATCATGCTTTGCTTATCCACCGTCGATTTGGATAGAACTTCGTCAATACCTAAGTGCTGCTCGAGATATTTTGACCAAGTTATTCAAAGTAATTTTTAGCTGTTCTGTTTGCCGCTCACTGACAAAAAAATCTTTCATTGATTACAGTAATAAGCTTACTAATATTGTTTCGTATTAAGATTACTTTCATGGGATCGCTACATGAATGCTTTCAAAATAAAAGGAGTATACTTAGAATGAATAACAAATTTTGATGAAAAAGATGAAAATTGTCCTTGAAAAATCAAAAAATTTGTTCCGAATTTTCCTTGAATTTAATTTCTAAATGTCACATGAATCCTAACTATATGCCGATTTTTTAAGATTTGAAATCGGTTCTTTCGATCGACATGCAGTCAAGACTGAATCGGAAAAATTATCCTTCGTTTATAGCGACGAAGTTGACGACGCCCATTTTAAAGTCGACGAAATTTTACGATTACGGTCGCCAATGACCTTCGATGACGAAGAAAATTTTTTAAATCGTTACGCAATTTCAGACGCGATGTCTCGCTCGGTTAAAGTGAGTTTTCCCGATGTTCGATTTAATAAATCTCAGTTGAACTTGTCAGGTAATGCATTTTTTCTTTTCAATGATTTTTAATGCTTATCGAAAATTCACTGTCCCCAACACGATGGCCCAAAAATACGAGTTTTATGTCACTCTAATATCAGGTAACTTGATGTCACAGAATAAAGTTAAAGTCATTATTGTAGGTTGATTTGAAGTTGTATATCAAAGGACGATGTAGTCAGCATAATATTAAAAAGGGATCCGTGGAATCCGTGAATTTCCTGGAAAAAAATGAAAATGTCAGTCAGTATTAACTTCTACCAGTTGTTTAAATCTAGCATAAGATTTTGACTTGATCTAATTTTTTTGAGATTTTATAAATGATCACATCCGTGAATCCGATAAAAAGAACCCAGCTGTCCTCTTTAATAACTTTCGAACGAATATCTGAACAATTCTTTTTCAATCTGATTTCTGAAATGCTAGAAGTTCACATCGCGATTACACAAGTTTTAATTGTTGATGACCAAAAAAATATTTTTAGATCTGAAAATGACTTGTCGATATACGACAAAAAGCAAAAAATAAAAAAAACATTATATAAATTTAGTGAGGTGAAAAGGTGAGTTTTATCGATTTTTTTCGAAATTTTAGCATCTTTTGTCAAGGGAAAGAGAACTGAAGTGGGATAATATAGAACAATATAGACAACAAAATCTTGTCGCAAAACGTTTGTCTAAATCCCTGAAATGTTAAATTTGTAAAATGTTATTTCACTGGAATGCATAAGGGGATGAATCACTTTACTTCACTTCCTATTTCTATCTTGTAATATAAGTTTTAAGATTTAAGGACGTTTTCAAATTTCTCAAGTCGTATGTATTATAAATTTTTTAGTCGAGTCCTGGAAATTCTTCTGTAATTTCCGGATTTTCGCCTTCTTCTTTTGATTACTTGTATTTTGATTCTTTAGTATTGTGTTGTATGAATTTTTTGTATTTTGGTTTGCATTTTTTATTTTCCATGCCTTTGGGTTTCTTGATTTTATTTTTTTGTTCCTTTTTCATTTGTGCCCTGATTGCCTTTTTCTTTCTTTTTTTCTGAATTTCCTGCAATATTTCAATTTACTTTCATCAATTGTCCTTGCTATTTTATCTATAAATTCATCTTTTCAGCTAGCCATTCGCGAGAACGCTTTGTCCAACTTTGTGGATACCCTTAATCCGATAGTCGAAGATTTGAAACGCGGTCGTATAAGAGTCCGCAAAGGCGATCTACTCAAAAAGACCGGGCATTTGTTCGCCTTGCGACACAATATTAGTTTAGACTCGGATCTTTTGGATAGTATGCCGGATTTTTATTGGGACCGCGATCAATTGGAGAAATTATACTCTCAAGCTAGCCGCATTTTTTGTATAGAAAATCGTACGAAAGTAATCAACGAAAAATTGACCTATTGCTTGCAGTTGGGCGAGCGTTTGGACGGACACTTGAACGCTACGCATAGCGTACGTTTGGAGAGGATCATCATTTTCCTGATCGCCATAGAAGTGGCCTTCGAATTTTGGCCATACGGCGCCGATTATTATCGATCGATTATGAAACGTGAAAAAATTGTTTCTCTTGTCGATTAACGATCAAATTGTTCATAAAATAAAGCGTTAGTGGGGATAAGTTGGAGTCGATAACTGAAAAAATAAAAGCTCAAATGAATCAAAGATTGTCAAATATTGGAACGTGAAAAATCAGTTTTCCGGTCTTTTTTCTTGAAATGCTTGCAAATAGAAGTGGAAATAAGCAAGCATTATTTCATATTTTCGTGATTGCCGTGCGTACGTAATGAGGAGATCCACTCGAAAAAAATCGTTACCACGGTTATAATTTGTTGAGTAAATATTCTAATGAAAAGAGGGTTCGAAATTAAAAATACGTTACGTAATGGGAATTTAAAGCATTAGTCGAGGTAACGATATGGTCGAGATAGGGGGACCCAGGAGTGAAATTTCATTCACCAGAAAAAGATTTCCGTTAGCCTGTCACATTAGACGATATGTGGGCAGTCACGTTGATGGAGAGATCCATGCCATATTGATAAAAATACGGCCATGTCACTGTGAGTGACATGCTGTGACCCCATTGGGTGGCTCGCTTATTTCATCTTCGGGAACCTGACCCAGCTAGTACTGGCTATGGGAAGGCCTGTAGAGTACCTTGGTGCTGTCCTGGGGTTCTGCTGTAGAGTAATGGACAACGCCGCCAGGTCAGGGGTGGCAATCCCTGGTCCCATTCAGTGTGAACGAAGGACAAGGCCACTTATAGAATGAACTAATATAGGGGACCTGATTGTAAACCTAAATCCCCTTTTTAACCCTAACCCAAGAGGTACAAGGGCTCTTCTAACTGAGGGGAATCTCAGGGGAAAACCGACTTAGGAAAGGGTTCCCCAAAATACACCCCCAACAACAATAATCCCCTGAGAAGACACCTAGTCCTGTACTCAAATATGATTCGGCACGAGGGCGACGGGTCCCTGTTGATTCACGGGTATCAGTTGGAGGAATGGTAATGATCTGGTTGGTTCCGCGCGGTGTGTGAGCTCAGGAGGTCGGAGGGCGATGCTCAAACGTTCCACGAATGGAGAGGCAGGGTTAACTAGGCGCTTAGGGGTGATGGGTATGTTCCTATACGTGAGTCGGGCGACACGCAGTGGACAAGCAAACGTGTGCAAATTTACTGTAGGGCGGTGGATGCAATACAATAAAATATATATGTAAATTCGACAGCAACGGATGTGGAGCTAAAGACACAAGACAAAGTTGGAGAGCCCAAAAATAAGACGAAAAACTAACGAAACAGGCCCTTCTAAGGTCCTCATGGAAATCAGTGCAGAAGATGCCTATGGTCACATAGACATTTTCCAGTTCGAATACATTAAGCATTGGGGATGAGTTTCACTCCCATGCTAAACATATGAACGTCTTCTAATGAGCTCTTCCAAACTAGTCGTTTTGCATTGCAAAAGGTCGCAGGTGATGCTCCAATTATGTTCATGAGCCCGTAGAGCTTATCTGGCAGAAATTCTGATTATACTGTAGTCTACCTGGGGAACGGAAAACAACAAAAATCACACACAAAAATGCATGTGAAACAAAATGAATGAAATGAAATAAAAGTAAGTAACTGTCAAACAAAAAGTGGCGAAAAACATAAAGTATCAAGATGATGTAAATCACGTGACATTGGGCAAAATTTATCAGCACGTGACAAGCCTTAATGATCAAAAATTTTTCTTAGAATTCGATCGATGATGACAAACCGTACAATGACACTAAAATTCGTGAGCCGTTCAAGCAAGGATTAAGGGATAGAGTTTTGGCTTTCCAAAATTATATTCTAGTTTATATGACGTTCCTAGCACTAATTTTCAGCCTTACATATGTTTACTGTATAAGGAAACTTGAACTGCTTGATGTAAACTTTAAACTTTCATGCGGCAGCTTTCATTTTTTCGGTTTATGGCCCAACCATAATAGCCTACTGCTATACTTTGCATTACGGCATGTTTAATGTTAAATTGTACATTTATATTCAGAAAAAAGAAAACTGAAAATGCATGACAAATCGTGGTGATATGTTATCGTGCTCGAGCTTTTCATCCTCATGAGCATCAGCTGCTGTAGTGCTAACTTCAATTGCATTTTTTACGTCTTTGTAATACTTTTGCCAGTCTGACGCAACGCCAGACTTCGGAGTTGCCTTGCCGATATCCGTTTTATACAATTACGGGTACATTTCTCGTGCCATTTTTAAATTTCGTGTTGAAGTCATAAAGCTCGAAGCAAGGCGTACTTAGCGATGTGAATCAATACCGATAGTCCAAGACCATTGTCAATGTCTTTTGATGACGCATGATGTTCTGATGGAGGTAAGGATCTTCCTGGATTAGTTTGGCCCAGTACAGCCTAGGATGCACATATACACCATAGTAATCCCGAAATCCCAAGGTAACACAAAAAACAGAAACGAAAATTCGGATGTAATTAAGAAAAATTTATAGAAAAAAATTTATTTCATTGTTTTTTTGACATAGATCATCAAGTCACAATTATGCAATAGGTGTTTAAAGTATAGATAATAAGAACACAAATCAAATAAACTTTTTTGCCTTATTGAAAATTTTGTTTCTGCAAAATGAGTATGGCACATTCTTTAATCCAACTGTAAAAAATATATGAGTGTTATATTTTTTTTTGTTTTATTCCGTGTACTGAGAAAAACGGTTAAACACTCAAAAACGATATAATGATAAATAAAAAAATTTAAAACTTTTTCAAACATTAAAAAATTTAATTTTCATTTTTTTCCGTTTTTATATTAATTGCTAAACAAGGTCAGTTAAAACATGAATCACGTTCAAAAAAGCTCAAAATTCTGAAACTCTTTCAAATAAAAATTTTCATATTCAGACCAACGAAATCTAAAAGGTTCTGGTATTCCAGTAGCACGTGAACACCTGTGCAATTCTCGTGAATTCTGCTTATTTTTTTGTAAGGCAAGGATTTTTCTGACTAAAGTCACATCAGTTAGTCCGGATATGACACCAAATCCGGGCTACAGTACACCATGGAAGATATACAGGGTGTCCTATACAATTCGTTATTGTGAAAAGCATTCACTTTTGAGTAAAAACTCATATTGCTTAACTCGCTCGTTTTCCTCGACCTAATCTTAAAATCGAACTAATTTAAATGCAAATTTTGTGAAATTATCCATTTTATCATAAATTCAAGAAAAAAATTTCATTGCAATTTTGGTGTATTTTGCTATTTTTTGTATTCCTTCGTTAATTTTTAGGCTTAGGCTTAGAAAAAAGACGATCAAAGCTATTTTGTAAAGAATTTGTGAACAAAAATCATCACAATTTTCATGAATTCTACCATAGAAGAGACGCTGTAGCAATTATTCGATACACTGCGGTCGAAAATAGATATTATTTGTGAACTTGTCAATGTAACTTTAGTCAGAAATGATCATTAAGTTGGAAAAGATTAGCATAAATAATGATTTCTACACAGGTGTTCACGTACTGCAGGAATACCAAAGGTTCCTCCATTTGCAGGTGTATATGAGCATCATTGCCTCTACAGCTTCCATGAATCTGCTGCACGGTGTCATCGTGTTCAATGTGCCTTGACAGTACTTATAAGATCAACATTTAAAATTAAAAAATTAGTCGAACTTAAAGGCCCATCTATACTTTTTTCTCGAAAATTTGTCGCAAGTGATTGTAACGATTAAAATCGAACGAATCCCTCATTTTTTCTGTGCGCAAGAAAGATCTTGACGAGTTCTATATTGTGAACTATATTTTGCAAAAAAAATTTGCATAGTGTTGCAGAAATCGGCAGATATTTGTTGAACGTGTTTAGTATCTTTCAATCGGTAATTTCAATATCTACCTTGTGATGTATTATATGCTGAAATTGCTCCAATACTTGAAAAGTAAATCGCTTGCGTTTGTTTTTTAGCGAAAAAAGTATAGATGGGCCTTAAGTCTTGAAATCTCGTAAATTACATATTTTTTGATATTATAAATGAATTAATGATTTCAGATGAGAGTGTAATTAAACATCACAAATTTACGCATTATGTCAATGTATCTCTATTCACCGACTATTTCATTGGTTAGAAAAATTCCTACTCAATGGTTGGTGGCATCATGTTTTACAATTTGCATTTTCTTACAAAATGAATACAGTCTTGATAGTTTAAAGAGTTGATTAATAAGCACATGTGCAAATGCCGTAATTGTCTTTTTCACTTACCTTAACGCCTTTAGTTCCTCTTGTGCCTCAATGCTTAATTGATACTCCACATTTTTGTTCAAATGTTGATCATAAACGTAAGATAAGGCGACCAAAGGCCAATCCTTGGCACGGTTTAGTACAAATTCCGGAAAGACAATTGTTTCAAGTGACCCTTCGACGTGTGCTGGCACAGAAGGGGTTAAAAAGCGACCTTCTAATCCATCCTTTGATGACGCAATTTTTTCGAAAAGAACACAAAATGGTTGTGGTTGAGTGGAACCTGCTACAGAAAAGTAAACGGACTCAATGTCCGGCGATTCTTTGGTGGCATACGCTTTTGACATTCCATAACCCGAGTAAAAGTTGTTTAAGGTGCCCCGATCGCCATAACTGCTTTGTTGTTTAGAGTGCCCCGTTCGCCATAATCGCTGCTTACAGTTTTTCCTAAAACAGCGCCAAACTCATCTGACGCCCACAATAGACTTCCTTTTGTATCCCTCACTGCTTTGACAAATCCAGCCCTCATTGATTCCTGAACTACAAATTTTTTTTTGTTTTTTTACATTGGCAATCGTCGATAAAGGCGCCATAAATAGTTATTTGCTTGCGACTTGCCACCACCATTAATACATACCATTAGAAGAAATATGTTCGGTTTAATTTTGTATTCGTTTTCAGTTTCCTGAAAATTAAGGATTTTCAAAAAAGTAGCACGCCCATCGTGTTGCTAAAATTATTGTGATTTTCAATCGAGTCCCAGGAGTCATCAGAATTGAGATTGCGGGTAATAAATTACCAAAAACTAATTCTGGCTTCGTGTAAAAACAACTTGTGTATCTAAATTTCAATAGATTTTTGTATAAAAGTAGCATTGCTTCAACAAATTTACATATCACACTTACTTCATTTGATTGAAAAAAGTGGGTAAAATCCAATTTTTCTGTATAAACTCCAACATAAGCCAGATTACACAAACGGTCGGTAATTTTTTCTTTGGGCTTAGCCATTACAAAAAACTTCAGATACAGTCTTTTTCACGAAACTTCAAAAAAGTTCTGGCTGCGCAGCTAGCAGAAAATACCTTTGTGGAAACATAAAACTTGCAATGATGTTTTTGTCAGTTGTCATGAGCCATACAAGCTTTTGGGTCTATACTTTTTTTTGCTAATATCATTAGCATAATAACGCTATGGTCAACGCTAACTTGATGCTTAGATGACATGAACTCCTTTCGTCATTTAGTAATTTTTAATTTGCAATACCACTCACATGTTCAATTTTCTGTTACGAATCAGTATTTTGTGTCGATTGGACCCGGTCAGATGATGGAGTGTGTCAAATGCTCCAAGTCATCATTAGAAAAATGTTTTGCTCAACGAGGGTCTAGCTTCCAATGCTGACAAAAAAACCAAATACCTTTTGTTGATATAATGTGTACTCTTAAAACAGTCAAGGTATGAGAGCAATATTTTAGACCGTAGGGACTAAGATCATTTTTAAGACCACTGAAAAACACGAACTTTAACTGTCCATTGCATTTCCTGTCTTCCAGGGTCAAAGGAATGATGCTTATATGAAGGCTTTCGACAAGAAATCGAAAATTTTTTTACATATATGTACACTGCAGAAAATGGGGTTATGTGGCACATGGATTTATGGAGCGCATGGGCCAATGAGGCGTATGGGCTGATGTGGTGCATGGTCTATTAGGCGCATGGGCTTATGTGGCCCATGGGCTGATGAGGCGTATAGACATATGTGGCTAATGAGGCGTATGGGCCTATATGGGACATGGGCTTATAAAACCCTTGGCCATGACCTTATGTGGCGCATGGGCTCATGAGGCGTATGGGCTTATATGGCTTATGAGGCATATGGGCCTATATGGGACATGGGCTTATGAGGTGCTTGGGCTTATGAGGTGCTTGGGGCGTATTGTTTTACATCAGCCTATGAGCCCAAACGCCACTACAACTAAAAGACGAAATTCATAAGCCTTTTTTATAAGGCGCATGCTGTAGTAGGCTATTGTGGTTGGCCCGGTTAATGGAACAGAAAGTCGAATTTGTCAGAAATTGTGTCTGAAGTACCATGCAGTGACATCTTTTACTTTTACCGACAGAGAGAATTCGTAGCTTTAATATTGTTTTTTATTGTTTCCTTTGATGTGAAGACGACGGTCTTCATGCATGCTGGAGACCACTAAAAAGTGATGACTAGTTTATTGGAAAATGCCCCGATGACGCAGAAAAAGGAGAATATACTTACTTGGATAGTTGCGAACCTAGAAAAAAGGATGAACTAGATTTTTGAGAACTTGGGTGAAAGTTTAAAAATTTCAGTTTTGTAATATTGGATTTTTATTTTTAAAAATTTCATTTCTGGGAGAAAGTATATTCTTGAGCTGAGCGCTTCAACACACCTTCCAACAAACGTGTAGCTCCAAAATTTTGAGGAGGGTACAGGTCGACCTTGTTTTTCTAACGTTTTTTGATAGAAATATCTAAAAAAGTTATCCAAAATTTTTTTCACATGAAATATTTTCCAACTTAAAAACTCTGGCGGGTATGTACCCTCCATATCCCCCTCACACATGTGTGCCTCCAAATGCATTGAACTTCATTTAGTGTCCATAAAACAGGAATCAAATGTGGAAAGTTGACACATATGTAAAATTCATCTCAGTTTATTTAGAGAAAAAGTTACAGCACAAAGTCTCCTTATACTCTGCTTTTCTTAGAAAGCCTCTAAATAATGAGAGTGGGAAGCAAGTGCTACTTCAAATTTTTTCGATTTTCTGCTAGGCCATGTGTCACATAGCAGTGCAATTTTGTGAATACTCAACTGAGTTGAGTATTAAAACAGTAAAAGCTCTGTTCGAATGCTTTTCTACAGTAAAAGCTTTGTCCAAATGCTTTTGCCAACAAAATTAATTTTTCATTTTTCAATTTAGAAGCATTAAAAAACAGACTATAGAACTAAATCAATTGTGTGAACCGATTTCAAGTATTAAAGTTGTGCAGATGAGGAAAAATCTGCAATTATGTCAAAGTAGTATCAGGCCTATATATTATATTATAGGCATGGCTGAATCTGGAGTTTTTTAAAGGCATTTTTGTTTGCTTCACCTTGTTGTCCCTTTTGTGCGCAATGACGGTAACTAGAGGTCAGTTGCACTAAAGGGGTCAAGATAATCTCAAACAAAAAGACGACCACCTCAGTTTCAGTGGTTGCACTAACATTTTATCACAATTTTTTATGTCTAATATATACGTCTATAATATATACATAATACATCCAATATAAAAATGTCGGCAATTCCTGAACTCGAGCCTAATTTTCAGTATTCCTGAATCCTGAAGTGAGGGATGTTAGTGCAACTGTAAGAAAATAATCTTGGCATCAGGATTACCTGAAACAGAGGATCAGCAATTTGATCCCAACGTTGAGATTATCCTCAGCCTGGGTTAGTACAACCAACCCCAGGTTTTTATTGTGCTTAATGATAGGCTTTTAATCACAGGCATAAGTTGTAAAAAACAAGATGAATTTAATTTGCGCACCTAATATTTTTAGGCTAGAGTGAGAGGCACAATCAGTCAGGAGTTAGAATGCTATTGCTTTTACCATTTCTGTACATTTGAGAGTAGTCAGCCATCAGCATCATTGAATATAATTTACACTCAAAAAAATTTTACTGTAGTTGGTACAATGCTATTGAATGGGCAAAATGCACGAAGCTGCAGAACATAGTTTCTCACAGACATGGGAAATTTTTTAAAGAGAAAGAATGAAAATCCAATATTACAAAACTGGAATTTTTAAACTCTCACTCAAGTTCTCAAAAATCTAGTTCACCCCTTTTTAAAGCATGGCAATCATCCTTTTTGTCAAAATGGGAATTGGCTTAATTTTAGGAATGAAAGGACCTAATCAGCTATGCTGGGGTTTCACCTAATCCGGACGAATCCTTAAGTATAGTCTGTTTTTTATAAAATGCTTCCAGATGCAAAAGTGACACAAATCAGTACTGTCGTCGAAATTGTTTACATAGAGTTCTTACTGTAAAATTTTTCACTCAAAAAATCGCTAAAGGTCGGGCCAGTATGCTCAGAAATTTCCAGCCCTACATAATATTTTGTTCAACAGAAAATCGCAAAAATCTAAAATACTACTTGCTTTCCACTTTAATTATTTGGAAGCATTTCAAGAAAAGCAGACTATAGAAATAGAGTGCAACAGTTCCGTCTGTCCCAAAATCTCAACACTACTTGATCACCTGTTTTCACTAACTTGAACTGCAGATGACCCAACAACTCATTGAGTTCGAAGAACTTCCAATCAATGTGTAATATGGAGAAGTCACAATGAAAATAAACACTATGGGCAAAAACATGAACACAGGGGCCTTTTATGCATGCTGCCCATGCACATTGGCATCGCTGCAAATCGTGTCGACTTTCAGGCTAATTTGCATAACCTGAAGATAGAGTATGTCTATCCCCAACATCTCTCGAGCCTCGGAACTGACAATGGGGAGGTAAAAAGACCCATTAAATGCTGTTATGAATTTTTGGATCTTATTCAGGACCTCATCACCCATCACAGTATTTCTGAAGTTCTTTTTGTCACTTTTTCCCTTGCAAAAATCTTCCTGAGTGATCACCCTCTGATGCGGAAAGCTTCTGAGTGACCACATTCTGATGCAAAAAGCTTCTGAGTGACCACCCCCTGATGTTCACAAGGCCATCCAGGTGCACTACCTCCTGGTCTAGACGCCAAAGAATCGACAACTCAGTGCCTGCTTGACGTTTGATGGTATAACGTCACTTCCATTTGACCTACACCAGGGCCGAGAGTCTTCAGTTGTCACTGATCTTTCATTTTGGACCATATGAGTGATGCCCGAGGTGAAATGAATATCTGTCTATCTTTTGACAGTTATGTATTTTGCTCTAAAATTTTTGCCACCTTTCCTTTGTAACTCACCCCAAATGTTCTCTAAAATTCTAAATAATTTACATAATCAAATCGGCTTCGTCAATTGATTGAGCAAAAAAATAACAAAAACAAAAACAAACTTAAGGTGAGGTTTTGAACCAAGATTTTATGTGAAAAAATATATTTTGCACGCCAAATTCCCATTCATGCAATGGTACTGAACAAAATAGAAATTTTAAAGCAAGCAACAATTAAATTTTTTTGTATTTTATGTTTTGTGATGTTTTTTGGATTTTTCTTATTTTTATTTTTTTTGTATTTTATATCTTTGTGAAAAAAATACGAAAATTAGATATTTTGAGTCAAAAGTTTTGCAGCTATTATTTACTATTGCAGCCTGTCGCCTCTTTGTGCACCTCTGTGGCCTCCACCACGACCTCAGGCCTAAAAATCCACTGGCTCTGCTGGTTACACCTACGTCCTGGCGCCTGTGGTGCATCACCTCTGCTGCGTCCACCCTCACGTCCACCCCCGTTGGGGTTGTGGAACTGAAATTGACCTCGGCCTCACTTGCCAATCTTTTGCACTTTTCCTTGTGTAATCGGTGATAATTCTTGACTTCAATGACCTTGGTCTTAACATTGAGCACTGGGAACCTTCAAAGTTTCCCCAGTTATACCGTCCTGAGCCCTGCTAAACTTGGCAGAGCTTTGCAGGTCTGAACTGGAGGCCTTTTTGGCTCGTGTTACTCCCACCCAGTGGTTACTACTAAGAACCACAGATTGAAAGGCCATTTAAAAATAATGAAAATTTCGTCATTTCGAATAATCACGGAACTATACTCCATTCATTTTGAAACGATCAATGCAGCGATCAAATGAAAGTGAATTCAATACGGAAAAGCTTGTAAGCTTATTACAGTAGTCAATGAAATGATTTTTTTGTCCGTTAATGTTAAACAGAACAGCTGAAAATTTCCTTCAATAGGTCAAGCGGTCAAAATTTATGTAGTAACAATCTGGTAGCGGGGCACTTCTGTCCAAGTCGACAATGGATAAGCATGATGTTTGTTCAATAATTTTGGTCTCTCCCATCCTCTTGGGGATATCTAACGTTTTTCTACGGCATAAAATTCACCACTACGTGAAAATTTGGTATCAAATCAAACCTATTTTTTCACTGTTTCTATCATTTTAAACCAAATCAAACAGTAAAATGCAGAAAATGTACCAGCTGTTTGTTACTCACCTTGCTGACCTCGGCCTGCAGCTTGCGAAGGCAAAAACAATCATTTTTATGAAAAGTTATTGTGAGTGAACGTATCATGAAACATACAAAATTCTCGTCCTTTGTATATACAGAATATTTCAGATCATTAGACGTGCAGGTGTCGCATCGACATAAAAATAATTGGCATATGGGCATTACACTCGAATAATGATGTGAATAGCGATTCCCTGGCAATTATGGCAGGTCGGACGCTATTAATCTAACCGTCTGTCTATAGAATTCTTGTAAATTCAAAAATTGCCACAATAGCAATTGCCTTTAAGATGTATAAGTGAGATCTAAATGCAGCCATTACTGTACAAATTTCAAGCCAAAAATTTTCAAGGGCTTGTTGAGCGCGCTCACGCTCCAAACGCGTGATTAGCAGAAAGTCACAAGCATACGAAATTACACATCCACTTCATCATTCACAAGTATTAAGAAAAATATGGGTTCCAACTCAGGTAGATGGATTTGAAAAACCAAAAGCTTGGTAAATGGGGGAAAACATTTCTCATTTAAATATTTGATGCCCTATGGCAACATGGCGCCACTTTTCACAGCCGACCTCACTATACTTCATTCGTTTTGAAATGATCGATACAGCGATATACTTCATTCGTTTTGAAATGATCGATGCAGCGATCGGATTTTAGGCAAACGCAGAGTAGAGATCAAAAAATAAATTTCGATAATCTTGAAACGATTAAAAAGAGTGATCGTCAAAGATTCTGTATCATGATAAAAAAAAATTATTGAATAAGCCTGAAGAACTATAATTTTGAATATAAGTTTGGCTGCGACCATACTGCATTGATGATTTCAACATGGGTGGAGTATAGCGATTTTGTTAATACATTTTTTTCTGACATAAGCCAAAAGCTTTTTTTGACTACTCATAATCCTCAGGTTCGAATCTCCCATTGCAAACATCTTTCTATAAGTGTTCCCCCTAATTATATGAGGTTGAATTTTATGACGGAATTGTTTCCGTTCTAACTTCTATTTCTTCTACGAAAAGTCCATTGACGTTTCTGGAAATCTGTCAAAAAAAGTTAATTTCTTAAGTCACCAAATGTACTACACATAAATGTCAAAAAAGCTTTCCTCCATTTATGACTGGAAGATAAATTCTTCTTTTGCACCTATCGAAGCCAAAAATCGATCATAAGGGGCTTAATTTTTCTAGCCCATTTTGTTCTCATCCCATTTCGGAGTCAACAGTTCTCAACGCAGCATAGCTCGCTTACACTACAGTCTATCTTTCCAAATGATAAAAATATGTTCACGAGATTTGTATGGATCTTGATCGGGCTATTTGTTTTTTCCGCAATTTCGGACGCCAAACAAGCCAGATCGATGAACATTCGGAGAAAATCTTACGGTCCGACCATGCCCCATTTTTTGAACGTTATCGACTATAGCTGGCTTCCGGAAGATTACGATGAAAGGGTGACATGTCTACTCTAATTTCTGGCGAGAATGAGCAGGCAGTATGGTTGAGAAACTAAAAAAGTCGAGTACTGTGTTCACATCATCGTATTCCATGTTGTGCAGTACATTTGTGCAGCGTTATCAGACGATGATGTGTTTTCTGAAAATGATATCAGACGATGCGCAGCATTCCTGCGGTTCCAGAGAAAAAACTTTTCAGGAATCCTTCGCTATCATTTTTTCAAAAGTCGCCAAAACTATATTTTAGACATGCCGCTCACTATTCGTCAACCGTAGTTTTTGGGATTGTGATGTAAACCAAGATCTCAAATGGAATATGAGTTTCAGGGTAGTAGAACACTGTACTCGGCTTTAACGGTCTCTGAATGCGTTTTGGCTCTTTGTTACGATCGTGCTAGTTTTTCTATAATTCAGCGATGTAAACATTGCGCAGCATCTTTAGGACTAATGGGTAATGAAATGAATGCTCTAACTTTCTTAGAATTTATAGGCTCATGAAAACCGATGTTTTCGTGATATTGAACCACATGTTATCCTCGCCAGAATTCACAGCACTACTCATGATTGAAAATATTTCAAAAAATTTCGTCGCATCAGAATGACTTCACCGTCCCATATAAGGTAGGAAGATGCAAATTTCCCAGCACACATGCATGCATTAAAGACCGAGTGAGATGACAGGATACTCAAAAAATGAACGGTTCAAAGAAATTTGAGAGTGGAAAACGGGCGCTCAAACAGTCTATATAAATTTGTTCAGATTATCATCAAGTTCTTCAATTACAGGGGGCGAAAATAACGAAAGCTTCTCATTTTGCTCAATCCTACAAGTTGGGCTATAAAATATTGTTGGTCTGCGAAGCAGAGAGCCGGATGACGCCAACGCTCAAATGGTACAAAGACGGGTTAGAAATGAGGCCTTCTATGAATACGCATGTAAGTAAAACTTTTGTATTGTTTTCACACATTGCCAATTAGCAAAACATGAAAAAATGAGATATTATTTTCAGAATTGTTTCCACGAACTGTAGCTGCCAGTGGAGATCTCAATTGTAGAAGGGTTAGCCAAGTGAGCCCACAAATTCTCAGTTCGATGATGACATGCAGCAGAAAATAAAATTTGATATAATACTTGCTCAGAGCCGTTCTTAGGGGGCGAACTCGGCGGCCGCTCAGGGTCGCTAAAACTTTCCCAATGTATGCAAATGCCTTTCTTGGCGGCCTTTGATGAAATTTTCTAACGTTGTATGCAAACAGTACAAAGTAGTAAATCATCTACCTAAAAAAGTAGAATAAACATTGAAAAAATTGAGGACCACTAAACCTGAGTTCGCCCGGGCCGCTAAAACCCTAAGAACGGCCCTGTACTGGCTTTTCAGTTCTGTTACATGCGTCTTCGGCAAAAGCAGACTGCGGCATTAAATTTTGAATTTTGCCGTGATTTACCGACAATATAGGATTTCTAAGGAACGCAGTCTGGGTTAGTCTTCCGAAACCCAGACATTGTAACAAAATAATTCGTGTATCATACAAGCTAAAAATGATTTGTTCTATAGTCTATTCATTTTTAAATCAGCCTCGAGAAGCAAAATAATCCGTAAAAATTGCCCGAGCAGACAATAAATCTACATCGCAGGCCGAAATATTTTTCTTTCAATTTATTCGCTTAAATGCTACAGTCAACTAAAGAAAAAAAGTGCCCATTTCGCAGGTTGTTTATTATTTGCATGAATGTCTTTCTAGGCACCGATACTCATTTAGAAAAAATTGACTATGAACTTTGACAGTCTCTAGTTTTAAGAAAGTTCTAGGTCTGCTCTAGTTTTAAGAAAATCTACTTAATTGAATACTGAGGCAATCCAAGTCATGTAGAAAGTTTTCGTCTTGTTTTTTGAAACAAACATTCTCGGTTTTCCTGTCGTCGAGTCGAAGCATGGCTTACATGTCGCTGAAATTTCTCTACTCCATACAGTTCAGTAGTAGGGAATGTCCTTCAGTTTAAGTCTGAAGGCATGTCGCTCGCCCTAGTCTGAATTCATAGATGTGTAGCAACATGGGAACAGCTACGACCTCTGTACAACATACCTGTAATTGGGGGGGGGGTTGGGGGGGGACCCCCCAACTTGGGCAACCATATACCCAACCCGCCCCCAGTTTGGAAAAAATTGGAAAAAATTGGCAAAAAAGTGTATGTTTTTGTCCTTTTTTGGGGAAAATTTCGACTTTTTCGACCCCCTCCCCCAAAATTTCGGATTTAACCCCCCCTCCAACTGGTCGGACATCTTACAGGTATGCTGTACAAAAACTAATAAGTACTTTCGGCATCATTCGAGATCGGCATGCAACAGAGGAATTTTATCGACAAAAAAGAATGTACAAAGATATAGTGATTTCTAAGGATAAGTGGACCGCGCCAAAATGTGTCTATTGGCGTCACATATTCTGCGTTTAGACTTACATAAATTTGCGTGTATTGGAAAAAGGGTTAATAAACATGAATCTGCTTGATTTTTCCTCAAGCACGAACAAATGCTCCAGGTAGCCAGAGGTATTTGGAACAGTTGCATGGTCAACGACCCGCCTCAGACGGACATTAATCTTTTTAACATTCCAGCTTCGCAATTTTTTGATATTGTCTTTTCACATTTCTGTTGCAGTTTTATGAAGAAAAGGTGAATGTTACGAAAGTGAAGGCCAAAGTTGAAATTGATCCGGCCACCATCGGCGACAGCGGCATTTACGCCTGTTTGGCCGGCAATCAATATTCAGCCATGATAAAACATTTCAAAGTTGATTATTACTTCTGACAGTTTCACTTTGTGCATTATGTCATAACTAGCGTATTACAGAAAAGACGGCAATTTCATATTCCACTCATCGCACTGCAACTGAGCGGTGAGCGATCATTCGGCTACAGTAAGCACTAGGAGGAGAGCATCATTGTTCCTGAATGCGCAACCGTTTTCTGTTATGATGTGCACTTGTGACAAAGCTTTATGTCTGTAGCAATCCTTCAGTACTGGAAAAGCTGAAACCAGTTTTGTTAGGTAAAAAAGTAATGGAAATTACGCACACGTATTTTCGGTATTACGAAATTTGCCAAAATTAGTAGAAAATATGTTAAGGCCAATTACTTGACGTCACGTTCAACTTTCAAATAAAAAAAGTGTGACTTTTTGCAATTCACTTCACTGCTTATATATGCTTCCATAAACTCGACATGAAATTGTTCGTTTTAGGTAAGCACTTCAACATTTCTGAAAATTTCAATCGCCAATGAAGCTGTTGACGATATAGGAATGAAACCTTCAGTGCGCCTTCTTACAGTTACAAGCGCAGTTTTTACTATTTTCCACCATTGTGTCTTTATACCTTGGCTGTCCTGTTATCTTGACCGTCCCGTTACCTCCACGACCGTCCCGTTACCTCGACCGTCCCGTTACCTCAACAACTCTCGTTGCATCGACCAATGAATTTTTTTAAGAAATAAAATCTTTTTTGCCCCATCCCGTTACCTCGACTGTGCTACGTAATAAATCTCGATAAGCTCTAATTGGTTTGGTTTCATTTTCGGCGACTTTAATCATCTTTCTAGTACATGTCAATGTTCGAATAGTCACAGCATCCATTGGGACACAGAGATGGTTCTGACCAACTTCAGGATTGCTAATTATTCGATTATTTTTGACCTTTGTTCTTCCTTTTTCGTCCCCGAGTTTATCACAATTTATACACTGATAGTTATCAGTAGTTGATCCATCAGCCAATTTAACAGAGTTATTTTTCTGTAAAAAGTAGAAATGATTTGGCTGAGCCGTACTTTCGAATTGTTCTACTAGACCATAATCTTTCATTGGGGGAAAAAATTCAATTACAACCTAGCCAGTTCACAAGAAGGACGAACAATCAGACGTAATTTCTTACCAAATATTGATCGTCTAATTATTTGGGGCAAGCCCGTGGGAAAATGATACATTTTGTAAATTTCAGTTAGTAATTTTTTGTGACGTCACAACATGGTCGAAATAACCGGACAGTCGCATTAAAGTGATTTTAAAAGTTTCTATATACATTAGTCGAGGTAAGGGGACAGTCGAGGTAACGGGAATTTGTTATTATTTCACAACATTAGTCGATGTAACGGGATGCTTGAGGTCACGGGACGGTCGGTGTAACGGGATGGTCGAGATAACCGGACGGTCGAGGTAACGGGACACAATCTTTTCCTCAAGATGCAATTTTCGAATAGTGTATATTGGATTTATTGTCCATTCGTCTTCAAATGAGCCTCCAAATGTAAAATATCCGAAGAAATCCGTAAGTGGATGGTGACTATTGCATCGTAAACAAAAATCTTCGTTTTTCAATTTGTAGCCCTAGCTGCTACAGTCGATCTGAGAAAAAAGGCGGCCGCTTACGCGGGTTTTTTATTGTTTGCATGAGCATCTTTTTTATTTTCGAGGACCAAGTTTAATTTTGAGTTTGAAGTATAACTCTCCACAGATTTAAAAAATGTCTGCACAAGATGCACAAGACGAAAATACTCCTGAGGAGAGCTGAAATTTTTGGAAGTAAATTTCCGAATTCACCCTCATATTAGGTGCAAGATTAAGCCTGTTGGGATTCAACAATGGTATAGGACCCCAGAAAATCCCCCGCATGTGCACATGACAGCATCAAACTAAGAGGAAAGTGAAACTATTTTTTTCAGCTGTATTACTTTCACTGATCGCAATTGGCAAAGGCCTGCCGAGCAAAAACTTGGACAAATGGCGCCCGGCCACCAGTAACCCAGAAGGGGAATACGAGTACGATGATAGCTCACCAGATGTCGATGATGGTGAGAGATGTCAAAAGAATGACGGTTTTTATGGGAGATCTTTTATTCATTTCGTAATAGAAAATGAAGATAACAATGACGAAGTCATCGAAAGTGATGATGCTGACGTCAACCGAGAACCCACGACTCCATCAGATGCCTGGGTGAGCGGCGCTGAGCAAAAGATAGATGTTTCTTATAAAGCACCAATGATATTTAATCAGGACCCACCGTATTTCATTCGAGAATACAGTACAGTGGGGTTGTGAAATATGAATTTTTTCATTTTATTTTTGTCTTAGAGTAACAATGGAAAGAAATGACTGCAGTAATTTTTTTGAGAAAGAAAAATAACGTTGATGTGTAATGGCTTACCGAATTATCATTGACAGTGAATAATAGTTTTTGATGCAGCATGTGTCAATGATATGATCCATCATACACGAAACGTCTGTGTTCAAAGTATTTTTTAGTAAATTTTGAATGTTCGTCATGCATCTATCGATTTAATCGGAAACTTGGAAAGAACTATTACTGAGTAAATATCACTTTGCAGCAAACTGCAACAAAATACTCAATCGGTGGATACGGTCAAGACAATCAGAATACCTGGTCCTTTTTGTGGCAAACTTTGCAGCAAACTGCGATGAAATAGATTATAAATCAGTGTGAAATATTTTTTCGGGGTTTTGCGCCATGAAATTAAAGCATAGCCCATGAATTTCATTGCAACAAGATCGAATCTAAGGTTGCGATTTTCGCATTTGATATCAAAATAACCTTATAGCATAATAGAATTGCGTCCGTTTCGAAATTCATTTACCATCACCTACAGCGTTTTGGTTTTAGTCAATTTTCGAAAGGTTTATGATACATCTGGCGTTTTTAACGAAAAAGTACACGTTCCAGGGGCAAAAGTAAGTTTATTCATGACGACCAAATCGTACAAACGTAGCTCATAAATCAAAGGCTTCAAATTTTCGGAAGAGTGAAGTGTGAATTACAATATCCAAATATTGTATTCAATGTTCACGTCAATACTCGAAGTTGATACGCTATTGACACTTGTCTACTGAGTGGGAGCCGCGGGCCATTCAGGCCTTTCAGGCGGGTCGATATTTGGATTCTCCCTTAATAATCGTGCAGCAATATTCAAGGACAGTAATCGTATAATGTGATGCAATAAAATCTTCCAAGATCCGGCGGTGTTGAGAATAATTATCTCGATATTCGCATTATGTACAATATGTAATTAATTATAACTAATATTCTTCGATTTATGATTAGTCACAGTTATTCTTGCTAGTCAAGGAAGGACATGATCACCCCCAAATTGAGCAAAGCGTAATGTTAAACCCCTCTGCGAAGTTATAAGTCTATCTCCATTAAATACCCTGAACTTGAGGTAGTTAGAGTTGGATAATCGGATTGGGGAAAGATGGTAAAAAATTTGTCGGCGGCATGATACGCTCATGAAATTTTCAATAACGAAAATAATAATCTCTAGCCTCTCCTGGTTATATTTTTTCTAAAAATAAAAAAGAAAATTAATTGACGACAGTTGCTTCTATAAACTTAACCGTCTTCCGCCCTAAATTTCCATACAGAGCTTGAAACTTGTGCAGTGTCTTCCCTCAACGTATAAACGAAAAATTATGCGATTTTTATTTTTATTACTGTTTTTCTTTTTGCTCTATTTTCTATTTGATGCTACTTTGTCGACCGACCATCCGAATTTCCTAATTTATGTACCTGAACGTAGCGTGCGAATAATCGGCGAAAATTTGCAAGAATTTTTGAACGGAAAATTATGCGAATATGCTAACTTCGAAGGAAACGACAGTGCCACCCAAACGAAAGTCAATAACTTGAGAATAAGCATATTGAATCCGGAACTCGAATCGGTGAAAATTTCGGGCGTTCGGTTCGAAAAAAATAAACTCATTTTAGAGATACCGCCATTGAAAGCCAAAGGTAACAAAATTTTTGACGTGCATCATTCTTCCGTATCACTAGTATGAAAACAGAAATTTTAAAAGTTTCGAAACACTTAGATGTTACAGAGCGTTCGATAGTCCATAATCACTTCCCCCTTAGGTTTTTTTTCCATAAAGTTTCTATAAATTTCTATAACATTTATTCTAAAATCTGATGCCAGCAGAAATTTACATAGGCTGACGGCTGCACGTGTCAATTTTAGCGCATTGTTTTGGGATTTATCTCTAAAGTTGATGCCCAAAATATGTTTCAAAAGAACTCCCATTGTTTGCGTTCATTGTATTTTAAACGGACTTTGCTCCAAAAGCAAAATGCTTTATTGTTTCGCGTTCCGAAGATCTCGGCAGTGCGCTTAAATGAGATGTTTCAATTTTATCGTCCTCAGATTTGTTGCGTTCAACGTTTTTAGGAAGTATAAAGAGCATTAGTGTAAAATAGTTTTCTACAAGGTAATAGGCTAGTATCTATGTGTAAAATGATTATTTAACCATTGAATAATATTGTCTCCAAGCTGGAATATCTCTGAACAAGAATGTCTAATCAAGCACCTTTTGGAAGAGCACGTACTCTTTGAAGCAGTGCAGCTCTCCACAGGTTACGCCAATCGCGATAAAACTTCTGAAACTACCGTAGGACCCCATGTTTCATCCATTAAAAAAATAAAATTGTGCGGCATCCTACGGGAATGAGCTCGACGGTACGCATAATCAAGATTTTTACCCTCTTTCATCTTGTTTTTTCTGACTTTAGACAGGCATACAAAGAGTAAAGTGCATTACTGAAGAATAGTTTTCAGACCAGAGGATATTTCAATATCTGCAGAGTAGAATGAATATTCCCGTATTGAATAACGTCTTCTCTGAGCTGAATTATACCAGGTCAAATTGCAAATTTTTAAGACACGATTTCTGGAAGGATCCAACTTAATTTTGATAAGTAAAAAATTGGCCTCACCTGAAAATCGCACGTTTGATGTGAATGTTAGAAACGAAAATCAAATTTATTCTTTGTGAAAATCAGCTTTCGCATAGCTACAATAAGCTAAAAGTTGAAAATTTTAGATTCGCTCAATTTTTGACATACACTCCTTTCAACTTAAGCAGGTTTAGGTGCGTCAGACATTGTGTTCTATAAATTTTCCCAATATTAGGCAAATAGATGGGATACGATGTATTGTAGGATTTATTAGTTTTAAATGCGTAAGCAGTGCTCGAAACAACAAAGTTTTAAAGCCAAAATTGCCATTTTTCCACAAAACTTCAGCTAAACTGACTTCTGCTAAACTTCAGAAGCACCAAAAATTTTCCTATACAATGGATAGTTTACGATGTCTTCTACCTGCTGACAAAAAATTATGAAAATCCTTGTGCTGGAAGAGGGTCCCAGGACTTGGAGCATAAATACCATCTTACAATTGCATTTTCTGATAATTCACAATTTGATACATTTCAAAAATAAGACATTAGAACAAGTTTCGTGTGCTTAATATTACGGTAATGCTCATCTCGCAATTCGCGTAGCTACAGTATCCCAAAGTTGAGAATTTTAGCATTTTTTGGCATTTTTCTGTCTATTTACAAGACTTCGGCCAAGGCATGACCTAGCTCTAGGTTTGAACATTTATTAGATGCGGAATGCAATGCTCCTTAGTGTGGTATAAAATGTTTTTCCTATTTTGCATTTTACACTTTTTAGCTAGTTTTGAAGTGCTGAAAATGAGATGGTAAAAATGGTTAAAAAGCTAAAAAAATTAAAAAGCATTTTATCTCCGTAATAAATGCTGAAAAAATTCTTGTGCCAGCATTGTTGAATATCAAAATCCAAATGTTTTTTCTGGAACTTTGCGCCGGAATTAGTGATATTCGAATCCATTTAAGGTGTTTGCACTTTGCAGTCAATTTTTTCGGAATTTGATTATTTCAGCTTTAGATAATTTGAAAATCATCATTTGAAAATTAAGAAATCATTTAATTTATTGTTACCATTATTTGAACTCAAAAAAGTAGATTTTTCTTAATTTTTTGGTTCCCTCTGTATATATTAAATTTTTCAAGGCCAAAGAAGCATGAATAACGCATCTGTGGACTTTTTTGAGTGAAAAAGGTAACTGGAAGAAAATGGCTGAAAAATGAAAATGAAAATGAAGAAAAGATAATTTTGACTTCTTTCACCAAATGGCGAAACGAGCCATGCAAAAAAACAGTGCACAAGATGCCTTTCTCCATCATTTCTGATGAACTAATCCATGAAATTTGACCACAGAAGAGACGTATGCTGGTAACAGGAGTCTTCAAATTCGTCAGAATGCTGAACAGTATTGCTAATAGCTTAAATTGCATCTGAAACAAATAGTAATTATGTTGAGGATAAAATTTAAATTATTAAATACACACTAAATATAGTAGCAGTGAAGCTCTAGCAAATTTTAAATTAGGAAACATACAGTAAATGGACGTTTGTCCGAAGTTCACTCTTGTAAACGTAAATAGTTGCATAAATTTTCGGACTTTTATGGTCCTGAACCCTCTGGCCCGGCTCGGCGCGATAATATTTCTCAACGCCCCGGAGCCCAGCCCACTCTCGTCCTGGGCCGGGCGGCCCGTGGAGGTCATTAGTTCCCAATTGGGAAAGTACACAGATGCATATACATAAACATCAATGTTTACTGAATCTTCCAGGCGTCTAATTTATTGGCGAGAAACACATATCGTCTATTTCACCCATCTAACTTTAAACGACTACAAGTTCCATCTAAGTTTAGTCCGTTCAACCTGGACACGTCTAAAGTTATACGCGTGAAACTTTGGACGCTTTTTGAGAAACTGGCCCCTGGTCATATAATGTTGGGTCAATTCGGGTCATATCGTGTTGGGTCGTTCTTAGCTTCTGTTATGTTTCATATTTCTCGGATAAATCGTCTGCTTTAGTATTATAGTAGTAGGTTTCTCTGTCTTCAGGAAAGCGAATCGGCTCACTTTCCGTGACCAGGAACTTGCAACGTGTTGCAGTGTTAGAATTCCTCCATGGAAAACTGTCAATTTTTTCACATAAGTCTGGATATCATTTTAGCATCAAACTTTTGTTTCAGATGAATTCCTTCATCAAACTTTTTCTGCAGGAACTGCTTCTGCTTCGTTTGAGCGTTTTACATGTTCTTTGACTTATCTGAGCCCATACATCTTCTACAATGCAAGATATTTGAGTCAACTTTGGATTAAGATTGTACCTTTGACTCCGTCAAAAGGTGTTTCACATTGAATAAATTCTCTTGAATCGGTGCATTTATAATGAAACAGTCCGTTTGACGCTATTAATCCCACATCTTCAAGAAACATTACAAGAATTCTACACATTCTACACTGCAGAGGTAGCACCATGATAGGGATGAACACTCAAAAGTCCAAAGAACATGTTAAACGCTGACGCCAAACAAAAGAAGTTCCTGCCGAGAAAGTTTGTTGGAAGAAGTTTTTCCTCATGTGGAGACATACTGTACAACTTTTTACGCTGATTTCGAATCTGATAAGCATTTTGCACGAAAATTTTTTTCATTGAGCTATTGCGATGTAGAGTGCTCAAAATTCGCATATAAATTTTTTCGCGAATAAATCTATATTATCACTTGTACTTTTCATAATTTCAAAGATTTTCAAGTGGGGCTTTTTTAATCAATAGTAGATTAAATAGGCTTTTCGAAACATATGGGGGATCGTCTACCCGAATTTTAGTTCTAACACAGAGTAGACAAAAAGTCGAAAAAATCAAATTTTTACTTTTGTTATTTTTTCACTTTAACCACTACAACTCGAAGTTGGTGGAATGAATTCGAACCCTATATCATCGTAACATGTGCTACAAATGTGCCTAACTTTACGCCAAAATTTAAAGCCACACCATAAAAACTCAGTGACCAATTTTGGCGTATGTAAATTATACCCCAGTTTTACATGCCATTTTAGCACGTTTCTGCTTCATATTACCATTCAGGTCTCGGTCAATTTTTGACAATGTTTCATGGAATGTTTTTGAACGATAGTATTTTAATGCAGCTTTCAAACCTTTATTCCAGCGGATTTCTGAACTTTTAGTACTATTGCAACATGCAATTGCGACATGCAATAGAATGAAAAATGACATTTTTACAAGTGATGAATTTTAATGTTTGACACAAGCATTTGGTAGGATAAAGTCGAACCTCGTATTCACACAATATCTAATGCTTTGCACGATCAAAATGTGAATCATATGATCAGAATTATTCCAGACACTATTCAGTCTTGACGATTTTGATAAAAACGTCCGGAATACACTTTTGAAGCATAATCTCGTTTAAAAAACAAGCATTTAGTGAGTTCACCATACATGATTGATGTTATAGCTCCAACTCACATCACAGAGACTGATGAAGTACTCAAATATGCTTGAATGGCTCATATAGAAAAAATGTTTCTTGTAGAGGAACAGTGGTGTAACTTCCCTGTCATAAGTTTAGAGAGGAAGTCTCATCTTGTTGAAATTTGTGTGAAATTTTTTTCGGGTCAGTTGTATGCTGCCTGCGATACAAAAAAAGCTGAAATGAAAGATCCATCAGTTTTTGATTTATCATAGGTGGCGCGACAGCGTCAACCTATAATATACTTGGCCCCCAAATTTCATGCCCCCCCCCCCTCTAGAGCCAAAACGGTAAGAGCTAGAACCTTCGGGTTTTCTGCATAATATCGGGCATAGGGGCAAACTATGGGGTGCCTTTTGTCATTTCGCCTCTATCTGCAAGTGGTGCTCGGTGGGGCCCCAAAAACAGGTAAAAAACGCACTTTTTAAGGCCCCCCAGTTCCACCATGCCCAGCAATGGGGGTGGCATGTCCAAGCTTCATACTTTGGCCTGAGCATCTTGGGGGCGCAATCTCAAATGCGAATTTTTATTTTTTTGAAATATGGCCTCATTTCAATTATATGGTTGTTCAAAGTCCCGGAAAACGCCAAATTCCCCAATTTTGTTATATAATACTTATGGGTTCAAAAAAATAATTTTTTGCAGCATAATGCACTACTAATTTTTTTGCAGTTTCAATTGAACCTGTAGCCTTATCGGGATTTTTGGGCTGCAAGGGTTTTCGACTATTGGGAATTTGATGGACGCGGTCACTTTACACGAAAAATTATCCAATGTGTAAACAAGCGTATTTTCGTGATTTTTCGCTGGAAGAGGTTTTCGACCACAGGGAATTTGATGAATGCGATCACTTTACACAAAAGCTTATCCCGGTTGTAAACAAACGGATTTTCGTTATTTCCTGGTGGGTGGGGTTTTTGATCACGGAGAATTTGATGAATGTGATCATTTTACAAAAAAACTATCGCGGGTGTAAACAAGTGTATTTTCGTGATTTTTATGGGAGGGGTTTTCGACTACGGGGAATTCAATGGATGTGTCACTTTACACAAAAAAATATTCCGGATTTAACCAAGCCTGTTTTCGTGAGTTTTTTTGTGGGAGGGGTATTGACCACTGGGAATTTAATGAAAGTGATCACTTTACACATCAATTCATATTGAGTGTAAACAAATGTATTTCTGCGATTTTTGAGGGAAGATGTTTCTGACCATGGGAAATTCAATGGACGGAGTCAGTTTACACGAAAAAAAATCATTTGTGTAAACAAAGGTATTTCTGCGATTTTTGGGTTGAAGAATTCTAAACCATGAGGAATTCAATAGATGTGGTCACCTTTCAGTATCTTTACACCGTTCTTTAAGTACTATGCGGTTTACACATCCTTTACTTTTGCTGGAGGTGAGAATTCGTTGGTTGAAGTTTTTTTTATTGTTTTTTTGAAGTGCAGATGACCAAATTTAAAACTTCAATGTGCTTCTATGAAAGTTTTCGTGCATGGTTGAGGCCCACTAAAAAGAAGTGAACTAGTTTATTAGAAAATGCCCCGATGGGGCAGAAAAAAGGAGAATATACTTGCTTCCATAGTTGCCATGCTAGAAAAAGAAGTGGACTAGAATTTTGAGAACTCGTGTCAAAGTTGGAAAAAATTCACTTTCTTTATATTGGATTTTCATTCTGTCTCAAAAAAATTTTCTATGTCTGTGAAAAGTATATTCTGCAGCATCGTGCACTTTGTCCTTCCCATGGCATCAACCACAGTAACATTTTTCTATATGAAAATAATATGGCACATGACTTCAAATGTAAAAAAATGGTAAACCAATGGCATTCTATCTCCCGACCGATTCAAAACTTCTGCCTCTCACACTAGCTGAAAAATGGTGAGGGAGACAGATTATAGTTATAATTCCGACAAGTCCTGATGACATTCAAATTGTACTGAACCTGAAATCAAACCGAGTCGTCTTTTTGTTCGAGACTACCTTGACTGGAGCTTAAACCCTTTTAGTGCAACTGGGCCTTGGTTACTTATGGAGTGAATTCCATAGAATATGTTAAATAAAATGAGTGAATTACACACATCTTAGACAATCGATTTAGTTCTAAGAAGACTTTGTGCTGTAGCATTTTCTAAAAAAACTGAGTGGGATTTCATGTGTCGCCTTCTCATAGTTGATTCCTGTCTTATTGACACTAAATTTAGAAAAGAAGCTCATGCAGTTAGAAACACTCATGTGTGAGAGGGAGGACATGGGGAGTACAAACTTCACCAAGGGTTTGGAAACTGGAAGATTTGTTATGAAGAATAGTTTTTTGTTCAACTTTTTTTTAATTTTGTCACAAAAAACGCCAAAAAATCCACCCCTGTGCCCTCCTCAAAATTTCGGAGATGCACATGTTCGGTTGGAAAGTGTGTTGATGCACTCAGCTGCAGAATATACTTTTTCACAGACATAGAAAATTTTTTTGAGACAGAATGAAAATCCAATATAAAGAAAGTGAATTTTTTCCAATTTTGACACGAGTTCTCAAAATTCTAGTCCACTTCTTTTTCTAGCATGGCAACTATGGAAGCAAGTATATTCTCCTTTTTTCTGCCCCATCGGGGCATTTTCTAATAAACTAGTATAATACTCATGGGTTCAAAAAAATAATTTTTTGCAGCATAATGCACTACTAATTTTTTTTGAGTTTCAAATAAACCTATATTATTGCGATTTTTGGACTGCAAGGGTTTTCGACCATTGGGAATTTGATGGACACGGTCACTTTACACGAAAAATTATCCCGGGTGTAAACAAGCGTATTTCCGTGATTTTTCAGTGGAGGGAGTTTTCGACCGCGGGGAATTCAATAGACGTCCTCTTTTTACACAAAAAAAATTATCCACGGTGTAAACAAGCGTACTGCTGTAATTTTCTCGTGGAGGGGATTTTCGACCACGAGGAATTCAATGAATGTGATCACTTCACACCAAAAATTATCCCGTGTGTAAACAAACGTATTTTCGTGATTTTTTGATGTAAGAGGTTTTCGACCACGGGGAATTTGATGAATGCGATCACTTTACACAAAAACTTATCCCGTTGTAAACAAACGTATTTTCGTGATTTTCCAGTGAACGGGATTTTCGATCACGGATAATTTGATGAATGCGATCATCTTACAAAAAAAAACTATCGCGGGTTTAAAATTTGTATGGAAGGGGTTTTCGACTACGGGGAATTCAATGGATGTGTCACTTTACACAAAAAAATTATTCCGGATTTAACCAAGCCTGTTTTCGTGAGTTTTTGGTGGGAGGGGTTTTCGACCACTGGGAATTTAATGAAAGTGATCACTTTACACACTAATTCATATTGAGTGTAAACAAATGTATTTCTGCGATTTTGGAGGGAAGATGTTTCTGACTATGGGGAATTCAATGGAGGGAGTCACTTTACACGAAAAAAGTCATTTGTGTAAACAAAGGTATTTCTGCGATTTTTTAGGTTGAAGTATTCTAAATCACGAGGAATTCAATAGATATGGTCACTTTTCAGTCTGTTTACAACGTTTTTTAAGTACTATGCGGTTTATACATCCTTTACTTTTACCGGAGGTGAGAATTCGTTGGTTGAAGTTTTTTTATTGTTTTTTGAAGTGCAGATGACCAAATTTAAAACTTCAATGTGCTTCTATGAAAGTTTTCGTGCATGGTTGAGGCCAACTAAAAAGAGGTGAACTAGTTTATTAGAAAATGCCTCGATGGGGCAGAAAAATGGAGAATATACTTGCTTCGATTGTTTCCATGCTAGAAAAAGAAGTTTACTAGATTTTTGAGAACTTGGGTCAAAGTTGGAAAAAATTTACTTTCTTTATATTGGATTTTCATTCTTCCTCAAAAAAATTTTCCATGTCTGTGAAAAAGTATATTCTGCAGCATCGTGCATTTTGTCCTTCCCCTGGCATCAACTAGAATCAAATTTTTCTATAAGAGAATTATATGCCCATGATTTCAAATGTAAAGAAATGGTAAACCAATACCATTCTAACTCCCGACCAATTCAAAACTCCTGCCTCTCACACTAGCTGAAAAATAGTGAGGCAGGCATATTACAGTCATTTTCAGAACTATAAAAAAACCTGTGGTGGTTGCACTAACCCAACATGAGGATAATCTCAACATCGGGATTAAATTGACGATAGTGAGGATGAGCTAATCGCAATGTCCAAATTATTCTCGTCCAACGCACAAACAACACTCACTTCAGGATTAACTAATACTGAGGTTTAAGTTAGAGTTTGGGAATTGCAGAAATTTCTATATTTATTTGCTTTAAAGATAAGAAAATTATGCGAAAATGTTAGTGCAACCCGACAGCTCGAGCTGAGGATAATCTCAACATTGAGCTCGTTATAATTCTGATGACATTCAAATTATACCGGACTTGAGATCAAACTGATTCGCCTTTTGGTTCGAGATTACCTTGCGCTGGAGCTTAGACCCCTTCAGTTGAACTGGGCCTTGGTTACAGTCATTGGGCACTGATCTGCAAATGGGATTCAGCCTTGCCTATATTAGGGGTATCGCTATATTAGATATTAGGGTGTTCTCCCCGACTTCACTGACACTCCCATGGCAACAAAACGACTTTTTTGGAAGCAGGACGGGAGCGACAGGGATGGGCGAAATTGCTTCCCATCTGGAAACCCGTAAAAAGCGCTCTTTCTGCAATTTTAGTTTAAATCCAAAAACTGTGAATGATGCTATTTTGTTGCATAGTTAAATAAAAGAGAATAAATTTGTTTATAGCTTGTAATCAGTAGAATTTATGGAGTGAATTTTATACGATATGTTATATAATATATAAAATGAATGAATGAAATGTATCGGGTACAATCGGTTTAGTTCTTAGAAGACTTTGTGTTGCAGCTTTTTTTCTAAAAAAAGCTGAGTGAGATTTTATGTGCCACTTTCCTACAGTTGATTCCTTTTGTTGACACCAAATTCAGTAAAAAAGTTCAACACAGTTGGAAGCAAACATGTGTGAGAGGGGACATTAGGGTTTTGGAAATGGAAAATTTGTTATGCAAAAAATTTTTTGGTCGACTTTTTTTGAATTTTTTGTCTCAAAAACGCCATAAAACCCTGTACCCTCCTAAAAATTTCAGAGATGCACATATTTGGTTGGAAGGTGTGTTGATGCACTTAGCTGCAGAATATACTTTTTCACAGACATGGAAAATTTTTTTGAGAAAGAATGAAAATCCAATATAAATGAGTGAATTTTTTCCAACTTTGACCCAAGTTCTCAAAAATCAAGTCCACTTCTTTTTCTAGCATGGCAACTATTGAAGCAAGTATATTCTCCTTTTTTCTTCCCCATCGGGGCATTTTCTAATACACTAGTTATAATATGGCTGTCGAGCTTCTCGCAATATGACTGATTGAAAAGACTATAAACTTGTGGCGGGATCAAATCGGTGTTCTTCTACAGGAAATGTTCCTTGTAAAAACGCCATGCGATCAGGGGAACATATCTGAATAGGTACATAATTTCATCAGTCTCTCTGATGTAAGTTAGAGATATAGCATCTTTCATGCGTGGCGATGTCATCAAATGCTTGTTTTCTAAACGAATTTATGCTTCAAAAAGGCATTCCGGAAGTTTTCATCAACGTCTTCAAAAAATAATTAATGTTGTTAGCTTCATAGATGGCAAAATTTTCAAAACTTGGTTCGTGTCTGAAATAATCTCAATCATATAATTTGGATTTTCTCCTGCAAAGCATATATGGATACTAGATGTGTGTGAATATAAGGTGCGATTTTATTCTACCAAACGCTGAGTTCTTGAGTTAGACATAAAAATTCATTACTTGTAAAAATATCATTTTTCCAAATTTTATTGCATGTTGCAGTGGAAGTATAAGTCCAAAAACAAACTGCATCAACGTTTGAAGGCCATGTTTAGAAAAATTCTTGAAAAATTGTCCAAAATCGATTACTGAGACATGAATGATTATTTGAATCAACAACGTTCAATAAATGATATGTAGAACTGGGGTTTAATATGCATATACTAAAATTGCTCAACGGGTTCATGTCACATGCAGTTAGACACATGTTCCACGTTCCAGTCGGGTAGAGTTCGGTTTAATACGACCAATGCCAAGTTGTAAAGTTTAAAATGAAAATTTGTCTAGGATAAAAGTGGAATTTTTTAATTTCGTAACATGTTGCAGTGGAACAAAAAGTGGAAACAAAACCACTGGAACAAACGTTTGAAAGCTACATTAAAATACTATCGTTAAAAAAATTTCATCAAACATTGTCGAAAATTGACTGAGAAATAAATGATAATTTGAAACTAAAACACGCTAAAAATAATATGTAAAACTGGGGTCTAGTTTACATACGTTAAAATTGGTCACTGAGTTTTTATAGTGTAGCTTTAAATTTTTGCATCAAGTTAGATCCATGGATAGTAAATCTTATTGTCGAATAGGGTTCGATTTCATTCTACCAATCTCGAGTTGTAGGGGTTAAAGTGAAAAATTTACACAAGTAAAAAATTAATTTTTCCCCTTTTTGTACACTATATTGGAACTAACGTTCGGAGAGACAATAGCTTATATTTTTCCAAAAGTCTGTTCAATCTATTATTGATGAAAAAAGCTTCAGAATTGTGAAAAATACTGGTGATAATATGGAATTATTCGTATATGTGAATTTTGAACACTTAAATTCGAAATCAGCATAAAAAATATGTACAATATTTCTCCAATAAATAAGGAAAAATAAAATTTTGACTTATCCTCAGTCAAGGTGATCCTTACAGAAGTTGGGTCCAACTTAAAAGCCTACGTAGCCAAGTTGGCTTATAAAAAGGCGTTTATTCGATATATGCTTCATGTATATAAACATGTTATTGTCATAAGCTACATTCAAATAAAAATCTAACGACTTGTGTTTGTGTCAGTGCACGCGAAAAACATGTTACATGATGCGTAGCCAGACCTCAACAGCAAGTACTGCCATAGCCATAAGCAATAAGCATGTATGCAAAAAGCTAAACATTAAGCAAGTTGACGACCTGGGGATCAAATTATTTTTCAAGTATTTAAATTTATTTGTTTTTAGTTTTTTTAATTTCTTTAAATTTTTTCTTCTTTTCCAAGTATTTAAATTTTTTTGTTTGTTTAATTTTCTTTCCTCATTTTTCTGATTTTCTCCAAGTGTTAGAAATTTTTTTGCTTTTTGTTTTTTATTTTTTTCTGAATATTTGAATTTTTTTGTTTTTCAAGTTTTTTATATTTTTTCTTTTTTTCTATCTTTTCCAACTATTCAATTTTTTTTTATTTTTTGCTTTTCAATTTTTTCTAATTTTTGATGAATTCTCGATTTTGCATTCTGAAAATCAAGTTCTGATCTTAAAGTTGAGTCTCAGGATCAAAGTTTGATTTTTTCGTTGATTTTCAGGATCAGGTATTCATTTTTGACATCCAGGATCAAATTTTAATTTTTGTCTGAGAAACAAATTGTGATCTTCAAGCTGAATTTCAGAATCAAATTTTAGTTTTTAAAAAATTTTCCAGCTCAAATTTCAATTTTTGATTGTTATGATCAAATTTCGATGTCTGATTTACAAAATCAAATTCTAAATTTTAATGTGATTTTCAGAATCAAATTTTGATTTTAAGAATAAATTTTATAATCAAATTTTAATTTTTGATTTTAAGATTTACAATTTTGATCTGATCCTCGAATTTTTTGCAAAAAACTCTAAAAATTCCACATTATTAAAGTACCATTTTTAATTGAGTTTTTCAGGCTCAAATTCTGACTTTTTAATTTCTAGATTAAATTTTGATTTTTGATTTTTCCAGATCAAATTTTGATTTTTTTCACAATAAAACTGTGTAAAATTTTGATTTTTAATGTGGTTCCAGAGACAAAATTTAGATTTTCAGAATCAAGTCTATAATCAAATTTTGATTTTTAATGTGATCATTTATTATCAAAATTTCGATTTTTATAATCGAATTTGAAATTTTTAGAATCGGATTTTGCATTTAAAAATCAAAGTTTGAATTTCAATTTGATTTTCAGAATAAATTTTTGATTTCTAATTGATTTTTCGGCTCAAATTTTGATTTTCAATGTGACTATGAGAATCAGATTTTGTTTTTCATTGTGATTTTCAGTATCAAAAAAAGCCTAAGCCTAAGCCTAAGCCTAAGCCTAAGCCTAAGCCTAAGCCTAAGCCTAAGCCTAAGCCTAAGCCTAAGCCTAAGCCTAAGCCTAAGCCTAAGCCTAAGCCTAAGCCTAAGCCTAAGCCTAAGCCTAAGCCTAAGCCTAAGCCTAAGCCTAAGCCTAAGCCTAAGCCTAAGCCTAAACCTAAGCCTAAGCCTAAGCCTAAGCCTAAGCCTAAGCCCAAGCCTAAGCCTAAGCCTAAGCCTGAGCCTGAGCCTAAACCTAAGCCTAAGCATAAGCCTAAGCCTAAGCCCAAGCCTAAGCCTAAGCCTAAGCCTAACCCTAAGCCTAAGCCTAATCGAATTTTGAATTTTTGGAAACAAATTTTGTAGGTTAATGTGATTTTCTGAATCAATTTTGGATCTTCGGAAACAAAATTTGATTTCAAGGATCAAAACTTTGTGAAAAAACTCTAAAAAATCCACATTCTTTTCATGCAAATTTGAAAAAACATCAATACAAAATTACCAGAGAAAAATTATTTTTTTGGAGAGACCCTGTAGCGTTTTTCGTGTATATAAATCGAAAAAATGCACAAAAAAACAAAGACTAGAAAAAAACGAGAAAAAACAAAAAGCAGCAGAAAAAACAACAACCACCGGGAATGTTGTAACATTGCCGTTAAGCTGTAGTTTAGCTGTAGCTTAAGTCTCTTTGATGAAACCGGTCCCAGATATTTCGGTTGGGATTCATAAGCGCGAAAGGCCCATAACAGCGAATGAGCCCATTAGCACGAACGGCTCATAAGCGCGAAAACAGTATACACTTGAGCACGTCCTATCTTTTCTGCTGTGAAAGGCTCATAAGCGCGAAATACTATTGTAAGAGCTAATAATTTTCATGCTAATTTGTCTTATGTAATTTGAAGGAACTAAATGTACAGTGTTTTTTAGCACGAGTCCCATTAACATTCGTGCTAATGAAGAAATATTTCATTGGTACAGTTGGGACGGTTGAGAAATGTTACTTTTTCGGTGTCAAACTAATGTGTGGGTTTGTCAATTCTGATAAATCAACTCATGAGATCATGCTTGATGTTGGTACCTTCGAAAGGAATAAGGCATTCCTCTGATTCTAATTAATTCCTATTCTTACTATGCACTTGGTTAGTTAGTCGACAAGTTCAGTGGTTAGTTTGACAGTGAGACATTTAGGAATCGCCAGTCATGTTCTGTTGGGATAAAAGTTCACATGTTTTTATTGTATCTGGAACTGCGCTCCGACTTCTATATTAGGTTCTCGATTGTTTTTTTCCAGAAAACCTACAATTATACTTCTTTCTCACTATTACTGATTTGTGTAAACTTAGCATATGCCGAACAGCTGTTTTCGAATTATTCAAGTAGTGTTCAAGAGGTTAGAGCCGAAGACGATTCAGATTCGAGCCACAATCGTTCACTAAGCAAAAGTGATGAAGACAATGAGGATATTGAGTTGTTATTTTGGAAAATGACGATTTTGATTTTTCACCATAATTTTGTGATATCTTCAACTTCCTTACTCGAACTTTTTTTTTAAATTTCTCCCTTTACCACCATACTAAAAAAAACCTGTTAATCTATGCTAACGTTTAAACTCTACAGTCTCCGATTTAATCCGTGCTAACGTTTAAGATTTTATTTACTCTAAAAAATTACTATAGTCTGTTTTTTATAAAATGCTTCCAAATAGAAAAGTGACACAGATCAGTACTGCCGTCAAAGTCGTTCACATAGACTCTTACTGTATAATTTTTCACTGGAAAAATTGTTAGGAGTTAGAATAGTATGCTCACACATTTCCAGTCCTAAATGATATATTGTTTATAAGCGAATCATGAAAATCTGAAATACTACTTGCTTTCCACTTTCATTATTTAGAAACATTTAGAATTTTGCCATATTTCGTACTAAATTCTCTTCAAGTGTAAAGCGACCCGAGACCGTTTGATCAATATTATGGAACAACAAATGAGAAACTTTCTCGATTAACGAATTTTAACATGTTTCTACAGATACCTTTTGGTGATTTTTAACTAAAACCTTCCAGTGCAAAAAGTCATGGACGAATATTTACTAAATGACTAACGTGACTTGAATACAGTGAGTGAAACGGCAAGTCGCTAAATCGAGTCAGTGAATCCGGATTTGTTTTTCCTGAATTGTACATACGAGTATAACCTCTTCCGAGGAAAATGGTTGTACAACGGTTTTTGGCAATATCGGACATATTTATATAATTCTGAAACTTTCCAGGTCACTGGTCTTACGAAGTCGATGCGCTTATAAAAATTAAAGACCGGGGTCAAGCAGAAGCGGAAATCGGTCAGGGTTACATCAATATAAGCCGAATTCGAAAAAATATTAATCAGAGTTCTACAGCATCGTCAAAATCGGATTTCGACGAAAGTTCGTTCATTTGTTCGACAAACGTCGAAATTTTATCGTTAAAATTTTCAGGCGCCCGCGCCTTCCTCTATAGTATGTTAAAACCGCTTTTCAATCGAGTAATAAAACGAGAAATCGATCGATCGATTTGCCGCCGATTAATATTGATATTGATCGATTATTTATCGGACAAATTGCGATTATTGGAAAACGAATATTTTCTGCGACTAACCGATGACGAAGATCGAGAATTTGAGAAGATTATTTCCTTACATTACGATTTGGGAGATTTTTCGCCCGATTTCGATGAAAATTTGCTGACTCTGAAAGCTTTCGGTCACGTGGAAGACAGCGGAAAAAAATTTGAAGATGCGAAAAATGGTCATATCGAGAATCAAATCGTTATTTCAAGTCGTCTTTTGAAAGATAACGCGTATATTCTACATTACGCCATGGAAAAGCAGTTTTTGATTTCATTTTTCGAAAAGATGTTGACAATCATTTGGTGCGTCGGTCAAAAATACAAACTGGATCAAATGGACGTGAAAGAAATTACTGGTGATCAGAATTTCATTCAATTCGATGATAAATTCGACATAGTAATCGACTTTCCTAAAAAATCGATCGATATCAGCTTTTCGAATCGTGGACAAATCATTTTACTAAAATTTCGTCTCAATATCGCTTTTTACGGCGTAAACCGCCAAAATCATTCGATTTTACTATCATCGAGCGGTTTAATTCTGGATTACGGCCTGTCGTTGTCCATGCACAAAAATTTGACCCTATTTTTTAAACCGTTCAAACTTTTCAAGTACAGATTTCTAAGGCAATCGATTGCCGATCAACAAAAAAATTTCGACCGTTTCGATGAGCGAATTTTGAAATATGTCGAAGAAAATATCATCAGCGAATTTTTTGATTTGATCGGAAAAAATGTTGGCTTGAAAATGATGCAAGTTTTGCCCCCTAATGTGAACATGCCGACGCACGGCAATTTCGAGTTTGATCATGATACCTTAATATACAGTATTTTCATGATGCACTAATGTTTCATGATCAGAGTATAAACATGAATGTGTGTAACGAGGCGTTTCTAAATTTCTTAGATCTACTATAGCCATACGAATTCTAAACCAAAAATTAACTAAGTGCAGTGATCTAAAGCTAAATCACAGATTTGCATTACAGTAATCCAAAATTGACAGAGGAGACTGTTGACAATAATTTTTTGCTAGAACATTGTCCTTCAGAAGAGCACGCAGAAACCACCACAGATTGCATAATATTCACCTATTTGAGTGATAAAGAATTTGTAGAAAGGAAACATCGGATACCACTTAAGTTTCAAAGCCCAGCAGCAAAACCAATTATACGATTCTCATAAAAGCTGATCCCAAAGACAGTGATTCTCAAAATAACGCTTTTCGAAATAGTGAAGTCGTGAGCTGGCAAATACTAATGATTAACCATTTGCTACAAAAGAAGATTTTGTAAAAGTGATCTTTCTGATGATTATTTCTCGTTCTTCGTTTTCACCATCTCAAATTGGGGATTGAATTTTCGGAGAAAACGCCTTTGGTTAGAGTCCACAGTTAACACAAGTTGAACAAATGAACTTCCAGTCTTTACGCTCAGGAAGGGTTTTGGACGGAGACACTGCATATCAGTGTATGACGATCTAACACGCTTCGTCTCAATATGCAAGAACTTTTTAACTCTGAAAATTCATTCAAAGCTGCCCGAAAAATAGAAATTTTATATATTTTTCAAAATCTAGCTTCAAATCTAAAATTCATGCGACCTTTTTTGTACAGTCTGTTTTTCTTGAAATGCTTGTAAATAAAATGAGTGAAAAGCAAGTTCTATTCCATATTTTTACGACTTCCTGCTAAACCGCATTTCATTTAGGACTAGAAATTTTCGAGCCTGCTCAACTACCCTTTATCAATTTTTAAATTAAAAAATCCTTCGATAAAAGCTCACTGTGAGGACCATCATAGGTGGCGCGATAGCGTCAACCTATAATATACTTGGCCCCTAAATTTTATGTCCCCCCCACCCTAGAGCCAAAACAGTTTTCTTAATTTCGGGTATAGGGGCAAACTATGGGGTGCCTTTTGTCATTTCGCCTCTATCTGCAAGTGGTGCTCGGTGGGGCGCCAAAAACATGAAAAAACGCACTTTTTTAGGGCCCCCAGTACCACCATGCCCCACTATGGGTGTGCCATATTCAAGCTCCATACTTCGGCCAAAGCATCTTGGGGGTGCAGTCTCAAATGCGATTTTTCATTTTTTTAAAATATGGCCTCAATTCAATTATATGGTGGTCCAAAGTCCCGGGAAACGCAAAATTCCCCAATTTCGTTATATAATACTTACGGCTTCAAAACAATAATTCTTTGCAGCTTTCTGCAGTTTCAATTGAACCGGTAGCCTTATTGTGATTTTTGATCTGTAAAGCCGTAGGCATACTAGACCGTCGGCCGCAAATTTTGCGGCCCGCAATTGCGGGTCGGTTGCGGCTCTTACAATGGCATACTTTTGTGCGGTTCCGCAAAAATGCGGAACCGGAAAACCGAAATTGTAAGCATAGTTAACCGCAATTTTGAACCGGAAATTACTTAAGAGATGCAAGGTTGTTCATTTAAGTTAAAATACGGAGAATGAAACATTCACTGTACATATTGAAAATCTATAAATATTCGATTTTTTAATTTGTTAAATGAATTTTAATTTTTTAATCGTGCGTGCTTATGAGGGAGTACTTTTTCCATGAAGTTTTTTCAACAAACAGAAAGAATTTCGTTCATTTTCTAGGCTCAATATGTTTATTTTCCAAATACAAAAAGCTATGTTTACGACGTAAGAAATTCAACTTTTTTTCACAATCAGATTTTGGCAAAATAAAGGTGGAAAATCCTGCGTTTCATCATATTCGTCGAAAAACAATTCAAGATCGACATTTTTCCATGGGTCTTTCAGGACAAGTAGGAGCCGGTGGACAGTGCAAATTCTGGAAAAAGTTGAGTTTTCTAGTTGATAAAGATCAGGTATTGAGTGTTATTCAGAACAAAACGGCATATACTGTATCAAGTGCGTCTACCAGAACCGCAAAAAGTACTTCACTCGAGAACTCTTTGCGGGTCCATAAACCGCACTAAACCGCAATGCGGTTGCGGGTTGCCACCCACAAAATTTCTTTCCGGTTGCGGGTGACTTGCGGGCCGCACACTTTTTTGCGCGGGAAATACTATGAATTCAATCGCGGGAAATACAATGAATTCAATCCCTTTACACAAAAAAAAATTGTCCCGGGTGTAAACAAGCACTTTTTCGTTATTTTTCGTGGGAGATGTTTTCGACCGTGGGGAATTCAATGAACGCAGTCACTTTACACAAAAAAATTACCCTAAGTGTAAATAAATGTTTTTCTGCGATTTTTTTAAGAGGAGAGGTTTTCGGCTATGGAGAATTCGATGGATGCAGTCACGTCACACAAAAAATCATCCTGAGTGTAAACAAGCCGATTTCAGCGATTTTTTGGTGGAAGGGGTTTTTGACTGTGGGTTATTCAATGGATGCGGTCACTTTGATTTTTGTGATGGGCACTGCTGCAGTCGCAACAGGCGATGCAGGGCTCAGAGAATTCAATGGACGCGGTCGCTTTACACAAAAAAATTATTCCGACTGTAAACAAACGAAATTCCGTGACTTCAATGGTGGAAGGTGGCTTTGTGTAAAGTGATCGCGCCTATTGAATTCTCGACTACAGAGAATTCAATAGACGCGATCACTTTGCATGTGCGATTTTTGAGGGAAGGGGTTTCTGACCATGGGTAATTCAAGGGACGCAATCACTTTCACAAAAAAATTTTCCGATGTGTAAACAAGGGTATTTCTGCGATATTTTGGGTTCCGGGGTTCTTTACCACGAGGAATTCAATCGATATGGTCACTTTACACTCTATTTACAACGTGTTCTAAGTAATATGCAGTTTACACATCTTTTACTTCTAAAGAAGGTGAGAGTTCATAGCTTTAAGATTGTTTTTTATTCTTTCTTTGATGTGAAGATGGCCATCAAGGTTTTCATGCATGGTTGAGGCCCACTAAAAAAAGGTGGACTAGTTTATTAGAAAATGCCCCGATGGGACAGAAAGAAGAAGAATATACTTGCTTGGATAGTTGCCAAGCTTGAAAAAGGAGCGGACTAGATTTTTGAGAACTTGGGTTAAAGATGGAAAAAATTCACGTTTCTAATATTGGATTTCCTATCTTTCTCATTAAAAAATTTTCCAACTCTGTGAAAAAGTGCAGCTGGGTGCATCAACACACTTTCCAACCATTGTGCATCTCCTTTTGAGGAGGGCACTTGGGTGGACCCTGGTTTCTTGGCGTTTTTTAAAGCAACAAATCCAAAAAAAGTTGACCAATTTTTTTTTTCATACAAAATTTTCCGCTTTCAAAATTCTTGAAGTAGCTTGCACCCCCATGTCCCCCCTCACACATGTGTGCTTCCAAGTCGTTGAACTTTTTTTACTAAATTAAGTGTTAATAAAGCAGGAATCACCTGTGGAAAAGTGACACATAAAATTCCACTCTGTTTTTTAGAAAAAAAGCTACAGCACAAAGTCTTCTTAGAACTAAATTGATTGTGCAGGACATATTTAATTCTCATTTTATATAATATATCGTGCAGAATTCAAATCGTAAGTTTTACTGATCACAGGCAATAAACAAAAATATTCTCTCAATATAGGTAGTAGAAATCAAGTTATCACAAGTGTTTGTTGAAACCATTCAACAAAATAGCACATTCACAGTCTAACTGAAATTTGCAGAAAGAGCGCTTTTTGCAGGACTGCAGACGGAAAGATATTTCACCCATCCCGATCGCTCCTGTCCTGTTTTCAAAACAGTCGTACTGTTGACGTGGGAGTGCGAGTATGGGGGAGAAGCGAGAACCGGATTTGGCGCATACGCCTGATATAGGCATGGCTGAATCAGGAGCTTCTTAATGACATGTTTGTATGCTTTACCCTGTTGCCCCATTTCATATGGTGCCCAATGTCTGTAACCAAGGTCCAGTTGCACTAAAGGGGTCTAAGCTCGAGCTCAAGATAATCTCGAACAAAAGGGCGACTCGGTTTTATCTCAAGTTTGGTAATCTCAATGTCATCAGGATTATAATGAGCTCAATGTCGAGATTATTCCCAGCCCTAGCTGTCGGGTCGCACTAACATTTTAGCATAATTTTCTTATCTGTAAAGCAAATAAACGTAAAAATGTTTGCAATTCCCAAACTCGAACTTAAACTGCAGTTTATTAGTTAATCCTAAAGTGATTATTTGTGCACTGGTAGAAAATAATCTCGACATTGCGATTAACTCAAACTGAGGATCGGCAATTTAATCCCGATGATGGGATTATCCTAATGTCGGGTTAGTGCAGGTTTCTTTATAGTTCTGAAAATGACTATAATGTGCCTCCCTTGCTATTTTTCAGCTAGAGTGGGAGGCAGGAGTTTTGAATCGGTCGAGAGTTAGAATGCTATTGGTTTACCATTTCTATACATTTGAGTGAAGTCAGCCATGGGCATCATTGCATATAATTTTCATATGGAAAAAATTTTACTGTAGATTATGCCAGTGGCAGGACAAGATGCACGATGCAGCAGGATATACTTTTTCACAAAGATGGAAGATTTTTTAATGTGAAAGAATGAAAATCCAATATTAGAAAAGTTAATTTTTTCCAACTTTAACCCAAGTTCTCAAAAATCTAGTCCGCTCCTTTTTCAAGCTTGGCGACTATCCAACCAAGTATATTCTTCTTCTTTCTGTCCCATCGAGACATTTTCCAATAAACTATAGTCTGTTTTTCCTGAAATGCTTGTAACCGAAAAAAGATGAAATAAAGTATACATTGCTTGTTTAATTGCCGCGCGTGCGCACACTATACTGTATCATGGAAAAAATGTGGCAATTGAAAAAAAATAATTGAAGGCCATTTGTTACAAAAAAAGTTGGAAATGATAAAAAATTTTTGCACATGGCTTTCATTTAATGAAAAAAATTGGGAGTCAAGATCGTTATACAATTGGTGTGCTTTGGAAAGTTGAAATCTCAAAATCCAGTGCATCGCTAGTCATTTGCTTATATTTTTTGCATTTTTTATATTTTTTTCGAGTTGATGGAGTACCAACATTAGGGTATAGGGTTTCACCAAGTTATGCCAAAGATGGATAAGTGCCCCCATAAAACCCCACCGAAAACTAAAAACTCAAGCTGATACGACATTTAAGAAGTCTGGGTTGCCGGAAATAACAACATTTTTACGAGGCGGCAGACATTTCGCTGGAAAAAAACAAGGAAAAACTGCGCGGAGACACGAATCGTGTCAATGATGAACTGGAAAGTTCGGAAATCGGGAGAAAACACAAGCGAAAATCGTCACGTCATGTCAAGAATCCTACTGTATCGTTTGCGTATGCTTGCGTCGGCCGTGTAAGAAGCACAACGCAACAGAGCATCCATGCTCTGACGCAAGGAAAATACCCTAGAAGCGCAAGCGGAGCATCCATACTCAAAAATTTTTGCCGTAACGGACGAAACGCAAGCCTTGCGTCCGAACTATAGATGGGATCCGGCCAGTTGAGGGGGTAAACCCTAAATTTTGGCATGGGGGTCCCCAAAAAAGGCATATACAATTACTGGTCTGCTGCTTGGAGCATACATGCACAGCATAGAGATTCTGCTGGGGGTCAGCCAGGACAGGGGGTGCATACAATTACTGGTCTGCTGCTTGGAGATATCACTATACAAAAGCGATTTGAGCATACATGCACAGCATAGGGATTCTGCTGGGGGTCAGCCAGGACAGGGGGTGGAATACAAAAATTTTTGTTCGTTCTTGATAACGAAAAAAAGGTCTCAGAAAGTCTTCTAACATCCAAGCAGCATATTCTTCAACCTATATTAGTCAGATGAGTGAAATTATTTGCTTAGACAGCACTTTTTAAAGTTTTCATGCTAATTTTTTGGAATCAAGTATGATTTGTTTAGAAAAATTGTCAAACTACAGCATCATTTCCATTTTCATGATGACTTTCTCTACTCTCTTGCTCATTTTCCTTCGTCATCTTCCCAACCATTGTTGGGGAACTCAAATCTGCTGGGGGTGAGCAAGAATCTGCTGGGGGTCAATAAAAATCTGCTGGGGGTCAAAACCCCCCAAGCCCCCCCCACGTGCATGTATGGATTTGAACACCAATAAGCAGAATATAATTGCATTTTTGGCGTGATTTCGGCATGCGTAATTTTTTGGCCAATACGTTAAGTCAAAACATTTTCGGAAAAAAAAGAAAGAACATTTATGGAGCTGTATTGCGAACATGCACCTTTTGGTATTCCAGACTTGATTATGAATAATCGCATATTTTCATCATTTTTCGGAATAAACATTGTAAAGCCCTATTCAGAAGTAAAAAATCCAATGATTTTTGTCGGCGACTCTATGGAATGAATAGGAAATTTGCAGCAATCCCAATTCAGCAGTGAAAAAATCATAGGATTTTTGTCGCCGACAATTATCGGCGATAGTCAGCGACTGCACTTTTGAATTGGGCTTAACTTCTTGATACAACGCCAGAAATTTTGGACTCGTAGACAACTGATTAAAGCTCGTATTAGTACGCTATTAGTATGGCCGATACACGATACTAAAAATTGCAGCAGATTCAGAAGTTTTCATTAAATTGATTTTTATAGGATAAGCCCCTGGGCGCAGCGAGCAATCTGTTTTAAATGCATAAAATGTTGAATGGAGACCACATAAAAATGACGTCCGAGGCATGTGATGAGGGGAGTCTTTTCTGGACGAGAGCAGCACCAAAAGCCAGCTTCCACGAAATCCACAATGATCCTCATTCGTCGGTGAGTGAGATGACGTTTTTTCAGGATTTTTCAATTTACCTCGTTCCTCCCGTTGTACAGTAAAACTAACATCATGCGCAAAAATACAAAAACACGTTTGTACTCTTTTTCATCTCTCCACGGAAAAATAGCATTTCAAAAAAACAGACTATAGCTTTTTCTGCGCAGAGCGAATATTTTTTTAGCCGTGCGAAATTATTTTTGAACGAGTTATCGAGTTTAGTTAAGCGATTAGTCACAGTTTACAGCTGTCGGTTAATCGATTCCTAACATACAGTCAACAGGGATATTATCTCGGCACGAAATTCTGCATGCGTACTTACTTTCAGCATTTTTGCATTACAAGCATTTGTAAAAAAAACAAACTATAGTGTATATTTGCTTGATGTTGCATTGATTCAATAATTTTGCGAATCATTTTAGGACTTCGCACTCTTGATGATCTTTTGGAAATTGATGTTTAGCCTGTAGAACGTTTGACATGCATATATTCCATCATTGACAAAATGCTTATGAAGGGAAAAATGGCAAAATTCAGCACAGTCAAAGTTGTTTACACGTAGCTTGTACGATAGAATTTTTTCCCAAAAGTTTGGTAAAGGTTATTTGAGAAAGCTCACAAATTTTTAGTCCTATGTAAAATAGTTCCGTAGTATTTCGAAAAACAGACTACAGGATTTGGATGGTCTTCTTATAATTAGATCCAAAAAACAGCCCTCACTGTAGTTAATAGTGTCAAAAATCACGCAGTCAAAAGTTGAACTGTTTCGACAGCAGTACTGATTTAGGATTGGACGTACAAATTTGCCTAGTTTTTGAAACTTGAGCGACTGAATAATCGAAAAGAAAATTTTTCTTTTCGAAATATGCTGCAATACGAATTTAAAAAAAAATTTATAACTCGCAATTTTATTAAATCAAGTAAAGCTTTTCCATTTTTTCAGCGACTCGATTCCTATCACAGAAAATACGATATTGAAAATCTAATAATGTGCAATTTTGTCATATTTCGATATATCAATTAATGGCCAATAAACGTAAAAATGAGCAAAAAATTAATATATACGTCCAAAGGTCGCCAATTTTATACGACGAACAGTTCAGTGTAGTGGAATCTGGGTCGTTCAGACGTAAAATTAAAAGTTTATTCTTTTCATTATTCAAGTTGTCGTTCCTCTTCATATTTTTTATATTCTCTCCGTTCGAAAATGGAAAACTAAGGTCGATGGGCGGCAAGTTTTGTCTTTTTACCCATAATTCGTGGAAATTTCGATAATTTTTCCGACCAATTTTTTTGTATTCTCTTGGCGTTGAACGATTACTTATTATACTTTTGATCTTCGATTTTGGTCGATTCTTCCTGTAAAATTGGGCAATTATTCAAAACGTGATACAATCCGAATAAATGAAGAATTTAGTCTTCTTTCTCCTATAAGAAATTTAACTGCGAAAAAATCAGAATAAACAATGTCTAAGGTCAATTTTCAAATCTGATCAAAATCGTATTTCATTTGCATTTTGGGACAAGTTCATGAATAATGTATCAGGAAGGTTTTATCGTAAAATATGAGAGGCTAAGCGTGATCGAAAATGCTGCAAAATTACACGATAGATTTTATGTCCATAAACAGTAGGTTGTTGTAATGAATTGTTCTCCAAATTTGATATCTTCAAATCAATATCATCTACAACAACCTCTCTTACCTTTTTCTATGCCGATGCTCACGTTCCAGCAGGACGGGAACGACTTTGTAACCCGCTTGACGGACTAGACTAACGACGCTGTCATTTTCGCCCAAAAAGTGGGCGGCACCAAAAGCGAAAAATATCGATTTTCCGGGCTGCGATTCCAAATGCCCGACCACCCTTTGAGCCATTCGGATGTTTCTCTTGGTTAATAATTCGTAACGTAAATAATCATTAATTTCTGTCGCTATTTTACCAGAGAGATCACTAGTATTGACGCCTGATTCATTTCTTGCGTCCTCGACTGCTAAGTCGGGTATCTAAAACAACGAATTGCTATCAATATGTAATGAAAATGGAGCGGTCTTCTTCGGTTCGCTAGAGTTTTCAGAGATCGGACAAAATCAGAATCGATAAATCCTGTTTTAATGTTCAAAATATTTCCCTCCAAAACGTTACAGATTTTTGCAAATCGATTGTCTAAAATACAACGTGGTAAATTCTTAAAATAACGTTGTCGAGGATTAGAATGTTCATAATGTTAACAAAAACGATGGAGCTAAACTAGGAGAAATGCACGTTTTCAGGATATTTCACTAGCTTGACGTACAATAACAATTTTGAAAATGGTTGGACCATAGGTGCATGTAGGGAGGGTAAGGGGTAAATCCCCGTGCCTCAGACCGCGGATAACCCCTGGCCCGAAAAAATCGTCAGATACTCCTTGGACCTTTTTCAAGAAAAATGTGTTGATAATTGGAATATTTTCCGAAGAAGGAGCAGAAGAAAATTAACTGCATAGTTGTGCATCCCACCTATGCCAGATATGCTCGTGGAGATGTCTTTTTGTTTTTCACTTTTCACTCTCTGTAGACTGTCTACATTAGTTGTTATGCCTATATTTTATGTTCACTTTAATAATGACAAATAAACGGTAGAAAGGATTTACAGTCTTTTCGGCTTCTGAAATGTGCTGTAGAATGGAGAAAGACCGACCATATCCTAACTCTTGCAAATGTTCAATTATGCAGCCTAAGATCTAGTTTGAAAAATAGCGAAGAATTATTTGACGAAGGCTTTGAAAGCATTTTTGATTTGTAAGACAGGGGAAGAAAGTTTATCAAGAGGAGTACTATTTTTTAATAGCTTAAATACAGTTGTTTATTATTACATTTTTCATACTTTGAGCAGGTGTTAAATACTGTATATATAAAACATAGAAGCACGTGTTATCTTATAATAATGTAATATCATCTTATTATTACATAGTTTAGTGCATAATTATGTAGTTATGAAAATGAATTACTGAAAAACTTTTTTCTCAGTGACCCTCATGAAAAGTCAAACGACCCGCTTAAAAATTCTTACCGTGCAAATTTGGCCCACATTCTAATTTACAGTCACTTTGTTCAGAATTATCTTAATCGCGATAATTTTGTGTTTTTCAAATTCTTCAAATAGTTTTTTGTCAATTATTACAAACTTTAAATCAAAGGAATTTTTAAGTGCTTGAAATCAAACAATATTCAGACAATGTTCTAAAAACTTCACTTTTATCCGCCAAAAAATCATCGCGAACATCATATAATCAATGTAAATATCAACAAATTTTATACCTGAATTGAATCCCTGGCAAAAACTTTCTCGTCTAAACTACCGCAGTTATAATGTTCAATCAAATTTTTAATCGACGATTTGTCTTGATCATGGTTACTGAGTTTCTGCTGATCTAGTCGATCTAACGCTTGATCTAGCAGATATAAAACCTGAGAAAAAAACGCAAAGTTAATTTTGCCAGTAAGATTTTATAAATTATAGCCTTTACGTGCGTTTCGTTCAAAAGATTCATGGGTCTGCATTGTTCGACGGCTTTTTCGACAACGCCGAGCGGCTTCGAAGCTTTCAAAGCTTCCTGAGCAAGATATAAATCTAAAATCGGTATTTCTCGGTTTTTTATCCCGTCTAACGACAAAGAGCTCAACATTAACATTATCCATATGGGCCTCTTCCTTTGCCAATCACCTAAAAATGTTTTTTTAGTAGAGAAACACTTAATCAAAACTGCTCTAATATTTACCGGCTAAACGCATAAAAACTTTGTCAGCGTCTTCTTGAGGTTCGTGACTTTCGATCCATTGGCGAATCGAATCGCGTATGTGAGACATTTTGGTTTCCAATTTTTTATACAAATCTTGCGGAATGTGCGAATTTAGGCGAGTTCCTCGGGGCAGAACTTGGCATAACGCTAGTTGATTTAGCTGGAAAATAAAATCAGAAATTTATGTCTCAATTCATAAAAGTGACACAATGTAACTAAACTTTTGCAAATTTATCTCAATTATCCTGTTTTTTGCAGGTGACAAAAAATTTTATCGTCCATGGATTTGCTTTGTATTTATTGTTCTCACTGCAATCATGATTATCCATATCTTACTGTATCTCGGACAATGCTCCTTTCAAGTTTACATCACTGTTCTGTCTTGTTGTATTATTTCTTTTTCTATATTTTATTTTACCGTTCTGGCATTGTTTAAATCCAATTCTAAAACTACGACATTTGAGCGGTCGAAAGCTTGCTTGGCTTTCCGATGGACGTGGTCCCACACTTCGGTGTACGGTACGTGGATCGTGCCGAAAAAATACGACGGTGGATTTCGTTCAATACGCCACAAAAACGAGTTCATTTGATTTCGATTGTGCTTCTGGAAAATAAGAATGATTTTGTGAACAATTGAAGAAATAAAGACCATATTTATGAAAATTCTACGGAAATCCCGAGCATAAGGCATACAATGGCAAAGATATACTTCGGCGCTTACTATTTCATAATACAGCAATCATAGGTGGCGCGACAGCGTCAACCTATAATATACTTGGCCCCCAAATTTCATGTCCCCCCCTCTAGAGCCAAAACGGTAAGAGCTAGAACCTTCGGGTTTTTTTGCATAATATCGGGCGTAAGAGCAAACTATGGGGTGCCTTTTGTCATTTAGCCTCTATCTGCAAGTGGTGCTCGGTGGGGCCCCAAAAACAGGTAAAAAACGCACTTTTTAAGGCCCCCCCAGTTCCACCATGCCCAGCAATCGGTGTGCCATATCCAACCTCCATACTTCGGCCTAAGCATCTTGGGGGTCTAATCTCAAATGCGAATTTTTCTTTTTTTGAAATATGGCCTCAATTCAATTATATGGTTGTCCAAAGTCCCGGAAAACGCCAAATTCCCCAATTTTGTTATATGGGTTCAAAAAAAATTTTTTTTGCAGCATAATGCACTACCAATTTTTTTGCAGTTTCAAATATACCTGTAGCCTTATTGGGATTTTTGGGCTGCGAGGGCTTTCGACTATTGGGAATTTGATGGACACGGTCACTTTACACGAAAAATTATCCCGGGTGTAAACAAGCGTATTTCCGTGATTTTTCAGTGGAGGGAGTTTTCGACCGCGGGGAATTCAATAGACGTCCTCACTTTACACAAAAAAATTATCCACAGTGTAAACAAGCGTACTGCCGTAATTTTCTTGTGGAGAGGATTTTCGACCACGAGGAATTCAATGAATGTGATCACTTTACACCGAAAATTATCCCGTGTGTAAACAAACGTATTTTCGTAATTTTTTGCTGGAAGGAGTTTTCGACCACGGGGAATTTGATGAATGCGATCACTTTACACAAAGACTTATCCGGGTTGTAAACAAACGTATTTTCGTGATTTCTCGGTGGGCGGGGTTTTCGATCACGGAGAATTTGATGAATGTGATCATCTTACAAAAAAAACTATTGCGGGTGTAAACAAGCGTATTTTCGTGATTTTTATGGAAGGGGTTTTCGACTACGGGGAATTCAATGGATGTGTCACTTTACACAAAAAAATTATTCCGGATTTAACCAAGCCTGTTTTCGTGAGTTTTTGGTGGGAGAGGTTTTCGACCACTGGGAATTTAATGAAAGTGATCACTTTACACTTCAATTCATACTGAGTGTAAACAAATGTATTTCTGCGATTTTTGAGGGAAGATGTTTCTGACCATGGGAAATTCAATGGACGGAGTCAGTTTACACGAAAAAAGTCATTTGTGTAAACAAAAGTATTTCTGCGATTTTTTGGGTTGAAGGATTCTAAACCATGAGGAATTCAATAGATATGGTCACCTTTCAGTATCTTTACACCGTTTTTAAGTACTATGCGGTTTACACATCCTTTACTTTTGCCGGAAGTGAGAATTCGTTGCTTGAAGTTTTTTTTATTGTTTTTTTGAAGTGCAGATGACCAAATTTAAGACTTCAATGTGTTTTATGAAAGTTTTCGTGCATGGTTGAGGCCCACTAAAAACAGGTGAACTAGTTTATTAGAAAATGCCCCGATGGGGCAGAAAAAAGGAGAATATACTTGCTTCGACAGTTGTCATGGTAGAAAAAGAAGTGGACTAGATTTTTGAGAACTTGGGTCAAAGTTGGAAAAAATTCACTTTCTTTATATTGGATTTTCATTCTTTCTCAAAAAAATTGTCTATGTTTGTGAAAAGGTATATTCTGCAGCTGAGTGCATCAACACACTTTCCAACCAAGCATGTGCATCTCTGAAATTTTTAGGAGAGTACAGGCGTGGACCTTGGTGTTTTAGCATTTTGTGAGACAAAAAATTCAAAAAAAGTTGACCAAAAAATTTTTTGCATAACAAATTTTCCATCAGTTTCAAAACCCTTGTGGAAATTTGTACCCCCGTGTGTCCTCTCACACATGTTTGCTTCCAATGGTGTTAAACATTTCACTGAATTCGGTGTCAACAAAAGGAATCAAGTGACATTTTCGCATAATTTTCTTGTCTCTAAAGCAAAATGAAAATTTTTGTGATTCCCAAACTCGAACTTAAACCTCAGTTTTAGTTAATCCTGAAGTGAGTTTGATTTGTGCATTGGAAGAAAATAATTTGGACATTGTGAATAGCTTAAACTCAGGATCATCAATTTAATCCCGATGTTGAGATTATCCTCATGTTGGGTTAGTGCAATGAACCTCAGGTTCCTTTATCGTTCTGAAAATGACTATAATATGCCTCCCTCACTGTTTTTCAGCTAGTGTGAAAGGCAGGAGTTTTGAATTGGTCGGAAGTTAAAATGCTATCGGTTTACCATTTCTTTACACTTGAAGTCAGGTGCATATAATTTTCATATAGAAAAATTTTACTGTAGTTGATGCCAGTTGAAGGACAAAATGCACGATGCTGCAGAATATACTTTTTCACAGACATAGACAATTTTTTTGAGAAAGAATGAAAATCCAATATAAAGAAAGTGAATTTTTTCCAACTTTGACCCAAGTTCTCAGAAATCTAGTCCACTTCTTTTTCTACCATGGCAACTGTCGAAGCAAGTATATTCTCCTTTTTTCTGTCCCATCGGGGCATTTTCTAATAAACTAGTGAAATATACTTGGCAAAATTTAACATGATGGGAATTTTTCAGGTGGCTACATTTATTTACCGTTCGGTTCAGAACGAATTGAAGTTGCTACCCAGGTGGATTACACGGTTAACTGGGTAGTGGTTTTTAGATGAATTAAAACCTTCATTTAGGCCGAAAATATACATTAATGGCCCATTAATACTTCACGTCACAGCCATAGCCACGGCGACCGCCACCGATCAGGTTGCGCCGTTAAAAAATGACGTTAAATGATTGGTTGCGCGTCCCGTGCACTGAAATTTGATTGGTCACGGCGGCCGTGACGTGAAGTATGAATGCAGCTTAACAGTAGATTACATACAAGAAGCTTGCATCAGTTTTGTGTTAGTATTTCTGAAAGGCAGAGTTTTGGCAGTGCTGTGCATTGACGGAAGTTCTCGCTGGTTACAGAATTCAAATTTTTGAATGCTTGCCTGACTTTTGAATTTTGGTCATATTTTTGATTTTCCAGCTGCATGACGACATTATCTGGCTGATTGAAAATATTAGCACATATGACAGGGACAACGTTTGAATAAATCCAAATTCGATTATCGCAGCTACTAATTCAATTGTATAAACTTACTTTTTCGCGACAATATGGCGGCTTTTCTACAATCTTGGCCGATTCGATCGCAGGCCAACTGAAAAGTAAAATCATCAATAAAATGTGGGAAAAATAAGTCACTTTGCCCAAATTTGTCGCTAAATTCGTAAATTTTTCGCTAAATTTGGCGCTTTTTAAATCAATAATTAATTTCATAATAATTTATTCCTTCGTTTTTATTTTCGGCTATTGCAGATCTCGTCCTATTCGCGTCAATTTTTTTAGTCCATAATTTTCGCATCGTTTTTCATCAAATGTAGAAAGGGAGCCGAAAGTGAATAAATGAGGAATGTATGTACGAAAATAACGAAAAAAATCGGCAGTGCCAAATAAATCGACTATCTATTTTCCGCTGGATAAATTTGGTCGAATACGATAATTTTTATAAGCGAGCCTCAGCCGCCAGCCTCTGCAACACTGCCTTTATGCTTTATGCGCCGTTGCGACGATGCTCTTCGTCTCCTAAGCAATAATTTTACATAAGTGTTATGCTAATGGACAAAAATTATAAAAACTGTCATCCCGAAAGTACAAATCTCTAACGCAATGGCAAAACGGTTTGGTTCACGACCTAAGGGTTGAAGAAAATCAAGATGGATTTAGCTAGCATCTAGATATTTCAAGTTTATAACTCACAACGCATAACTTCGAGTATGTAGTTGGTTCAATGTAGCATTCAAAACCGTGGTGTGGCAAAATTTTGGCGCTCGAAAATTAATTTTTAAACTTGATTCAAAAATCTATTCGAACAGCGTTATTGAAGTGCTTTTTAAGGACACATAAAACAAGATACGTAACACACACGCCACGTGCCTGAAAATCTCATATACTACAGTAGAGGAATTATTTGAGTAATACGAAAGCAAAAAATAAATGCAAGCTTAGCTTACGATGTATATTACAGCTACGACAAAAAACAGATCGACCAACATAAAATCACCGCCAATTTTTGTTTCCCAAGTTTTACATCCAGATTCCTCTGTAAATTTATGACGAGTGGCGCGGCTAAAGTTACGAATAATTGTTAATACACTCCATTTTTCTTATGAGACCACGAAAGCGAAAAGATGCTTATGCAAATTACAGACTACCCAGATAGTATTTTTTGTCATGTTGACTGGAGCAGTCAGGAACCGGTTTCATCAGAGACTGAAGCTCCAGCTAAGCTGTGGCTTAAGTTGTAGCCTAACCATGTTATACCGTTACCTAAGATGCAGCTTAGCTGCAGCTTAACTTTCTCGATATGTTTTGTGTGTATGAGTCAAGCTGCAGCTGAGCTGCACCTTAAAGTTAATGGTATAACATATAGAGTTAAGCAACAACTTTAACTGCAGCTTAGCTGGAGCTTAACTCTATTCGATGAAACGTGCTTCAGGATTATATCTTGGGAAAAGCAAATGTTGATTAATATCATATGGATACGGATTTTTTGCATTACGTGGATCATTTGAGAATAAATGGAATAACTTAATGTCTACGAGGAGCGTTGTAGACTGGCTGAAGGATTTTGATCCAACTTTGAAAACATGAGCTCAGCAACTTTATTATTATCAGAAGATCGTAAAAATCCGAGTGGAACGTGACAAATAAACAAAAATATACCGAAATTCGATGAAAAGGAACTTCTGAAATGTGTATTTATTTTGAACCTAATTCAGTATATACTGAAAAAATGTTTTTTATCATGACCATAAAAGACAAACCGATCTTTATTGAAACGTTTTTTTGTTTCAAATTCATTATGAACATTAGATTTTATAAAAATCATAACGAGTTGCATGCAAGGGTATGCATCAAAATTATCACGCTATTCCATTACATGTAGGCTGATTCGAGTATATTTTCAAACGGTAATTAGGGCTCAGGAAAGCGTTATGAGTTGTTGTTTGAACCAATATAAATTGAAAAGTTTTTCGTAGTATAAAAACACCCAAATACAGATCCAAAAATGTTGGTTTCAGAAACAATATTTTCCAGTGGCGAAAACGATATAAACAATATCCGAGATAAAATACGAACGGACCAACAACGTAATATCGGAGAAAAAAGTTTTTTCCAGAAGAAAAAATTACATAAAGGCAGTGATGATGAATGAGCAGAGTATACTCCATCCTCATTTTTTTAACAAAGCCAGCGAGCAAACAGGCCAAATTTTTGTTCATACAATACAATAGAGAGATGGTCATTGGTCACTTCTTCTTACAGTAACCATGGAACGCACGAGCGCGAGGCCACTTTGGCCGTGAAAGGAATGGGTTCATAAATTAGTAAGTAATAATATATGTCCGAAAGCACCCAATAAATGTGTCCAAACCGCGTTCAGAGCATGGAAAGACAGGTGTGAGCGCCTATTAGTCCGCCACCGCCGCCCCAACCGAACCACCATGCCCTCATCCGTTGTTTGCTCTTTCTCTACATTGTACATACATTCTAAGCTTTTATCTTTTTGCCTTTGATCTTTTCCGGCTAGTAAGGGTAAACAGAAAATGTGCATTTAGCAGCGTTTTACAATTAAATTATGAATATGACGTGGTCGGAAAAGTGGAACGTCATTTTTTGTGAAATAGTTAGGAAAGCTTTTGTCCTATTTGGTGAATAATAAACCACGGGAGCTGCGGTAGATTTTTCAGTAAGCGAAATGACTCTATACTACACTCATTTTGAAATGATCCATGCAGCGGAAACTTTCATCTAAGATATGCAAGGCTTGTTGACTCCTTTCGATAAATTTTTCTTTGATGATCTTTGATGATACAGACTCCTTAATGATCACTCTTTTCAAACATTTCAGGGTTATCGAAATTGATTCCATAATCCCTAGTAAGGCTGCGTTTGCCGAAACTACGACCGCTGCATCGATCGTTTCAAAATAAATTGAGTATAGCATCAAGAACGCAAAATTTTTGACAGGAGGACTTCGTCAGAATATTTGAAAGTGGGTGTGCACTCAAGAAAGATCAATTATTTTTGTAATGTCGCCGCTTATTATTCTGTACTCTGACTATAATCTGTTTTTCTTGAAATCCTTCTGAATAATAAAGAGACGAACAATAGCGCTAAATCATATGTCATAAAGGATTGGAAATTTGCGAGAACCTTTAAAAATTGCTGGGGGTAAAATCACATCGTAAAAGCATTGTCTTAACGATTTTGATGACAATCGCGATTTTTGTCATTTCTTCAGATTGGAATCACTTTAAAAAAATAGGCTATAATTTTACTCAGCCTCTGCAGAATTTTTTCGCTATCGGATAGGGACAAGAGTTTGTTTTTAAATGCTTCTAAATCATGAAAGTGGAAAGCAAGTACCATACGTTTCGATTTTTCGATAAGCCACATGATACATCAGACAGAGAATTTGTGCGCACATTCAACTAACCTTAACATAGGCTTTGTGTAAACGATTTCTGCGACAGTATTGATTTTTGTCAGTTTTCCATTATTTTGAAGCTTTGTATAAAAACCAGACTGTAGAGTACTGTCACAATAAGCATTTTACTATAATTTGTGTAAGTCATTTGAGCGCTATGTCCAGGTGCAAAAAACTATTTGATATCATCAAATCCTCAGGCGACATTCACTGTAAATAGAGATAATAATGCAAAATCATTAGGGTAATTTTAGTCATTGAAAGAGTATAGCCAGATACCGCGAACGACCTAATACCGCGGGCAGGCCCAATACCGCGATAGGCTTGATACCGCGAAAAAGCAGGCCCATTGTTCCGAAAAGCCCAATACCGCGAAAATGGTACAAGCGTACGCAAAACATTGATTTTTCTTACAAAAATATTTAATTAAAATAAAGAAGAAAACAACCAAAATGATTAATTAAAGATTAGTCTTGCATAGATTATTTATACATTATCACAATGAAATCCCCACAGGTGCAGGAGTGCCTATCTTATATGGATTTTAAAAGGATGCATATTAAATGAGCTTTCAAAAGTTAAAAATAGGCATACACATCCAAAAAATGTATTTTCTTCTCGGATTTCCGCAATTTTGATCAAAAAAATGGATTTTGGTGATGTTAATGAACGAGATTCACCAATATTTGCTTTACATTAAGGCATCTGGTTGGAAAAAATCGTGTTGTAGAAGATAAAATTTAGGCATCACTAGGAAAAAATGTTTTGCTTAAGCCCTATTCAGAAGTGAAAAATCCTAGGATGTCGCCGATCATTTAGATTTAATCGGTGAAAATCGGTGATTCTAAGAAATGAATAGGCAATTTGCAGAAAAACCAATTCAGAAGTGAAAAAATAAAAGGATTTTTGTAGCCGACAATCGGCGACTGTATTTCTGAATTGAACCTTATGATCGTAGAGAAGAAAAATGAAAACGTCGCTTTGTTTTTGGGCCCTGATGAATTAGCATGAAAGCCGTGCTACAATAGAATAATATAAAGTCTTCGCGGCAATGAATTCCTCTATGTATAAGCATACTACAACGGTATAACATACTGAGTCGTTCGCCCAATTAATCCCTACGTATGTGACAACAGTATAACTAACAATTTTCGCGGGAACGAGCTTTTAGGGGTAACGGGCCTTTCGCGGCAATGGGTCTTTAGCAGGAACCATCTCCAATCGCTTGAAAAAGTCATCATGTGTAGAGCAGCATAGCCTATTTTTCACGTGCTTGAAATCGAAAAATGACAAAAATTAGAACAGCTACCGGCACCGTTCACAACAAAGCCTTTACGATAGAATTTTTTACTCAGTCGAGTACTCACAAATTTTCAATCCTATGTTCGGCAGAACACCTTAAAAAATGAAATCGTACTAACTTTCAAATGTTACAAAAATTTCAAGAAAAACAGACTATGGTCACGCCAGATTCGGAAAAATCGATAAAATCGAATGCCTAGCATAATCTTTTCAAGTGAAAAACCCCTCACGCATAGAATTCATAAGAAAGTTCTCCCGGAATACCAAACTAGATTTTAACATTTTCAGAATTATCAATCTTCCCACACATTCGGGAGATAAGTAAGGCAAGCCCAATTACAGTAATCGTTCTTCGCCAACAAAAGAATCAATTATAGCCATCCATTAAAAATTTGTCGTTGTAGATGATCGCAATCCCCTCTTTTCGCCGAAAAATTTTCCCAATTAACTTTCAGTCGAAAAGTTTCACGTTGACAGTCGTCAAGCCGAATTTCTCTTTTCCATTGTATACACAAAAGGAGAAAAGGCCGCCGTCTTTAAAGGAAACCATACAGCATAATTACCGAAAGTTAATGCCCTATCATCATCGTCATTTCAGTCCTGCGTTGAAAAATGATGATGAAAAAAGTCGATCAAATTTCGCCACGGAAACCTGGACTCCTTCAAAGGACCAGCCGCTTCCATTCCGCTTTTCATTTCACGGCTCATTTGCATATTACCCAAAGCTCATTACCTGGAAATTGCACATTTATGGAATATTCTGCACCCATATTGGAGCTCCTTGTTGACAAAAATCGTTCGTGTGTACATAAGTGGCGCTGAAACGAAAAATGGCAGCTTTTCACAACACGCTAGCTTCGGGATTGTGATAACCCCTTTGATCTTCACCGCCCTTTGTGACCCGAGAAGCCGCAGATCAGTTCCTTCCGGGGCGAGTGGGAGTGGCGCCCTTCTGTTGACATTGCAAATATACTCGCACGAGCCGTACACTTACCGGAGTCACACGATACGAGAATTTTTGATGAGTAGATAAAAAGCTTTTTGCACTTAAATACTATTGAAAAATGTCGACATGAGAGTCGAGAAGTTTTTTTTTATTTGTTGTATCCTATAGATTTTTGAAAATACAGCTTTGCTCTATGCAGATATGGCGCAATGACATTACCAGTCAATGATTTTATACTGTACTTCTTCCCATATTGGTAGAGCTTTCATCAAACACCTGTGAACCTTTGAACCAATAACAAAGTTCAGAAGCGTCTAGAAACAATACACTTCTGTACACCTCTGAACCTTTCTAGAGATTCAGCGGATATCTAAAGGGATCTCTGGAAAATTCAGAGTTGCACTAAGCTAAAACCAATTTTCGATTGCACCAAAATTCAGAGGTTAAGAGATTTAGTGATTCAAAGAAGTTTTGTATACGAATTTCTAATGACAAAATTTTTCGTCTAATCAATACCATGGATCAATGTAGATCAAATTTCGACTTGTGCAACATTTCAATTTATATATTTAGACAGATCTATCCATAAGTACCAAATTTGCAAAATCGAGACCGCAAAAGTGTGATCACCTTGTGAGTCAGCCGTTAAATACAGTATGATGTACTGCAAAAATTCACCCTTATCAAATTTTTTTGTGTTTGGCATCTAGTGAACTCTAATTTGTCCCTTTCCTTGATTAATTAAAAGTAGCACAGTACACCGTTATATTCTCACTGTGAGATGGTGCATCGCATTTTCTCAAGATGATCTTGGAAAAAATCAAGATGTCATCTTGAAAAAAATCAAGGATTTTGAAAAAATCAAAATCCTACCTTGAAAAAAATCAAGATGGGCAGCATGTTAAAGAATAGAATATTTTGCTAGGTCTTTAGGCCAATGTGAAATATATATTCTACTAACAAAAACAGCAAAGACTTAACATATGCTTATTCACTCAAACTATAAGCCAATGAGCTCGCTTAAAAGCTAAAGGAGAGGCGGAGTCTTAGCTTGCTTTGGTATCCGGACCTGGTGACCATTCAGTATTCATGAGAGCCATTTATTGAAAAAACAAACACCAGACAAGGAAAAGTAAGCAACAACTGCTACACTTTGTGAAAAATTTTCATAAATACAGTATGGCCGACAAACAGATGTAATTAAAAATGAATTTTTTGATTCAAAGGGGCGCCTGCCACAGCCAAACGTGCGAGCATTATGAGGATTTGCTGGTTGGTTTTTGTACCCTGAGTCGTTCTGGCGAGAGTCGTCCCAGTATTTGTTTGGTGGTAACCAGGGTTTCCTAAAACAAAGGAACCTGATAGTGAAAAGGGGCAGGGAGGTGGGTATGTTAAGTTTTTGCTGTTTTTGTTATTAGAATATATATTTCACATTGGCCTAAAGGCCTAGCAAAATATTCTATTCTACTACACAAAAACAGCTTGTTATAGACAAAGTGCACAATAGTCAAAAACTGTATGAAGTGCAACCGGGATTTTGGTCCACCAACAACTCACTAAGCGTAGAATATACATGGTGTTGCACCGACCATTTTACATCTGTTACTAATGTGATTGTAGGAACTGGTCAAGTTGTATCATGGAACGGAAAATCAATGACATGTACATTAGGTGACCTGGGGTCATGCAAGCCAACATCAGGTCATTGTGTAACAGCTGATGGAGCCATAATCTGGAATGAGACCACATTTGAAAGCCTATGCCCCTTCAAATACAAAAATACTTACCCCATAAAACTGACCAAAACTCACATGATCATTGAGGAACCACAAGGTGCATTCTCTATCAAAAATGCCCTCTTTTCCAACCCAAACTTCCCCGAAACCCAAGACAGCATCCTAACCAAACAAGGTATTGTTGTGCAGTTAGACAAAAGAACACCACACCACAGTGCCTTTTTAACCCCACAAATTAATGAAACCCCAACTACATTATACGACTTTGATGATTTTGAACCCATCAATGCAAAACTAAATTACCTAGCAGACAAAATTCAAGAGTTCGAAATTCAAAATTTCAAAAACGTATGGAATGAGTTATGCAGGCGAGCTCAACGTCATCTTGATTTAGTGTGGCAAATCTTGCGCCTTGATGCAACACTTGGCGCACATGCATTTTTACAAAGGATGGACATAATTGATGAATTCACAGGTGATGCCCTCACAATCTGGCCTTGTAAACAGGTAAACGCATCAAAAGTCTTTTACAATCACAAAATCAATGGGACCTGTTACAAACTCCTACCTATCCTTGTAGGGACCCACATTATGTTCTCCAATCATGGAGGGAATGATTTGACTCCTTTCTCCCAAACTGTCGACTGCCATCACATGCATGTTGCTCTATACAAACAAAATAATACATGGATCAGGGAAACAGGATCCCCACATGTAACTGATCTCCCCTTAGAAATAGTATGGAATCAAAACTTCTCCCTTTTTCACTTCAATACATGACCAATTTTCCATGACCAAAGCAATACATCTACAAAACCCACACCCTTGAAAGCATTGTTAACAAACTAGTTAACTACACAACCCAAATGTCTCTTAATTTGGATACAGTATACACCATGATCTCAGGCAGTGGTCAAGCAATCAGCAACACACTTTCTGGTGCCGGTGGAGGCATAGAACACGTCATAATAGGTACCACCCAAAGCCTCATGGATGGGTTGAATAACTTACTAAAAAGGCCCTTGCAAACACAAATCATCCTAGCCGTTATCATTGTTGTCCTAGCAGGCATCTTTTATTCCTTCCTTATTTTGCGTAAATATTTCCATTACCCTAAGCATCACATGCCAGTGAACATACATACAAAATGCCTTTACACAACAGGCGGTTACCCGACACCATCCCTCCCTCATTCAGTCATGCCCTTTTAGAATTAGCAAATTGCCGTGGAGCCCAAACTCAACAGAAATATGTCATTGTTGACATTGATACTCCAAGGACCCCTGCAATCAAACATATAAATCAAATACACCAATCTGTTCCCAATAAACTCCCACCAGCCGTACTTGAGAAACATTTCCCTCATATTCCAATTACACTGAACGGGAAGCTATTGACCAATGGCATGATTGACACTGATGCTGTGTACTCCCTCATCGATTCCCGTATTGCTGAAGCCCTACAGCTAGACATGAAACCCCGACTAGTCCAAGCAGAAGCAGCAAACAACCTTCCCATCCACTTCATAGGAACAACCTTTGTTACAGTAACTGCCCAATCCATTCAAGAAACTATCATGGTACATGTTCAAAAAGATTGCACAGCAGAAGTACTCCTGGGGAAAAATTTCCTGAGCTGATTCTCAGAATACACCATCAACAACCAAAAGTCCCAAGTAAAATTTAGGGATGTCATACTCCCTTGCAACGGCCTAGAATACAGCCCCCTGTCGACCCGTGGTGGAACCTGTCTGGATGAGAAGTTAGAACTACCACCACACACTATTACAGAATTCACCATCCCCTTACCCAAAACATACCTACACATCAACCAACTCGAATTTACCCCAGAAGCCAGACAAAATGCTAAAGTCCCTTTCGCTGCTTGCATTTCAGAGAATCAAAACAATTGTATACGCATTTCCATTTTAAATATGCAGGACAACCCCCAGACCCTCTACCCTGGCACATTCATCGGCCCTGTTTCAGGGTTCATGCCAAAAGAAAACTCCTCTACCCCACTACCACTTCTTACGCCAAACAAGCCGAACCGCTTTGATACTTTCACATGATTAAAAGAAAATGTTAATTTAACTTCAACCAACCTCACTGAACCAGAGAAAAATCAACTCTTACATTTCCTATCCAAATACCCTACCCTCTATGCTAACTCCAAAATGGACGTAGGTCACACAACACTTGTCTTCCATAACATTGACACAAATGGCTCCCAACCTGTACGCCGACAACTTTTTCGGACATCCCCAAAAGAAAAGCAAATCATCCAAGCAGAGGTGGAACAACTCACGGCAGCCGGCGTAATTAGCCAAAGCAATTCACCTTGGTGTACCAATACAGTCCTTGTCCCCAAAAAAAGATGGTGGACATTGCCTATGCATTGATTTCCAGGGCCTGAATAAAGTGACCAAAAAAGATAGGTACCCATCACCCCATATTGACGAAATCCTAAGCGTTTCAGCCCTGTCACTATCATTATTGGATACTGCCTCAGTATCCAAAGCTTTGTCAGCGATGAGGCGTAATTTGATCGAATCATCCAATGATTTCAAGGAAGTTCTAGAAATTTTCGACACAATAGAGATAGTGTCCGAAAAAGCAAAACACAAAGAAAAAAGTGACCACGAGCTAAGAGCTCGAGTGAATACTGAATGGTCACTAGGTTCAGAGACCAAAGCAAACTAAGACTCTGCTTCTCCTTTAGCTTTTAAGGGAGCTCATTGGCTTATAGTTTTTGTGAATAAGCATATGTCAAGTCGAGCTGTTTTTGTGTAGTAGAATGAGAATTTCTGAAACTATAATCTGTTTTTTAAAAAATGCTTCCAGATAGAAAAGTGACACAAATCAGTAATGCCGTCAAAATCGTCTACACATAGCTCTTACAGTAAAATTTTTCACTTGAAAAATTGTCGAAGATATATACATATATATATATATATATATATGGGAACCCTTCAAAGTGGATTTCTGAGACCACGGCTAGCTGGCAGAGGACACCTTTGGTTTTTACGGGGGGTTGCAGAAGGGGAACGTTATTTTGGACAGGGAATCCGATGGACATTAGTTTTTCATAACAATTTTTTATTTTTCGAGATTTTTCAGGAAAACCTCAAAAACTTTTTTCCATCAAAAATGCAGTGTGACACGTAAATGGGTAAACGCGTTGTCATCGTAACCATCGCCAAACACCGTTTTCGAAAAATATTGCTCGACCGGGATTCGAACCCGGATCTCGTTGACTATAGTGCAGCGTTCTGCCAATTGAACTACCGAGCCGGTGTTGCGACTGGTATGAAGGGGTGATGTACGGACGTGCGACACGTGACATTCCCCCCCTTGAAAGAAGGACGACCTCGTCCGTTGAAGATGCAGGTTCTGCGGCCCACCATTGTGGGACAAGCCTCGCCATGACACGTAAATGGGTAAACGCGTTGTCATCGTAACCATCGCCAAACACCGTTTTCGAAAAATATTGCTCGACCGGGATTCGAACCCGGATCTCGTTGACTATAGTGCAGCGTTCTGCCGATTGAACTACCGAGCCGGTGTTGCGACTGGTACGAAGGGGTGATGTACGGACGTGCGACACGTGACAAGTGATTCCAAAAAAATCGAAATTATCGTTTCTTGGTCGAATTCCTGGATCTTAGAACAGCCGGCAAAGTCCAAAATTTTGATTTGGTTCCAGAATTACTGCATTTTGGGTGAAAAACAAACATTTTTGACGTATTTCTGAAAAATCTCGAAAAATAAAAATTTTTATGAAAAACCAGACAGTCGGATTACCCATGCAAAATAACCTCCCCCTTTGCCACCCCACCCCCGTGAAAATCGAGATGTCCTCCGCCAGCAAGCTGTGACCTCAGAAATCCAGTTTGAAGGGTTCCCGTAAACGTAGGAGGCGGAGCAACGTCTTTGATTGGCTTGTTTCAGAAATTTTCATCGTTTGATATGCCGCTCATCTTGATTTTTGTTAAAGATGGGATCTTGATTTATTTCAAGATTTCATCTCGATTTTTTTTCGAGATGCCATATCTTCATATTTTTCGTTGACATATTGATTTTTCTCAATATTATCTGCAAAATTGCGATAACTGTGATGCACTTCTTGGAAAGAAAATCGAACATCAAAAACTCTTACATGTTGATTGTTTTGCGATTGTAACGTTAGGCGGGGGTGTTGTGAGGGATGAGGTAGGAGAAGTAGCGGCGCTCCAAGAGTGAGGGCGAAGGTGCAACGGGGGAGTCGCCAGGGAATGGGGTACTGAAGGTAGGAAACACTACTTATTACCTCCACTTTGTACGTCACAGAACCTATCACATAGAGTGACCGCCCCTGGATGATGAGGGTGACGTCAGCAATCCTAGTCCCACAAAGGGCCTCGTGGAAAGCTCGAATCTTAGTCTTAATGAGGAGCTCCTGGAGGGAGAAACCCGATTGAAGACTGAAGGGGTAAATCGACAATGGAATAGTGGAGAGGGAGTTGGGGCCCAATCCCACCGTAGCTTATGGAGAAGACTCACCAAATAATATTCAAATTTAATTCTTTATTATTATAGAACGATGTTGACGTAATTGGGCGCTTCAGTCGATCCTATCCCAGAGAATCTAAATACGAGTTTGGTGGAACAAACTTGGTATTTATGCTAGCAGGAGTAGATGTGTCAGTTGCTCTGGAGTGCGGTAGGAGGAGGCGACTACAGTAATCGTCGATTATTCTTACAGGAGAAGAAAGTCGAGTTGCCGGCTAAAAATTGTTGGTGCTGGCCTTTCTTGATCAAAGAAGAGCGCATACATTCCTGTAGAGATCAGGGAGGGGCCTCTGGAGGGACACCGACTCTGTCTGCTGGGGTCGTTTGATAAGTACACAAATAGTCACAAAAAAATGCTAACACGAGAGCGGACAAATACAGTAATAAACGAGCATACTGTACGAGACTAAAAGGTAGACTGTAATATCACATGAGCGGCTGCCCATGACGCAGTGCATCTGAAAAAAGGTAGTAGTAAGAAATTTTTTCGAATAATAACGATTTTTTCTACATTGCTTTACTCGATTCTGTAATTTGCACCATACTGGCCCATGTAAATTTAACTCAATGACATATCGGATGGCCAACAAATTAGGATTCGTTTCCGACTAATTCACATAAGTAGCGTAAATGCAAAAGTTACAGCAAATAATAAACAAAACTTAGAGCTTCGACAAAAGCATACAAATATAACACTGAAACATAACTCACGAAGAATGCTGGGAAGTTAGCTTGAAAAACTGCACATTCGGTCGTGTGGAAAATTTGGTTCCACCAGTACAGACTTGCGAAAAATTGATACCCTTTGTACAGCTAAGAATTCTCAAGTTTCTATAAGCGAAATTTTTGATCTGTGATTAGGAACAAACAACGCACTATATATTAATTGAGAATTGAAAAGTAATTCTTCGCATAACTTTCCCAAAGTTAGACAACTGTACACAAAATTAAACGCGCAACACTCTGAGCATCAATTCTACATTTGCGCAAAAACGATTTCTAGCAACGCTAGCGTCCGGCAGTTCAGTCGTTCGAACCGAATCGCTCAATATCGGTATAAGGCAATCATCCGTAATCGACAATAATGCTTCAGGAATTTCGCAACCGTCTATACCGGCGGAATATTCGACCTTCATTATATAGCAAAAGAATAAATTATCATGTTTTCATATAGAAAAATTAAACAGCTCACTGTATCAAAGCCGTATGCGAAACGCACGCCTACATTTTTAGCTTGGTTATTTTTCACGAAATAACCGTCAGCTTTGTTCACCAGAGCGGCTGCTAACGAGGTACTAATTTTCTTGATTAGGACATATAGATCGTCTGGAGGATCGCTGAAAAACAAAAAATCGTTTAAAAAACCATGGAGACCTCGTGTTTGTAAAATGGAATCGTGATGCGGCTTTGTCCTACGCAAATCCTGGCATGGATATTCGGCGTCTGATGTAAATCGCTATACATCATTGAGCAATGGTTAAAATAAAGTTGGATGATTGGAAAAAAGAGCTAAAATGACACAAATTGTGCAGGAGAAAAGTTTTATTGCAAGAACAAAAAAAGAAACATGTGTAAGAATAAGCAACAGAAAAAGATTGAACCACGAGGAAGATTAGATTCGTATTTATGAGCTCCAACGACTGATTCAAAATCCCATTTTTATAAAAAGAGCCTGCGAATTTATTTCTCGGATTATTCGATTTCTAGTACGAATTAATTTCCGCATACTAATTTTCTTCGTTTCAGGTTTTTCAGGGTACAATAAATCCAAAAAAATAATTGCCAGATTTCCTTTACTATACAAGAGTGCTTTTCATTTCAAAAATCATAGTACAATTTATCGGAAACGAAAAGGCCTCACTTTAACGTTGGATCACATGATGGAGAACTTTCATCTTCGTCTTGTGGCAAAATATACAACGAAACGAGCCGGATAAGTAATGTTTTCGACGAAACTTCGACATTTCTACCGGATAATCGAAATCGGATGCTATCGCCTAACCATCGGCCATCAACAGAGCTATAAATTCTGAAGAAATGAAAGAAAATTCAAAAATTGACTTCGGTAGATTATTTTAGTTTTGTGCCCCAACAGTGCATGTGCAATTTTGGATAAAATATTAGAAATTAGTGGGGTATTCAGTATTACATATGTGGAGCAAAAACGATCTCACTTAAGATCGGATTTTCTAACATTCTCCCAGCGAATTTCGATTGAAGCGCCAGAACTTGGAATACATCCGACTAAATAGGATGTTGCTTCATCTTTGATTTCTATATTTTCGTGTTTCATCAATTTTTCTTTAACATTAGTTAACACTTCTTGTTTCATCTACAAAATCGAATTTTATTTATGGAGAGTAATGTTTTCTACTAAATTTTTATTAAAAGTGTTGAATTAATTTTATAAATACTGGTTTTCTTTTGGAACATCAATTCCAGATTTATGAAAAATCTCTAACACAGAAAATTTAACTTTGAAAAGTTTCGTTTGGGGAGCACCCTAAAATCTATCAAATAATTATGAACTGATATTTCATTGGCACCAAATAGTTCATTGTTCTGGGTAAGAGAACTGTAGATGATAAATTTTTAAAAGACATCTACCTGCACCATAATGCCGTCTTCGACGATACTGGTTCTAAAATTAGCACCACCCGTCTTTGAGGAAACGTTGAAAACCACGAATGTACAACCGGTTGCTGCAACGAAAGGAATGTATTACACATCAGAACTCAACTACTCTAGAATAAAATAATATTTGGAAATATTAATGACAATTGTAAACAACTTCAATCCGTACGCATTTTTCAAAAAGATTAGTTCTCTACTTTTGTCTAATGTAACTGAAAAACTAATTCTAATAAAATAAGGTGAAGAAAATAAAGTTTAAACTAAAGTATTGAATTTAGAACATACTTTTTCGCTCATTACGCTCAACATTTTTTTCAATTGAATATGATGAATATGAACCTAAAAACGAAAAATTCAAGCAATGTGAAAGGTAATCAGAAAGAATTTTTTACCGTTTTCTTGACTCTGCATACATACTAAATGTAGGTCGGCTATTTTACAGAAACTAGCTGCAAAAGCGAGGACATGTTCGTTGCTACTTTCTATAATTTTTTGCATCTGAAAAATAAGCGAGCAAGTTCAATAAGGCGAATAGTTGTGCTGGATCTTTAGCACTGTCAACCAAGAAAGACCTCAAGGCGGAGGTCCCCGAGATCGAAAGTTCAGGTAGGGGTAAAATCGTAAATCCTAGGGGTAGTACTTCCCATGGCGCGCGTTGTGACCTTTTTTTGCTCCCTACTTTGTTACGGTAGGGGTGGTGTGGGTACAATTCTTACAAGAATGAATGCCTTTGCTTTACATTTTTTACGGTCAAAAACAGTTTTTCATGCGACACTCAAAATTTTCCCACTGTTTCTACCCTACTTCCCAGCTTCCAATCATGCAACATGGATGTACTAATTACGTGCAGAGAACAGTCAGACTTATGGGTGAAAATTATCGCGTCATTTGACCCCTATAGATTTCAAAAATCAGACACAACATACTTTTGGAGAAAAAAAAATTTGGACCGGTATCATCAGGAGTATGGGCACATTCCATCACTAATAAGCGCTGTACCAGTGCTTCTAATTGAAAGTGCTGATGCCGAACGTGGTTTTAGTATTATTAATCACATTCGATTATGAATCACAAGTTTGATACCAGATACCATTTTCGCACTCATGTGCATCCGCGTCAACGGACCTCAGATGTCACAGCTCAAAGCAGAAAAGTATGTCAGAGCTTGGGTGAAGAAATATAACCATATGCGCACAGAAGACCCAACACAGAAGCGGAAAAAGGCAAGAAGAAAATGGAGAGGAAGAATTTCAAGAACATAATGTTTTTCTTAATCATGGGGCGATTTTTTGACATTACCTCTTTGTCTTATAAATTACATATTTACATGACTCATTATTTGTTCTGCCAATTATTTATAAAATGATATTATACAAGTAGTATATATAAATGTGCTGATATCCTTTCCGAAAAACAGCTATATGGCACAAAACTTGCATACTTTTTCATAATCATCTGCTCAGTAAATCTGTCAGGAAGACCAGAGAGTAAGTCCTCTCAAGCACACATTGTGCAATTTTTCTCGAATTAATATACCCTACTGAGGATGAGGTCTACCAAAATTTTTTGCAATAGTGAGCTGTTTTACATTTTTAGTAAATGAATTTCCAAATGTTATACCGGGGCAATACTAGACATGCAGGGCAAGAATTTTCCAAGGGGAGAGTTCTTGAGCTTTTTATCCAGGCGGGTAGGGGGGGGGGTGGGTGAGCAAAAGAAACAAAAAAAAGTTCTGCAAGCTTGTTTTTCATACAAAATAAGCACAAATATCATCAAAAAGGCTGTCTTGAAAAAAGTTCAGGAAGGGGGGGGGGGTGTTCGACGATTTTTTTTGAGCCAGGGTCTCGGGTAAGAGGGCTTACCCCCTACCCCCTGTGTGCATGTGGGCAATACCCTACACCTCCAAGGAGGTGCTCTGCTTCAAGGCGACTTCTAAACAGAAAACATAGTCAGATCAGTTGAGCGAGATTCAATAGGAATTCGATACTTACGGTACAAAATTGATCATTAGGTATTGATATAACAATCCTGTCGTTTTCCAGTAACATTATCCACATCCGTATAACATATGTTATTGTATATGTAAAGCTACGAAAATCCTGTGGAGTTCGCACTTGGAAATTTAGCTATTATTGCAAGTATTTGTCATTATTACATTCAATAAGTTCATAATTGTATTTCCACCATGATCAACAAAAACTGATCGCCGATTGGGGTAAGAAACGATGGGGAAAGGATAAGCTGTAAAGATTAGAAGTACTATGTGAAATAAATGTATAAAAAATAAATTACACTGATATTCTAATCCTAATCGTAATAAAAGTCTGAGGGGTAGAATTTTTGCCCAAGGGGATTCGTTATTCTTCATTAACAACCCAATAAGGAATGGATCTTCGGGCAACAATAGTGAAGTAAGACACTAAAATTGAAAATAAGTTTAAATTTTCATATCCAAAATAGATTAAGATGAGAGTATGGTATGTTTAGTGGCAACCAGCAACAGATTGAATGAAATTGTTATTGATGTTAAAATTTCGACATCACTATATTGTGTCAATTTCTTTTTAGGCATCCGGCAATGCAAGGCTTACTTCGATAAATTTCGATTGCCCAGAAGAGTGAAAAATCGAAATACAACAAAAAATTCTTTTGAACCTTGACAATCTTTACAAGTCAAATGTACTTCCATCGAATAATAAGGGTTTTCAGGAACAAACTATTATGACTCATGTAACCTGGAAAGTAGGCCTGAAAAGAAGGAATCCAGCGTTCTCTGCTCGTCCCAAGGACAAAGTCAAATTTTCGGGCAACTCGATATATACCATATCTGATAATAGGGTGCCTTAAATATAGCATACTATAAGTTTTCCACACGAATAATTAAAAAATACCTTACAGATTACCCTTCAGAGCTGTCTCGTAAAAAAATTCATAAAACCGTAGAATGTTTTCTAAGAGCGGTTTCAAAAGGAAAAACTTCGACGTAAACTTCGTTTCTTCGTTTTCGTCCGGTATATCTTCGGCCAAAATGATTAGAATTTCGTCGGCGCAAACGTTTTTAAGACCACGTGATGCAAAACACCAGAGATACTGCGATTCTCTACAGACTTTGACTGAAAATAAAAAATTTCAGAAACAGTTTGTATGAACTTGGGATTCAGACAGTGACGTCTTTATTGGGTTATTTCATTAGACGTAAATACAGCGTATTTTGCTGATGAGATTAAAATCTTTTTGAACCATTTTAGAATTTTGAGACATAACTGGCGAAGAAGATAATTTGATGACATATTTTGGCATTTTCTATTCTTCGAAGTAAAAAAAGGCACCTACCACAGACACGTTTGACGGCGACACTGAGATTGAGCTTCAGAGCGAACTTAACGATCGTTGAAGAATCAGCTTCAGTTTGATCGGGAACTTCGTACCTTTGTGTATCAGAGACGATTTGAAAAAGTTCGGCCAAATATTGATCTTTCACGTAACCCACTGAGATATATGGAATTTCGAAGTTACAAAACGGATCGTAAGAAAGTTGCGAAATAATATTTCAGCCTTTTATGAATTAACACGTTTCTTAACAAAACTAAGTTTGTTTGGCTACTTTTATCGAAAGAATAGCAGATTCTCGTACTACGATGAAAATTATATACAAAATTCTAAAAATAATCTTGATCAAACGCCATAGAATACTACATTTTAAAGGAAAATTACTTATTGTGCCGTCCTTGATTATTGGATACAAGCTATATCGATCGAGCTGTGACGAAAAACTACACAATTCGTGTGTTCTCGTGTCTGAAAAAAATGACCATATTTATCTATATTTAAAATTCGTATTGATTCCTTGAAAATTCCCAAAAGTAACGTAATGAATGTGTTTCTATGTAAACAACAAAAACTTTCAAAAACACTTCTTACCCGTAAATTTCGAGCGAGTCGGTAAGGCGAAACAAACCACAGTGGATTCGGCCGATTCCGAGGCATTATGCTGCGATGCCGAGCCGCTTTCATATTCATCCGCAAAATACTGTATTTGACCAAAACCAGGTTTTATTCCATCGCTAAAAATGACTCGCTTGTGTTCTCGTTTTGACGATGCTATGAAGACAATGAAAAGTCATTGGTTTGCTGCGTAGTGGTAAAAACACGAGAAGAAAAAGAGAAGCTTTGGCTATATATGTAAAAATCACAAATTTTCACAATTTGGTGTTTTACCAAATATACTTTGCTTCAAGACAGGCGTACAACGTTTCAAAACAAGATTTGGTGACTGGAGCGTTGTTTCACGTGCTAAAGGCGCTCCAGAGTCTGCAGAGGTGTCTAAAACCGAAGGCAGCAAAGATTGATTGACGTTTCCAGCATCAACTGGAGCATTTTCATCGGAATCGGGCGGCAAGAGCGCAACGGAAGCGTCTTTGGTACCACTGGTCGTAGTTGTTAAGGCCTTCTTGTACTCTTCAACTTAGACAATAAAATGTGAATTAGGCGAGCTAGAAGACAAGCATAACGTACGGAATATGCAACATTTGTTTTAAGGCATAATTTTTGAAATTTTTTTATTTCTCTGTGGGTTAACGTTCCGAAGAACATTTGTTACTTTCTTTTTTATTAACCACGAATGAAATAGATGAACGAGGCACCCTATGTAAACGAAGAAATATAGCATTAGGCTAAGAAATTTCTGTGATTTTTTTTGGCGAATTCTACGAAGAAATACGATTAAGCCAGAAATTTTGGGTCAAGCTTTGGCCGCTCAGTTCTTTCAACGAAACGGATGTCACATAATAAAAAACGAACAGACGGGGTCCGGCTTTTGACTAGTGGAAGAATGAGAAACCACCATTACTTCTATTCAGTCTTTCGTTACATGACGTGCAAATGCGAACGTCCCTCAGATTTTCTGAATAAGCCAATTTACGTTTAATGTTGCAACACTCCAGGCAGAGAACCTAAAACGAAAAGTTGAAAATGATGAGTGAAACGAATGTATCTAAAGCATAAGGTCATCGTTTTTGGAACAATTATTACCTACACGAGATCATTGATAGTATAACAACGTGGAAAGTCTTTTGGAAAAGTAAAAACTGTTGGGAAAAAGCAAAAATATTTATATTTTTCGTATATTTCACAAAATACAAAACAAACTCAAAATTTATTTTTAATTTTTGTTGTGGAGAAAGTGTCCTGTGATTTGATAGGAATTCCGTTTTTCCCGCATCTTTTAGCCCTAGAGGCAACTTTATTGATTTTTTCAATAATTCAGTCGCTGAATATATTACCCTTCCGCATGCTCTACAATGATGTCGTCTCTTAACAAGGGTAAATTTTAATTCGCACAGCATACAAATATTGGAATCCTGATCCGGAATCCAAATTGGTTCAACCTCACCTAATTGTAATTCGGACTCCGTAGGTCTGAGAAAGTGGAAAAATAGTCTGAAAAGTAAAACGTAAATTCGAATAGAAATACTTCCACGGGTCAGATATTTCGTCGGAAATGTGTTTAATGGTCACTAAAGAGCCGCCACTCTGTTCTATAGCAAAGTGATCGTTTTCGTAAGAAACGTCAGCGATTTCGCATGCTAATTGTGTTTCAACCGTAGCGTATAACGTAACGTCTGGAGAATCGGTAACGTTGATTTCGATACCTTGCGATGCTCTTGCTACTTGTGATTCTTCAGCCTGGATGGCAACCGTAGCTGTAAGGAATTGTCAATAAGTTACATTAAAATTTCACACATTTATTTTCGTTCAAATTTTCGCGTAAAAAGTTGATCTAACTGATGCACTCTTTGGAAGGATAAAAACCGGAATCGTGATGCGTGTATTTCACCATTCAAAAGTCGGAATAACGACACAGTAATCAAACTAAGAGGCAATAAAACACATTATTGTCTAAAAATTATCATTGAGTAGCATACATGCACAGCATAGAAATTCTGCTGGGGGTCAACCAAGACGAGGGGTGGAATACAAAATTTTCTTTCGTTCTTGATAACGAAAAAAGGTCTTAGATAGGTTTTCCAACATCCAAGAAGCACATTCTTCAACTTATACTAATCAGATATGCGAAATTATTTGCTTAGACTGCACTTTTAAAAAGTTTTAATGTTACTTTTTTGGAATCAAGTATGCTTTGTTTAGAAAAATTGTTAAACTACAGCATCCTTTCCATTTTTATGTCGAGTTTCTTTTCTCTCTTGCTCATTTTGCTTTGTCATCTTCTCTATCATTGGTGGGGTGGTCAAATCTGCGGGGGGTCAGCAAGAATCTGCTGGGGGTCAAACCCCCAACGTGCATGTATGCTGAGTAACGTGCATGAATATCAGAGAATGATGAACAATAAGTGAAAGAATTAGAAATGCGCTGGAGGATAGAATGACGTCAGATGTCGTCTGCGTATATCGGTGTGAGATCAGAACTCATCCAGAAACGTAGGCGTTTACCCTCACACAAATATGACTCATCTAGACGCGCAGGACTGTTTGGTTTGAAAACGCAATAACATAGGTAACGGTCGACTGATTTGGTTGACATCCAAAAAAACATGATTTAAAATCGTGCATTCTCATTTGTGAAAGAATAGGGGGGGAGTAATGTTTAGTTGATCTCTTCGGATTTTCCTTGCTGTTGGGAAATTTGATCATCAAAATTAGATCCACAAAAAATGACGGTTTCTACGGAATTTGAATAAATGCGAGGTTAATTCTGTTATTGAATATAATTCTTAATTGCATCAGCATTTTTTACTTTCTCTTGGAGTTGTAACTTTCGCAGCTCTTATACCTTGATTCTAAAATTAAGCAAGCAACTAAAAAAACTGTAAAATTTGCCCTCAAAATCCTGGTTTCGGTTTTCCAATTTTTAGTTTCACGGGTTCGGTTTCAAAAAATGATGGTTTCTACGGCTTTAGTTTCGGCTAACCGGAACATCCTAATACTTTGAATATTTTTTCGCTTTGACCTAATTTCGCTCCAAAAAGTCATTTTCGACCAAAAAATTATTTTTCGTCATTTTCCAGCCAGCTACTGTGGAGCAGCTGTCGACAACTGAAGTTAGGGGGAGAGTTGCCGACGACTGCCCATACGATTGTACTTTTTCGTAGTAAGGGTTCCACCAACTACAGCTATGCTCGTAAGTACAAGCGACTTTGAGCCTGCTATCTGTAAAAGTAAGAACAGTGATTCAACCCAATTTTCATGATTTCTGTGCAAGAACAACAAGCACATGTGTTATATGTGGCGTGAAATCCAGTACAAAAATTTTCATACCATCCTACCCACTTCCTAACACTACGAAAATCACTTCGGATCTTAATGGCCACGTAATAATCCTCTTTTCTTGGAAATTTTTCATATGTCAAAAAATTTTTTCTACGCGTTTATGGTTTTAATTTATAGATTTTAATATTCTAGAATATTGGAAAATTTATAATCTAGAATTATATTTTCACCCTCATCCAATACAAAATGTATATAATGGCATATTCATAGTTCGGAAAACTTCAAGGTTAATAAAAAAAGTTTCATAAAAGTCAAAACAAAATACCGAAGAGAACCAATGAGAAAATAAGACGAAGTATTGTAAAAGATGAAAATTATCAAAGATTGAATGATAGGCGAATGTAGACGAGACATGCCAACGGCTGCCCGAGCTAAGTTATAGAAAGATAATTTGTAAGCATAATTCGAAAATTCAAGGTTTTTACCTCCTAAAGTGCACCAGAATGCATATTTTTCTTCCGTACCATAGGGCTAACTCGATAAAAAATTTCTTCACTAGTCAAAAAGGTCCGTCTGGCACTGAAGAATACTGCTTCTATATGAACTGTGTTCACGGTTTTAATGCTTCTCATATAACAAAATATTAAAATTTATCTTTTTTTTATACTTATGAAGCTGCCAAAAAATATTGTTTGTTAAAATGGATTTGCTGAAATTTAATAACAAACATTGACAAGTAAATGTTACTGTTAATAAACTATTTGGGTTCGTTTTAAGTCAATACCAATTCATTTGGGTTTGGCTGAAAATAGCTCACATACATCAAGGCGTGTTATTTTGGTGGGGGTAAATCGGTGATTTTGACGGTGAAGTACTGCAATGCTTTTTGATCAACGGGATGTGTCACAGAACACTATAGCTACCAAACATGTCTGTTTTTCTTAAATTCGCACAAAGCATCACAAATTATGCCCATTTCAAGCTGAGAGCAGACAAAATGACTATATAACTAAGGGCGTTGACTAGCAGTGTTGTTTCCTTTCGCAATGTCTTTGTGCTCAGCAGAGTTCTTTCTTTCTAATATGCTATTTTAACGATAATAACTGTTTTTATTACGATGAAAACTGCTTCAACTCAAGTACACTTAATTATCGGTAATCTAAATCAAGTTTTCTCAGACCATTTTTCTCGGGGTAGTAAATGCTTTTGCAGACCTTTGGTAGGGGTAATACCACCATACCTCCTATGTTGTTGTCTGGACTCGGGTTCGGGTACCCGTTGAATTTTTAGTGAGTAATAAATATACGAATTTTTGATTTCCATGACATGCAATTATGCTTCCAGATTCGATAACAAATAAAAATTAAGTTTGAGTAACGTGTAAGATTAGAAATATGCCAGAAAATCTTACCGCCGTCTTCGACCGTTGTTATATCTCCAACACAAGCAGTCTCATCATTTTGAGTCGCAGAAGTTTTCGCGATTTGTTGATTCTCGTACCCATTAATTTCATTCACCGACATCGAAGAATCTCCATCGCAAATTAAATTTTCATCTAGAATTTGATCCACATGCGTTAGTGTGGCCAAATTTTCAAAAATTCTAGAAATTTCCGCGTCGTTGACATCTATGTCCGCTAAATAAGCGTTCAATTCTTCTTCTGTTAATTCACGATCGGTAAAAGCTGGTGTCGGAAGCGCACCTGGTATATCTACATCGTGTATGGCCATTTCGTTCGTTGTGCGATTGTTTTGCGACTCTATGTCGGGTAAGTGATCAATGATTTTAGTTTCGCCATTATGATAGTCTTGTTCAAAAATTGCACCATCAACTTTATCGTTGGTACCGTGGAGAAAAATAAGATTATTTTCTTGATTTACGACGCCATCGTCATTCGGTGGGTCTTCGGCAATCGAATCGCAAGTTTTCTCTGGATGAAATTCTGCTTTGTTGCGAAGCCATTCCTCTTCGTGAACTTTTTTCGCGTCATGCCTTGCTTTCTGAGGGCATATCGCTGGCGAAAGAAACTGTGAGGAGCAGAAGAAATTTCAAAAATTTGAAAAAGATATCGCTTACTTTTGGCATATTCTGACGCTTCAAATTCATCTAAAACTTTGTCAATATCTATCAAGTCCATTTTACTTCCGATTATAAATCATTTTGCGTGAGGCAGCTAGCTCCATTTCGAGTATACACGGAATGAGGCCTCAACATGTATATTCCATAAGCTAAAACGAATTAAAATTAAATTAATCGACCTCATATTCCTTTAGCCAAAATATATGCTGCTGATGTGAGTAGAAAATCATTTCAACCGCTAAGTTCTATTCACTGCGATGAGAAACTACATCCTTTAATCTCCAAGACTTGAATACCACAAGGATTTTAATTTATACTAAGTATTTGAACGAATCAAAAAGATTACATAATGCTACAGATCTGCTTGTGTTATAGTCTGGTTTAAAAAAATATTGTAAAATATTGTTGGAATAGTGCTGCTGTCAAAATTAATGGGATTCAAAAAAATTTACAAACCTTCTTCCACACTTTGGCAATGAACGCAAATTTTTTTAAAAGCGTATTTTCGCTCAAAGGCATCTATAATCGCCGTCGTATACATATATCGTTATGTATTTTTGCATAACGTTGTTATTAGCATCCAAAATTCTCAAAATCAAAGGAGAAAATTGGAATTTTCTGTAATTCGACTTGATTTTGTCATGCATAGTGTATACAATAGAATAAATATAATACTAAACAACTCTCATAGGAGTTTTGTGCTTTAAAGCTGTTCTTCGATCAGCTTTAATAAATGTTACTAAATATGCTCCAAAAGAACCGGTGCGAAGTGCCAAAAATTAGTCAAAATGTTCAAAAATGTTCCAGGTGAAATATCTCAAGTCGTCCAAAGATGTTTAGAATTTAGAATTTCAGATTTCAGTTTCAATTGCTCAATGAAAAAAGGACGGAATGAAACATCATATTTGGCGAAAGGTTGTCTGCGATTGGTGCATAACATTATAATTTTCTAATTCTTGGCCTTACAATCGCATAAAAATTATATAACGCTTTTATTCTGCGCCTAGGCACACAATGAAGGAACAATACAGTGGTTATGGTAATGCGACGTTTCGGTAGTCTACCTACTACCTTCCTCAGGCCACAATAAACTCCTTTTTACATAATTCGCAGGTAGAACCCTGGTCGTTTGATTGAGAGTCTAGAGTGCTACCACTGGGCCATCGGGGCCAGGAGTAACTTGTTTGGAAGTGCTATATATCCTGGCTGGGGAGTACTAGTTCAGATTTGGGTTCCTGTCTGTTGCCCTTCTAAGAAATGCTTGGTTCCATATGTGGTCTATTTCAATGCTCTTACTACCTAAGTTTTTTGGCCCCCACTTTTTCCATCTCAATGGTTTCTCTGATTTTCCTTTTGTAGGCATTAGGCTCTTGGGCAAGTATGGTGGTATTGTCAAATTCGGGTGTACATCCACATGATAGGCAATGTTCTGCTACACCAATTTTCTCAAGGTTCAGGTTCTTGAGGGCATTCCTGTGTTCTGCAATATGGATCTTAAGTGTTCTGCCTATTTCTCCTATGTATACTTTCCCACATGGAGCCATAGGTGCTTGGTATATTATACCTTGCTTATCTTCTTTGTTTCTAGGTGGTGCCACTTTGCTGACTCTGTTCCTGATTGTGTCTTTACTTGTGGCAAATGAAAAAAATGGAATGAAACATCGTTCAAAATCTAGCTTATTGGCATCTGGAAATCGGAAAAATTGGGGAGTAATTTTTAAATGTTTCTCGATGTTCTTCAATGATGAAAGTGATGAGAACAATTTGAAGAGAATTTAGATCTTTTATACTGAACTCTAGGTTGACTTGTCACAAAAACACAACGTCAAAGAGATCAGATACCTTTGACCAGGGCCGTGCACAAGGGGGGCGGGGGGGGCGGCCGCCCCCCCCCATTGAGGCAGTAACTCTAAACCGAAAAGATGCGTTTTGGTGGACTTTAAAAGGTCAAAATCTCAAAATTTTCCGGCGCCACGCGCCGGTCATGGGTATATTTATAACTATATTCTATAAGGCGCGGCCGTTAGCATATCTACTTCGACTTACTAATTAATGCTCAACAGTTTCTATCAATCAAGTTAGATCGTTTCATTTTCTAATCGTTTACAGTCAATTATGTCGCCGAAAGTAGAGATTTTTCATCAAGTCTCTCAATTTTTTCTCTCGATAATTGGAATTTTTTAAACGTTTGCAATCTGAACTTTTGCGTTTATTGAAGGTGGAAATCGAAGACATTACTCTAGAACGCGATTTTAAAACATTTGTTCACGAATTATCTGTTGGAGAGATTAATTTTTCAGCGTTTTAGAATACAAAAACCCGAAAATTTTTCCGGCGCTTCGCACCGGAATGGGAGGCAAATTACGCTTCATCAGTCTGATTTTAATTTATTTCCCAACTTTATGAAGGTTCATTTTCCAGCGTTTTAGAAAGTTTTAGAAAAAAAAATTTTCCGGCGCTCCGCGCCGGACCAAGAACTAAATGAAATTAGATGATTCTAATCGGAATTAAAGAAATGTTGATAGCAGATAAATTCATGAAAACTCTATCGTTAACTTGCGTTATCCGCTTCTATAGAACACCAATATATTCTTCATGAGCTCATTTTGACTAACATAACCAGAATTTTCTCAATTTTTTTCCTCATTTTTGCAGGTTTCTGACTACAAATACAACAAAATGCTTGGGTATGCCCCTAAAATGCATAAAAAAGCATCCGTAGCCACATTATAAGCGTTTTTAAAAATGTGGAAAATTTTTGGAAAATGAGGAAAAAAATTTTGGGTCCGGTTCTCATGTGGAAAAAATCTTCGAGGAAAAAAACGGTGATGCACACAGTATATCTGCGTAGGATCAACATTTTCTGGGGCTATTCGGTGAAAAAATCTAGTCCGCCCCCCATGAAAAAATCCTGCGCACGGCTCTGCGGCTTTGACATTAAGTTTTTGTACTATGCCTCGTCTGAATTCCCCGACAGCGTTTGGGCCAGAATTAATTGGAAGACATCATTGTTCTGAATTTTGGCGTTTTTATACATTCGAATGTCTGAAAACAGATTTCAGTCGAGGAAATGCTTCAGAACGTTCGTACTGCGAAGGTAGCGCATGTGCAACTTGTATAGAGGTGCGATGATTCCACTTTTTTTGGAATATAAGTTCTGGTCTCTAAATTTGAAATCGAACGGTTCCGGTTCCTATAATGTAAAGATTATGTTTTTTTTCCAAAAAGCATACATGAATTAGCAAAAATCATATTAGCGTTTCGAGAATTATGGTGATGCAATATTTTCAATGTCTGCTTTTCCATCACACAATTAGTATATTCACTCTTTCAACATGGAAGATAGGGCATGCTGGACGTGGATGCATGCTATATAGGGGGGACACGGACAATTCGTCCCCAGTAATTCGTCCCCCACTGCAGTTCGCCCCTGAGCAATTCGCCCCCCCCCACAATTCTCTCCCAGTAATTGGCCCCCAATTCACTGTTTTTTAACTCAAAAAATTCAGATTTGAAAATAATTCCATCAGGTTGTTAGCAGTTACGTAATAGCATTTCTACACATCCATACACAATACCTAGAGATTTTTCCCGACCAAAATAGCATGATTATTTATGGATTCTGCATGCAGAGTGCAAGTATCATGTACTAGAAGAAAATGATCTGTACAGCAATGTTCCAAATAAAGGTCCACAAATAATTTTTTTAAATTTTCTTTGAATGTAAGATTTTTTTATTGATGCGGTTAGTACTAAGTCAGTATAAGCATTTTTTACTCGTACAGTCAGCAATACAGGCGTTTGGGCAGTAGTTCCCTAGAATTGAGGTGGCCGGTTGTTTTTCCACTTGAAGCAAAACGTGTGGCCGAGTTCAAAATGAAAGCTTGCAGCTAAAGTTTATCTGACTGAAAATAAACAATTTCGACCAAAAATTTGTGAAAAATCTCAACACTGGCAATCTAAAAATTCATATTTTTTCAAGTTTGTAATGATGGTGTCCTAATCCTCAGAAACCATGCCAAATTTTAGTCTGATGGCGTGAATGGGATACAGACAATTCGCCCCCAGTAATTCGTCCCTAACAATTCGCCCTCGGTCAGTTCGCCCCCAATACAATTCACCCCTGAGCAATTCGCCCCCGGATTTCGCACCTGAGCAAATCGGTATCCCCCACAATTCTCCCCCAGTAATTGGCCCCCAACTCACTGTTTTTTAATTTAAAAAATTCAGATTTAAAAATAATTCCACCAAGTTGTTAGCAGTTATGTAATAGCATTTCTACACATCCATACACAATACCTAGAGATTTTTCCCAGCCGAAATAGCATGTTTATTTATGAATTCTGCATGCAGAGTGCAAGTATTATGTAGAAGAAAAAGATCTACAGTAGAGGTCCCCAAGGGTCAGATTTTTCAGGTAGGGTAAAGTTGAAAATTTGCGGGGTAGTGTAGCTAAATGTCCACTAAACACGTCATTTTGTCTTAAAATTAGGCAACTAGTGATCAATTTTTAGGACTTTAGGCAGGGGTAATACCCCCCTCATACCCTTCCCTATGGGATAGTCTGATCTACAGCAATGTTCCAAATAAATGTCCACAAATAATTTTTTTAAATTTTCTTTGAATGTGAGATTTTTTACTGATGCGGTTAGTACTAAGTCAGTATAAGCATTTTTTACTCGTACAGTCAGCAATACAGCATTTGAGCAATAGTTCCCTAGAATTGAAGTGGCCGGTTGCTTTTCCACTTGAAACAAAATGCGTGGCCGAGTTCAAAATGAAAGCTTGCAGCTAAAGTTTATCTGACTGAAAATAATCAATTTTGACGAACAATTTGTGAAAAATTCCAACACTGGCAATTTGCAAATTCATATTTTTTCAAGTTTGTAATGATGGTGTCCTAATCCCCAGAAACCATGCCAAATTTTAGTCTAATGGCGTGAATACCTGGGAGAATTTACGCAGAACTTTAATTTATGACACGGATATCATAGGCAGAATTGCGAGTCATTTATGTTCTTCGATCTGCGTTTGTTTTTTTGTTTTTTGTTCCTTTTTTCGTTTAACTTTTTTCTTGTATTCCTTTTTTTGTCTTTCATCTTTCTTATTTAGTTTCTTCTATATTTTTTTTGATTACTTTTTACTCATTCTCCTTTTCTGATTTTTTTCCTCTATATTTTTCTTCTCTTTTTTTCTATTTTTATTTTTTTGTTTTTGGTACACCGAAAAGTTGTCACGAAAAAGATAGTGAAGAAGACGATAGAGTCACACATAGAATAATTGTGATACACCGAAAAGTTGTCACAAAAAAGATAGTGAAGAATACGATACAGTAACATGTAGAATAATTATGATACTTAGTCATAATCTTAATTGCTCTCCATAGATCCTGATAAAAAGTTTCATGAAATGAAGCTGGAGGCGAATTACTGGGGGCGAATTGTCCTAGAACCTATATAGGGATGTATCGATCCTCTTAATCACACATACACAGCATAGAATTTCGGGTGGGACTCAGACCCAATTTTTTTAAAGTGCTCCATAACTCAGTCAAAAGTGATTAAAATGCCATAAAACTTCGTTTTTAGATATTTCTCAGTTATGCTCTTCTAGAACAAAAAATTAAGTTTTTTTCCAATAATTTTGAACATTTTCACATAAAATTTCTACGTCTTTATATGATCAAGTCTTAAGATCATTGAAGTATTTTAAAGTCACATTTAGTAATTTGTAACATTTATTTGAGAAAGTCTACTTCTACGTTTCATGATACAGATTCTAAAAATGAAAATTCTGCGGGGTCAGCCAGGATTCTGCCCTAGGTCAGGACCTTACATGTACATGTGGGAGGGTATGGGGAGGTCCGGGCCTCCAGCGGGTATTGTTTGACACCAAGCAGATTCTTGCTGACCACTGTGCTTCCCAGAATTGACCCAGAAAATGATGAAGGGAAAGATGAGAAAGACGTCCTGAGAATTAAAATGATGCTGCTGTTTTTAGCCATTGGCAAAATTTTTTTGCCCACTTTGTTATTTACCTAAAGACTTCGCGCAAAAAAACTTTTTCCATCAACATGCAATTGGAGGGAAGTGCTATAGGAACTGTCCATCCAAAGAATCGTTGGCCATATAGCTAGCCATTAGGCGATCCCCATACCTGTAATTGGGCGGGGGGTTGGCAGGACCCCCCAACTTGGCTAACCATATACCCAACCCTACAGACTTGAAAAAATTGGCAAAAAGTGCCTTTTTTTGGCAATTTCGACTTTTTTCGACCCCTTCCCTCAAAATTTCGGGTTTACCCCCTCCCCAACTGGTCGGACCTCTTACAGGTATGGCGACCCCCCCCCAGGATTTGCCAATCCTACCGCTAGTTATATGGTAGTCATAGAGATCCACATGCTTTTGATCGGAAAAATATTGAAAAATGTCAACTTCAGGAATCGCCCAACCAAAATCTGTTATTCTCTTTTGGTAAAAAATGCCTATTTAGAACGTTTTTCGGCAATTATGCACTTTAGCAACCTCATTTGGCGACCCCACCACAGGATTTGCCAATCACGGCTAGCCACAGAGGTACCCAAGGTCAAATTTTTCACGCAGGGGTAAAGTTGAAAATTTGCAGTGGTAGTGTAGCCAAATGTCCACTAAACACTTTGTTTTGTCTCAAAATTGGGCACCCAGTAGTCAATTTTTAGCACTTCAGGCGGGGGTAATACCCCCCTCATACCCCTCCCTATGGTTGTTGTCTGGTTAGCCATATGATAGCCAAAGGGATCCCCATACTATTAGTCAAAAAATACTGAAAAATGATAATTTTTGAACAAAAAATAGTCAAAAATGCCAATTTTTTCGACGCTTGGCGCCATTAATACATTTTTACGGTTTTTTAAAGACAAAAACTACAATTTTTTAAACAGTTTTTCGGAATTTTTTGACGAAAAAATGGAATTTTTTTACTTTAGAGACCTCTCTTTTGAAATTTGGGTAATCGCTAACCTCCAACCACAAAAAAGTCGCTTGACCCCAAGGACATTGGGGCTCCATTACATGTATGCCATATGTCCCAAGGCCCAAAGTTACGTGAACAACACCATATTGGGTAACATTTAGCTACTTAAAGCCGAGATTATACTTGCGCCCGAATCGCGTGCTCGGCGTTGGGCGCCATGAATTTAACAATCATCGAGCAGGCGTTTGCGCTGAGACAGCTACATTTCTAGGCTTAAGTATAAACTAGTGATGTTCGCCAGCAAAATTACCATATCCAGATGTCCGTGTTTTTTGCACCTTCGGATATCCGAATATTTTTAATATTGGTTGTAAAGAGGTAAAAAGAAGTCACACATATCAAGTAATAGTACGGATCAACACATTACTACGTTATATTAATGTCTGGAACTCTTTATCATCTGATATCGTAAACTCTTTCAGTTTGCAAACTTTCAAAGAAAAAATTAAACTTCTGAACTTCGATAAAGAATTGGGGGGGGGGTACATGTAAGTTGTTACTTGTCAAGTAGTAACTTTTGCACTCTATTGCTGCATGATTTACCCGTTTCTCAAAATATTTACATCTTTTGCGAGTCTATTTACATAACTTATTATTCATACGACATTATATTACGCACTTCATTTTGCATTTCTGTTTTTTATTTTGTTTTGCGTAACAGCAATAAATATATTTCATTTCAAATATTTTTCATTTCATTTCATTTTATTTCAGATCTTTTGTCGTTTTTTCGTTGAAACTTTGTGTAATAATGCGATTCCAAACGAGCGATAGAGAATGTAATAACAGTTTCTTCACATTTTCCTTCTTTCCCTTATATTTTTTTTTTATTCCGTGTGTTGCTTATGTTTTCGTTTATGTATGTTTTTGAATTTTTATCTTTTGTCTCTGCTTTCTTTCATTTTCTTTTTTATCGTCATCTACTTTTTTCTTTTCCGCTCAAGAAACAATTAGAAGTTGTCATTTTTAATAAGCATTGTCTCGCAAATAATTCTTATACAATTTGGCATGAGAAAAAATGGAGAGAATTGATGAAAAATTTATATTTTCGGCGACATACTGACTGTTAACGATTAGAAAATGAGAGGAGCTAACTTGATTGATAGAAATTGTTGAGCATTAATTAGTAAGTCGAAGTAGATATGCTAACGGCCGCGCCTGATAGAAAATAGTGATTCTTATACCCATCACCGGCGCCAAGAAAATTGTGAGATTTTGACCTTTTCAAGTCCACAAAAGCGCATCCTTTCGATTTTGAGTTCCCCAAAATTTTTTCCACAATGAGAATCATACCCAAAATTTTTTTCCTCGTTTCCAAATTTTTTTCCTCAAAAGACCCCATTCGAGCAGGCTTTTTTATTTTTGCACAGGGTAGGTTGCAATGTGAAAATTGGGGCAAATATTCGGAAATTTTTGGTTGCTCACCCCAGAGCTGATAAATTTTTATTCGAAAAAAAGATAAAAAACCAGTTTTTTGAATTGCACTCAATTTTCCTCAGTTCTGAACTTTTGAAACTGAATTTGCTAAGCTTTAGAGAAAAAATGATAAAGCAGGAAATAGTAACTTAATTGGTGCGGAGTGTCGAAAAAATTAGTTTTGAGACTTCAAAAACGTCGGAAAATCCATTTTTTCATCTCATTCTTTGGCAACTATCAAATATATATCGTGGTTTTTTAAACATTTGGAAAAGAAGCCAATAATATTATACATGAAAAGAAATTGTTTTTAAAGGATATAAAATATAAAAATACGCCGCATTTTATCTCGTATCCCAATATCAGTAATACTGACACTCAGGGGCCAGAAAAAATTTTTATTTTGATATTCTAGAACGTTGAAGAATGAATCTTTTTAAAATTTACTCTCTAATAAAAGATCTGATTTTTCAATGATTCAATGAGATTTCAGTAGTGCGGCACACTGAAATTAAAAAATCAAGAATTTGGAGGTAATACCAGCGCCTGGTGGCCATCCAACTTATAACGTGTGTAATGCAAAAAGTACCCAAACTAACTGGTTATAACGCGTAACTTTAGGCAACAGTACGAACCAGGCTTAGGCTTAGACTATCATTTAGCAAGCACGTTATACTGTTCATGCCTCCTCACACATTTTATTTCATTACAGTAGGTACCTTTTGCATTACACACACACGTTATAAGATGGGTGGCCACCAGGCGTACTGATACCGACTTTGGGTTCTTCATTCTTCAACCAGCTAGAGTTTAAGTCAATGTCCTCTGCTGGACTGATAATGTTTTAATCATTTTCCCAACTGCAAAAAGTTTATGTTTACAAAAGGCAAACTCATTAGAAATAAGGATCGAAAAAAGATTTTGACTATAATAATCGGGAAAAGTCTAGATTTTTCGCCGAATAAGTCAAAAAACAGTACAGGATCAAGTATTTATCCAGAAAACGTTGATGTTTAAATGCTATGGGCCTAAAGTAGAACGAAATTTTCTAACCGCGCATAAGAAACGATAAAACTATAAATCATTTAAAATTTGGAGCGAAGCGCCGGAAACCTTTCCGTGTTTCCTCTTTTTAAACGCATAAAAATGCATCTGCGAACAGGAAACTATATAAACTTGAGGACTGTCAGGCTCCAGGTTACACTGTGCAACTTTACACGAAGAATGTGGTTGCACAGCCCGAAATTTGGTTGTCGTGCGCAAAAATAAAAAACCCTGGGTTCGAGGCTTATAAACTATTGCCTGGTGGAAAGCATCGAGAAAATTTTACGTTTTCAGCTCCTAAAATGTTTGAAAATAAAAAGAATTTAGTATTCGACCACTCAAAAAGTTTGCGCTAATTGGCACAAACGCTCAATATTTTTTGTGATTATTAATTTTTTTATGCCAAAAAACTATGTTTTTGAAGAGTGTTTTTTTGTGCCAAAACATGGTTTTTGGCACAAAAAAATTTGGAATGGCACAAAAATGTTGAGCGTTTGTGCCAATTGGCATACATTTTTTGATTGGCCCAAGGCTAAGTTTCCTTGATTTTTAGTCATTTAAGAGGCTGACAACGCAAAATTTTCTCGGCGCTTTGCGCCGATTCAATGAGTTTAATATTAACTACTTTCCTTTGTCTCGAACGCGAGCGGATTCTATTCGCATAGTATACTTTTATTATCGCAACAGACTTTGAGATTGTCAATGACTGGCTAAAAGATAGAAATTGTTAACTTTCTCTGTTCATTCAGTTGGATTGAGAACCGAAACTTATATTTTTGGAGTTTGATTCAAACAAGAAAATTGACATTTTTGGCGGAATTATTCAACCGAACATTTACGCGAAGCGACTTTCGACTTAGCTTTTTTTTTTACGAGAAAGCAATTATAGACAAGACATCCTAATCTAATCTTTAATAGTTGCTAGGAAGCAGGATTTTTTATGCACACATCAACCAAATTTCGGGCTGTGCGACCAATTTTTTGCTGCCAAGTTGCGCATTGCAACTTGGTGCCTGACTGCCCTTTGATTAGGTTATAGGCTTTTATGTCCGTAGATGCATTTTTATGGGTTCTAAAATGGAAAAAGTAAAAATTTTACTAGGCACCGAAAATCATTACTCTAGTCTAGTCATATCAATCTTTTCATTTTCTCTCCAAAACTAAAAAATTGGGTTTTAAATACATACAACCGACGCGGGTCGAATGAAATACAAGAAAACTAATTTGCGATGGTTTTTCCGCTAAATTCAATCAAATTTATCGATTTTAGAGTGAGCAACCAAAAACTTATCTGTGCAACTAAAATTTTTCCCCAAGTTGCACATTGCAACCTGGCCTATGCAAAAAACCCTGTTAGGAAGGAAGCCGAAAAGTAAGGGAAAACTTCATGACAAAAAGTCTATAAAAATATCTGAATTTTCGTAGCATTCAATTTCTTTTCGGATCGTAGAAACCGTTTTCTAGATCAGTTTTTCTTATCTCACTGACGTGGTTAGAAAAAATAGAACAGGCACTATTTTTATGCAAATTAATGCGGTGAAAGTATCTTTAGTTAGTTTTTATCAGACTTTTGGCACAAAACTTTTTTAAGGTTTTCAGTACGTTATTAGAGTTAAAAATTTGGCTAAATTTTATAAGTGGGTTCCCGGCCTTCAGCCTAATTACTGTATATGAGTTGTTTATTAATTTTGAGCAGTGACTAGTGAGCAAACATTTATTTTTCCTTTAAAATTTTCCTTAGGCTTAGGCATAGGGTACAGCAGCAGCAGCTGCGCCCGAAGGGCACAGCGCTGTTGAGGCTCTTCCAAATGAAGTTGTTATTTAAAATAGTATCAAGGGTCTTAAAGGAATATAGTATTTATTTTCTGGTGGAATTGTGTAGTGGTAAACGCATTAAGTCCATAGACAGGTGGACTAGGTTCGATTCTTGAAGTAGGTAGGATTTTTCTGTAGTGACAAGGAATATGTGACACGTGTGCAGATTTTATGTAAATGAGTTCCTAAATGCCATGAGCTACTGGATTTTCGAATCAGTGTTTTTTGCTCAAAACTTTTTGCCCCATTTGAGGAAAAACCCCAAAAAAATTTTCCTCATCAGGAAAAATCAATTTTTTTAGTTTCCTTGCTTAAAATTCGCTCAAAATCATTTCTGATGTGTTTTTTGAACATTTCTAATTAGCTTGCATCTTATTTCGCCAAAAAACCGACATTTTTTGCAAAAAGACTCGAGCTATGACCTGCTTGTAGATAAAAGTGAGTTGACATGAGCAAGAGAATAATTCAACAGCATAACCTTTATATCTTAGATTTCTTTGACGACATAAAACAACCTAATTTTGACATAACATAAATAAAAAAAGACATAGCAAAAGTAAAAGACATAAAATTTAACAGTAAACTTTGATAAGAAGATAAAAATGAAAAATAGAATTTTAAAACTGATTCTGAACAGTTGAAAATCTGACATAAAGGTATGAACTTGACCACAGGGCTTTTTTCTGCAAAGGCCAGGTTCCAACCAATGTTCAACTTGGGGAAAACTTTTGGTTGCACAGATAAATTTTTGGTTGTTCACTCTAAAATCAATAAATTAGCTTAATTTTATCGGAAAAAAACACCAAAAGCTAGTTTTCTTCTATTTCATTCGATTCGCGTCGGTTTCAGGCATTTGAAACCAAATTAGCTTTGAAGAGAAAATGAAAAGATTGGCACGAGTAACTTGTTCGGCGTCTAGTGCCAAAAATTTTTCTGGGATATCGATATTCTAGAACGCAGGAAAATGAATCTTTTCAACTTTTATTTCCTAGACAGAAGGTTCAATTTTCCAGTGAATTCAATAAATTTTCAGTCGGGCAGACTACAATTCAAAAACTAGAAAAGCAACCAAGAATTTTGATTCTTCAACAAGCAAGAATTCCCACTGAGACTCAAAAAGTTTTAATCACACAAATGTCAAAATCTATTGACGGCAAAAAGACTGTCGAAAAATAGCCGAGAAAAATCTTGCTTTTCCTCAAATTCTCAAAAGAAATGTCACAGGATCAAACACTTATCCATAATATATTGATGATTAATTAAAAGTTTTCACTTTTTTCCATTTCAGAACGCATAAAAATGCGGACAGAAAACCCTATCACCTTATCAAAAGAGCAGTCAGGCCTCAAGTTGCACTGTGCAACTTGGCAGAAAAAAATTGGTTGCATAGCCAAATTTGGTTGCTGTGTGCAAAAAAACCCTGTTTCTAACTGATCTGGATAGCTGGCATCTTGAAGAGTCTGAAAATGCCAATTTGGACCATAATTGGGAAGGGAACCGACTTGTAAAAAAATTCCAGAAATTTTTGTGTGCCATTGGCACAAATTTTTTTGGCCCTTTGTGCTAATTCGTACAAATGTCCACTTAGCATTAGGGACGAAGTGTTAGCCCTCTTCTGATTGGCCGAAATTATCGCTCCCCAGACGGTTTTTCGCCTAATATGTATTTTTCATTAATTTTTCCTCTAAAATTTTCCTTAGGCCTAGGCTGGTATTACTGCAGCTGGTGCACACCACCGTTTTTTTCTCAAATGGGGTCTTTTGAGGAAAAAAATTTCGAAATGAGGAAAAAAATTTTGGGTATGGTTCTCATTGTGGAAAAAATTTTGGGGAACTCTAAACCGAAAAGATGCGTTTTGGTGGACTTTAAAAGGTCAAAATCTCAAAATTTTCCGGCGCTTCGCGCCGGTCATGGGTAAATCCTAACTATATTCTATCAGGCGCGGCCGTTAGCATATCTACTTCGACTTACTAATTAATGCTCAACAGTTTCTATCAATCGAGTTAGGCATACCTGTAAGACTTCCGACCAGTTGGGGGGGGGCAGTGTTTTTTTGTGCCAAAACATGGTTTTTGGCACAAAAAAATTTGGAATGGCACAAAAAATTTTGAGCGTTTGTGCCAATTGGCACAAATTTTTTGGCTGGTCAAACATTAAATTTCCTTGATTTTTAGACGTTTAAGGGCTGAAAATGCAAAAATTTTTCGGCGCTTCGCGCCGAATCAATGAATATAATATTTCCTATTCGTACACGATCAAGAAGGCTTCTAGGGTATCAAATCTAATTTTTAAATGTTTCAACTCAAATATAAATGAATTGAAAATCAGGGCATTTAAAACTTATGTTCGCCCAATCCTTGAGTATGGTAGTCCTATATGGAATCCTTCTCTATTGGGTGAAATACAAAGGGTAGAGAAAGTTCAGAGGTGGTTCACAAAACGATTATATGGTTTTAATTCTAGGAATTATCAAGAAAGATTGGAGTCCGCCAGTCTGCATTCTCTTGAATTTAGGAGAACTATAACTGATTTATGCTATGTTTATTCTATAATCTGTAACAGTATTCTGGACTCAAATAATTTTTTTGTATACAGTAAATTTAATTATCGTATTAACAATCCATATAAATTATATAAGACAAAATTTCGTACACGATTACTTGAAAAAGATTTTTGTAATAGATATATTGATACGTGGAATATGTTACCTAGTCATGTTACATCTGCCGTTAATGTTCATGTATTTAAAAAACGATGCATTGCGTCTAAAAGCTTATATCCGCGCGATACTAATCGCCTTTAAGCTCGTGATAATATTTTTTTTCTTTATTCTTTTGTGAATGTACTTTTTCTAATGACGAATAAAATTTCTAATTTCTATATTTGATCCGAACGCGAACGACTTCTCTTTGAACAGTGTATTAGTATCGTTGCAGCAAACTTTATGGTCTGTCAAGACTGGTGAGTGGAAAGAAATTCTGAATATTCTCTCTTCATTCAGTCAGATTCGGATTCAAAACTGAAATTGTTACTTTTTGCGTTTGATTGATTCAAATAGAAAAATCGATATCGTTGACAATGGCATAATGTTTCGATCACAAACTAACGCGATTTTCGACTTTATTCTCTCTAGTCTTTACATGAATGTCAAATATACATAACATAGATATTCGTTCGTAGTCGAGAACTGAATCAATTTGAACTTCCTGAACAATTCTAGAGCTATTTAAATTGTCTCAGCATTCCATTTTTTTTGGAGATTTCTTGGACTATTTTGTTAGACAGTTTTTTTCTCTGCTCACTGAATGGTTAGCTGAAAAATAGGTTGAGCACGATTTTTACAAAAAATTAATGCGTTAAACAATAACTTTTTATCAAAGTTTTGGCCTAAAACTTTTCCGCAGTTTTCAGTATGTCTCTAGTAAAAAAAAAATTTTTGTGCCATTGGCACAAATTTTTTTGGCCTCTTGTGCCAATTGGCACAAATGTCCGTGCACAAAAAAAACGCTGGAGGGTAGAAAAAAGTCGAAATTTTCCCCAAAAAACATACACTTTTTGGCAAATTTTTTTAATTTTTTCCCAATTGGGGGAGGGGTTGGGGGGGGAGGGGTAAATGATTTTGGGTACTAGGTTAGCCAAGCTGGGGGGGGGGTCCCCCCTCCGCCCCAACCCCCCAAGCATACCTATAAGACCTCCGACCAGTTGGGGGGGGGGGGGGGTAAATCCGAAATTTGGGGGGGGGGGGGTAGGAAAAAGCACTGTTTTTTTTCCCCCGGGCCTTTTCCCCAAATGGGGAAAGGGATCAAAATGTTTTTCCCCATTTTCCCGAAGTCGTTTTTTTTCGCTTAAAAATGCTCACAGACGCTTTATTTAGGTGTTTTTGAGCCTTTTCAAGCCTGCTGGTGTTTTTAGACCCGTTAATTCATTAAAATTGAGGAAAAAATTGAAATTTTCGAGTTCAAAGTTTAATCTACAAGCATTGGAACAAATTTTCAAGCAAACTATCCAAAAGCATAATGACTTTGAGAATTACATGAGAAATCGATGGTCAGGTTCTCTATGATGACAAGTGAGAACCCAAAATAGATGTTAATCTTTCCGGCGCGAAGCGCCGGAAAAATTTTTTGGGGTATTTATATTCCGCGACGCTGGAAAATCAATTTTCCGAACATTTATTTTAAGAATTAGATTTGAATTTTGTGTTCAAAAGTCGTAATTTCTAGAATTTTACTTGAAAAATTTTAAAACCAGTATAATTTATTTGTAAACTCTCATACTTGGTCGAAAATATATGAGTATGCAGGGTATAAATTTCCGAAAGATATTTCCATGGAGCGCTTGAATTGATTTTTGTTAGAAAACAAAATAATCGCATCAAAAAGCTTAGAGACTTGACGTACTGATCTTTCTCAAAAGGAAAAAAATGCGAATCTTAATTAAATATCATGATAGAATATTGAAGATTACCAATGAAAACATGAGATAATACGTTCAAGATGATGAAAACTATTATAGATTATATGATAAATGAAGGTAGACGTGCTAAAAGCTGCGCCTGAGCTAAGTAATGCATAATAATGATTATTAAAGTTATAAACGGCGCGAAGCGCCGGAAAATTTTGAGATTATGACATTCTAAAATGCACCAAAATGCATCTTTTCTGTATCCGATCCCCAAAATTTTCTTCCCCAAATAGGTAAAGAGCCCAAAATTTTTTTCCCCTTTCCAAATTTTTTTTCCCGAAAAAGCACGATTTGGGGAAAAAAAACAGTGGGAAAAAGTCGAAATTTTTCCCAAAAAGGCCAAAAAACATACACTTTTTTGAAAATTTTTTTTTCCAAACTGGGGGGGGGGAATGATTTTGGGTACAGGGTTGGCCAAGCTGGGGGGGGTCCCCCCCCCCAACCCCACCCAAGTACAGGTATGGAGTTAGGGTATTACTGCAGCTCGTGCACACTACCCCATAGCGTTGTGCATATACAGTATATTCATCAGATCACTGATAACTGTAGCAAAAAGATCAACTTGCTCATCAAATTTCAAAATAGCTACAAGAAGCTATAAATGTGTCAAACGGCAGGGACACCAGCTTAGGAGGCTTGGGCACGACCACACGACCCGCGGTAGGTCAAGGGGTAAGGCGCCGCGCAATTTCTCGAAAATTGCCCTGTTTCTTGAAATCTTTTCAACAATTTGATTATATTATTGACTACTAAAATGAGCGTTAATGGCGGCATATTGTGAAGGGCCAGGCCACATGCCCCGCGGGAGGTAAAGGGGAAAGGCGCCGCACATATTCTTGCAAATTGCGCTGTTTATTGGAAACTTTTCAACAATTTGATTATAATATTGACTACTAAAATGAGCGTTAATGGCGGCACATTGTGAGGGGCCAGGCCACATGCCCCGCGGGAGATCAAGGGGTAAGGCGCTGCACATATTCTTTGCAAAATTTTTATTTTTTATATGTTTTTTTCTTATAATTTCTTGTTTTTTGGTTTTTTATATTTGTTTTTTCTGCTTATTTTTCGTGTTTTTTTAGTTAATTTTTTAGTTATCGTATTTTTTGTTTTTTTCGGTTTTATGTGTTTCCTTCCAAATTCTTCTGTTCTGTTGCTAGCAGTCTGTTTTTACTCATTTTTTTCTTTTTCTTTTAGTTTTTTTTGTTTTTTCTTTATTCGTGTTTTATATTTTCAACTAGTTTCGTTTTTTCAATAAAAAATGATAGTTTATGCTGACATTTTTGTTTTTTGTGCTTCACTTGCTTTCTGTTTTTTTGTTTTACTTGCTTTCTGTTTTTTGTTTCCTATGTTATTTTCTAGAAAAAATTGCAGATTTTATTTTTCGTTCTTTTTGTTTGCTTTTCTTCCGTTTTTCTAGTTTGTTTTTTGTTGACTTCTATCATGTTTTGTGTGAAAATTATAGTTTATGATCATTTTTTGTTTCTTTTGTTTTTATTTTTTCAAAGTGTTTTTGTTTTTTCAATAAAAAATTTTAGTTTATGCTGACATTTTTGGTGTGCTATCTGCATTAGTGTTTTGGCTTGAAATTATAGTTTATGATTAAATTTTTTTGTTTTTTGTGTTTTATTTTTTTGTTCTCTTTTTTGTTGATTTTTTGTTTTTTTGATTGCAAAATTAGAGTTCATGATAGAATTTTTGGTTTTTTTTTAATTTTATTTGTTTTTATGGTTTATTTTACGTCAAAAAATTTTTTTTCGTAATTTTTTAATCTGTTTTTTCGCTTATTTTGTAGTTTCTTTCTACGTTTTTTAGTTTTCTGAAATTTGTTCCGGAAAAATTGCGCATTGTTATGAATTTTATGGTTTTTGTGCTGCACTTGCTTTTCGTTTGTATTTGTTTTCTGTTTTTATTTTCTTGAATTAAAAAAATTTTTTTTGTTGAAAGTTTTTTTTTATTTTTTTTTATTTTTTATTTTTTTCAATTTCAATTTTTTTCTTCTAGTGGTCGAATAAATTTCAATTTTCAGATTTAATTTTGGGTCAACGTCGAATTTTACGTTCTAAAATTGTGGAAAAATGTTCAATGGCCAGCTTGCCGTATGTTTTCCCAATTTTCAATAAAAAAACAAAAAACTTGACAACAAAAACCATATTTAAACCGACGAAAAAGACAAAAGCAAAAAAAAATAAATCAAAAAATGAAAAAACTTGACAAAAAACAAAGTCAATAAAAGACAACAACAGAGAAACGCAATTTTCAATTAAAACCAATAAACTGAAAAAAAACAAAAGAAAAATTTAAAAAAAATGAATAAAAACAGACAGCAAGCAAAAGACAAAAATTTGAAAGAAAATATTTAAAACTGAAAAAATAAATACATACGAGAAAGTAAAAAAAAGTAATCAAAAAACAACAACTCGACAAAAATTCATAAACTGAAAAAAGATAAATTAAAATGAATAACCAAAAAATAACTAAACATTCAATAAAAAAACTGGAGAAAAAACAGATAAAAAAAAGAAAAAACTAAAAATAAGTAAAAAAGAAGAAATAACAAAAAGGAAAAAACACATAAGAAATACAAATACAGAAATCGCGATTTTTAAAACTGAAAACCAAGGCTCAACAAAAAAATAAAAAAAGAAAAAGAAAAAATGAGTAAAAACAGACAGCTAGCAAAATAATACAAGAATTTGGAAGAAAACACATAAAACCGAGAAAAAACAAAAAAATACAATAACTAAAAAAATTAACCAAAAAAACACGAAAAAATAAGAAGAAAAAACAAATATAAAAAATCAAAAAAACAAGAAATTATGTATAGGAAAAAAACATATAAAAAAATAAAAACTTTGCAAGGATATGTGCGGCGCCTTACCCCTCGACCTCCCGCGGGGCATGTGGCCTGGCCCGTCACAATGTGCCACACTTAACGCTCATATTAGTAGTCAATATTTTAATCAAATTGTTGAAAAGATTCCAAGAAACAGCGCAATTTGCAAAAAATTGTGCGGCGCCTTACCCCTTGATCTCCCGCGGGTCGTGTAGTCGTGCGGTCGAGCCCAAGCCTCCCAAAGCGGTGTCCCTGCCCTTTGACGCATTTCTAGCTTCTTGTAGCTATTTTGAAAATTGATGAGCAAGTTGATCTTTTTGCTACAGTAATCGATAATTTGACAAATATTCTGTATATACACTTATTATTATAACACTATAGGGTAGTGCGCACCAGCTGCAGTAATACCCTCAGGCTTAGGGTACAGCAGCTGCGCCCGAAGGGCGCAGTGCTGTTGAGTTGAGGCTCTTCCAAATGAAGTTGTTAGTTAAAACCGTTTAAAACGCATGTAATGTATTTTCGACATCTCAAAAATTTTGAGCGATTAACAAGGGGCGGCAATTTCGGCAAATCAGAAGTGGGCTAACACTTCGTCTTTAATGCTCAGTCAAACAAAACAAGAAATTCCGTATTCCTACAATCACTTATCACGTTTAAAATGCATATAGTGCGAAAAGCAACATGACTTAACCATCAATGAAAACCCAAAGAAAAGCCCAAAATAGAATAAAAACCCGATCAAAACTTCGCGCGGGACCTTATGTAGCAGGGCACCGATCATCCATAGTGTAAACTCATCGGTTTTGCAAAGAGATCTGCAAGAACGTATCGTTTCAAGTTGTAACTGTTCTCGCACACTGGGTGGTAGAGAAGCACAGCCCTGCATCACGCTGTGCCCGTCACAAAAATCCAGGTCTGGACTCGTGACTTGAATGAGTAGCATCAAGTCTATGGGTTCAGAGGATAATGCACAATGGCACCTTTTGCAAATCGTCACAAAGTTGAAAGTTGTCAGAAGGTTCCCAACATCGAAGATTATACTCACAGCAAGTTTGAAATAAAGTTAGTTGTTGTTTTCTTTGTCTTCCTGAGCAGTCGGTTTTTTGTGAAGCTCTGCACATCGAGTTTTTGTCAAAAGGAAACAGTGTGTATTTTATATCGCTAGTAAATTGAAAGCCAACGTGTGATCTACGTTGGGTCAAACTTTTTGGGAAAAATAGTTTGAGTATTCGGGTTCAATTCCGAGGAGGATAAGCTAGCTCATTCCGAGTTTCCGCTTCCAAAAACCTTAAAGGATTAAGGGAAGTTCCATGGATAATTGACATATAGGCTGTTTTTTATAAAATGCTTCCAAATTGAAAAGTGACACAAATCAGTACTGTCGTCTAAAACCTTTACGTAAAGATCTTACCATGAAATTTTTCAGTCGAAAAATTTTTAAAGGTGAGGTTAGTATACTCACAAATTTCCAGTCCCATATGATGTATTGTTTATCAGAAAATCATGAAAATATGAAATACTACTTACTCTCCACTTTCATTATTCAGAAGCATTTCTAAGAAAACAGACTATAGTGCTCTAAACGAGCCCATTAATCTCCTGCGTTTGATTATTGTTGCATAATCTTCGTTCGACACTCTGGGATCTACGGCATTCCGCATGCTCACTTTCTTCATTACACACATAAATGTAAACGGGCATACAACAAATTGGCGACCCTACCAGTTCATTTAACCGTTGAGGAAACACCGAAATTTGGGAAAAAATTGTAATTCTATAAAACTAGTGAAATCGTCCGAAAAAATGGAGGAAAGCTGTTTGCCTCGCTTTACGGCTATGGGCTACAAAAAAGGCTTCTACAAAAAACTAGTGAATCCAGAAGACTGTGATTTCGAAAATTTAGACTATTTTAAGGATTTGCTGCTTCGCAACGAACCTTAAACACGAATCCACCATTGTTCGACAAAACTGATGAAAATAATTTCGACTTGCCCCAAACTTCTGCACTGCCAAAAACGAGAAAAACGTTATGGTCACTATCGCTGAAAATCATTGAGGATTTAATGCAAAACTTAAAATTCAATTTTCTAAAACCAAAACCAAAGGAAACGGACCCCCAAAAAATCTTTGTGAATGTAAAAGTATATCAATGTAATGCAAAAATGTGATGCCCAAATGATAAATTTTTGTGGTGATGCTACTAACCTGTTGAGTGAAATCATCACACTAGTGATGCAACAGTGAAAACTCCTAGAAGAGTATATAGGCGAATGGAAGAGATAAAGGCTCAGAAAAAAGAGCTGTTGAAAATGAAAGGTCCCCAAAACCGAAAATATCACTAGAACTATGAGCTCTTACGCTCAGTCTCCAAAATCATCTAAAAATTGAAATATTGCTAGTGAAAAGAGAAATCAAATCAGTTTTCAAGAATTTGATGATGAAGAAGATGATATGGTCCTTCCTAGCCAAAATTTCAGCTGAAACTCTATGTGAAATTCGTCTAACAGGCAAATTCACTTTCCGTCTATTCTGCCTTCTAAGGTAAATAGATCTTTCACCGATGATGAAACGAGAATAAAAACTATCTGTAAAAAGATAGCCCAGCAGAAATTGGATAACTCGACTCAAAATCAACTAGTTTTGAAATTCTTCATTTGGCCCTGATTTGTCCGGATATGTAAAAGTTCATACTTTGCATCAATTGACTTGCCATGGTGCTCTAAACACCATAAGAGATGTCCAATCCTATGAAGAAGCAAAACAAATCTTGAGGTGTATGAACCCCCCAAATTGCGACCAAGATATGCTCCAATACGAGCTACAATCCATTGCTCCATTTGAAACAGAAGATCCATTAGCTTTCTTGAATTGAATTAGCACATATATACACCTGCTGTACCATGACTGAAGTGCTCAGTTTCGCCATAGAAAAATTATCACAACTTTTCTTTGGAAAATTCCAGAAATCTACAGAGTATCGATTAACGTGAGTAGCTTAGAAACAATAACCGATTTAGCAATAGCCATTGTGAGAGTTCAGAAAATCCAGCAAGCGAATAAACAGATAAACGTCAGATTTGAACAACCTAGATTGGTTAATAAACTCGATAATCAGTCTGAACAACAACCATCACAGTCCTGATTTAGAGATGATTCGAAACATCCATTTAGAGAAAATTCGCGTTCCCTGAAATAGAGATGACTCCAGACAGTAAAATGCCATGAGATTTCAAGAAAATTTGACATGGACAATGAATAACGAACTAGAGGAAAGTGTAAAACGAATTCTAGAAAAATTCGGGATGGATACGAGAAAATTCACAAAACAGTAGTAATTTCAAAAACCAAAGATTGTTATACGATTGATTTGGCGCTGAATTGGCTGGTGCCAAAACGGCTGATGTTTTTTTCTCTGCTTATTTTGACTTCATTTTTGACACTTTAAAATAGCAAAAAAATTATATATGTCAAAATTCCAAACTCTGGAATACTTTAGCTATGTGAATTAACTTTTATGGGAAATAGATTCTGTCAGGACATTCAGCATGTAAAAATACTCGACCTGTTTAATTTTTGGATATTTTTAAATTTTAACTTATCATATGTCAATGGAGCAGAAGGTCGAATCTCTCAGAAATCCTTTTAAAGAGAGAAAGCAACTGTCCCATATTTTTACCATTTCCTGCTAAACTGCATGTTGCTGAGAGTTTGTGAGTCTATAATTTGTTTTTATAAAATGCTCGAAAACTATGAATTGGCAAAAATTATCTCTGTCTTTGAAATCTTCTAGACAAACCTTCGACTATAAAGTTTTCCACTCAAAAAATAATTCACAGTTAACTGAGTTTGCACGCTGGTCCCCAGCCCCATGGGACACACTGTTTAGCTGAAAATCTTGGAAGTCTTAAATATTACTTGCTTTACACTCTTATTATTTGGGAGCATTTCAAGAAAAACAAACTATAATCAACTAATCCTTACTATTTTTGAGTAAGAAATCATACAGCAAAAACTTTGCATGAACAACTTTTAGGGCAGTTCTTATTTTCTTGTATTTTTCAATTTACAACTATTTTATAAAAAAACAGAGTATAGAATAGAGACAGACTAATTTTGAGGATGACCAGGGAAGCTGCAACTGACTGTAGTCTACTTATTTTGAAATGAAAGATGCAGCATATAGAGAAGAGTAAGTTCAATACAAAAAAATAGTAACCTTGGCACTGTAATCAATGAGGTTAATTTCCTGGCAAACATTAAAACTCGCAACTTTCAATAATGTGGTCAACGTTTTTAGAATAGTGCAGATGATTTTAGCTTTCTCACTGCAATGGAAAAATAGGCGTTTTTGCTACAGTATAGACTTTTTGACTCAGTAAACATTGTGGGTTAAATTAAACATATTATACTATTTTGGATGTCATCAAGTCTGTCATTTCATAGTATACAGGTTATGTCAGGGTTACTGTAGGTGCACGTGTTCAACTTCCAGCAAGAGAAATTTACATAGATTTGTGATGCCACTGTTTCACATATTTTTGGTAACTTTTCATTATTGGTTGTTGACTTATTATAATGCATCACCCATCCACATTTATACATTTTTATTATGTTGTATTGGGGTCCTCATCTCTTCACCCAATACAGGCTTGACACAGTAATTGTTTTGTTTTGCGAGCATAGGGGAAGCTTCAATAAGATTAGGATTGGATACTGGGGTTGGATCTTCTAAGGTAGAGGTCAGGGTATTCTGCCTGAGGCTTAGGAAAGTACTGGTGAGGGTATATGAGAGTCTGGTGAGAGAGTTTTGTTAGTGTTTGTATTTTGTTAGCCTGTGGTTGAACTGTTGCAACTTCCTTTGTATAAACAAAAATGTCAGTCACATCATTCCAAGCCCACAGCAGCCTAACAAGTGGTTGACTTTTAACACCTCTCACAATGGATAATTGGATAACCACCGGGAAAAATACTAAGCCTCCAGGATTTCATAAGCAATTGCATGCTGATAAGGTAAATAAAATGAGTGTACCCTTAGGAAAAAACTTGGAGGACACCTCCTAGGTCTCATGAACCTAGTGCTTTGAATTTCAACTTGGCTGAAAAACACACAGCTGTAGGACAAATTCAAGCACAGGCCCCTGAGACAGAATTGCGGCAGGTAGGTAAGACTGTGGAAATAGTGAAATTGGAAGTAGAGTTAGGGAGGATTGGTTTCGAAATGGCCAAACAGCCTGCTGAAAGTGTGAAAGTCATCGAAGGATGGAGCAGCAAAGACTGGCGACACCACCAAGAACTGTTCTCCCAATGGAAAAAACATTGTTGGAGATTTGGCAGAAATCAAGACCAGCATGGAAGGCCAATTTGACTGGTATGAATGTGGATGATTATAACGAAGACACATCCACTGAATTAATGGATGATTGATATTCACGACATTACTGTTGTGCAGGTCTTTCCTTAGGGTGTAAGAAAAGATTGGTGCTGGTCTGAACTGACCAGTTAAAACTAATCCCTTGGCTAAGCCTCAGAGATTGTGCAACAGTCTGGTTCCCCAGACCTGGCAACAACAAAGAATAAACTTACTTTAATAGAGGGGCCTCACAATGGAGCCCTCTAAGTCTCCTAGGAGAGAAAGGTATCCCCTCCAGGATAGACTTACTTGCAATTCATAAAATCTAGGTAGAGCAATGTTTTCACCTCCTGTCAGTCCGTTTTGAGGGCCGATGAATGTCAGGGTTACTGTAGGTGCAGGTGTTCAACTTCTGGCTTCCTGCGCATGTGGTGGACGCAATGGGAAGTCGCAAAAAGAAACAGAAATTTACACAGATTTGTGATGCCACTGTTTCACATATTTTTGGTAACTTTTCATTATTGGTTTTTGACTTATTATTGAATGCATCACCCATCATCATTTAAACATTTTTATTATTCTGTATTGGTGTCATCATCTCTTCACCCAATACAAGCTCGACACAGTAATTGTTTTGTTTTGTGAGTGTAGTGGAAGCTACAATAAGATTAGGATTGGAGACTAGGGTTGGATCTTCTGAGGTAGAGGTCACAGTGTTCTGACTGAGGCTTAGGAAAGTACTGGTGAGGGTCCAGTAAGAGATTTTTGGTTGTGTTTGTGTTTTGTTAGCCTGTGGTTGAACTGTTGCCACTTCCTTTGTATAAACTCAAAGGTCAGTCACATCATTCCAAGCCCACAGCAGCCTAACAGCTATACCCTCTATGGAATTTTACAGAAGAATAACAAAGGGACAAAATAATTGTGAGCTTTATGATGAGAAGAAAGTGGTACAAACCATATGCACATGGGGGAGGGGAGTTGGGTTCGAGGGTTTCACCTTCAGCAGATTTAACCTAGCATTTTTACCAATGATCGAGAAGATGATGAAAGAAAATGATATCAAGAGACCTTGTATTAAGTGTACTAATATAGTTTTCGTTTCAGTTGTACTTACAGTTGATGCTGTAATAGTGTATTCAGAAGCATGTTGTCCAACAGTTACTCAAAATAATTTATCCCGGTCTGCAGAAAAAATTAGAATATCCGGAGGGAAAAGATGGTCTAGTTTATAACTAGTTTATCATAGGTGGCATGATAGCATCAACCTATAATATACTTGGCCCCCAAATTTCTTACCCCCCCTCTAGAGCAAAAATGGTTGGAGCTAGAACCTTCCATTTTTTTGCATAATATCCAGAATATGGGCAAACTCTGGGGTGCTTTTGTTCACTTCACCTCTATCTGCAAGTGGTGCTCCTTGGGGCCCCAAGAACACGAAAAAAACGCACTTTCTAAGGCCCCCCAGTTCCACCATGCCCAGCTATGGGTGTGCCATATCCATGCTCCATACTTCAGCCTAAGCATCTTGGGGGTGCAATTTCAAACACGATTTTTTTTTTTAAATATGGCCTCAACTCAATTCTATAGTGGTCCAAAGTCCTGGAAAATGCCGAATTCCCCAATTTTGTTATATAATACTTACAGGTTAAAAAAAAATTTTTTTGCAACATAAGGCACTGCTAATTTTTTTGCAGTCTCAATTCAACCTGTAGCCTTATTGGGATTTTTGTGCTGCAAGGGTTTTCGACCATTGGAAATTTGATGGACTTGGTCACTTTACACGAAAAATTATCACAGGTGTAAACAAGCCTGTTTCGGTGATTTTTCATTGGAGGGAGTTTTTGACCACAGGGAATTAAATGAATGCAATCACTTTACACAAAAACTTATCCCAGGTGTAAACAAACATATTTTTGTGATTTTTTGGTGATCCTCTTACATGAAAAAACTATCCCAGGTATAAACCAGCATATTTTCCTGATTTTTTATGGAAGGAATTTTCGACTGCTGAGAACTCAATGGATGCATCATTTTAGACAAAATACTATCTGGGGTGTAAACAAGCATATTTTTGTGTTTTTTACGGAAGGGGTTTTCGACTGTATGGAATTCATTGGATGTGTCACTTTACACAAAAAAATTATTCCAGATTTAACCAAGCTTATTTTAGTGATTTTTTTGTGGAAGGGGTTTTCGACCATTGAGAATTTAATAATGCAATCATTTTATGCAAAAAATTTTTCCACAGAAGGGGTTTTCAATCACTGGGAAATTAATGAATGTGATCACTTGACACACTAATTTATATTGAGTGTAAACAAATGTATTTCTGCAATTTTTGAGGAAGATGTTTCTGACCATGGGGAAATCAATGGACAGAGTCAGTTTACACAAAAAATAGTCATTTGTGTAAACAAAGGTATTTCTGTGATTTTTTGGGTTGAAGGATTCTAGACTATGAGGAATTCAATAGCTATGGTCACCTTTCGGTCTGTTTACAACGTTTTTTTTATGTACTATGCCTTTCACACATCTTTTACTTTTGCCCGAAGTGAGAGTTCGTAGCTTAAAGATGGTTTTTTGTTGTTTTTTGACCTGAAGATGACCTAATTTAAAACTTCAATGTGCCTCAATAAAAGTTTCCATGCATGGTTGAGGCGGACTAAAAAGAGGTGAACTAGTTTATGAAAAAATGCCCCCATGGGGCAGAAAAAAGTAGGATATACTTGCTTTGATAGTTTGCATGCTAGAAAAAGAAGTGGACTAGATTTTTGAGAACTTGGGTCAAAGTTGGAAAAAATTCACTTTCTTTATATTGGATTTTCATTCTTTCTCAAAAAAATTTTCTATGTCTGTGAAAAAGTATATTCTACAGCTGAGTGCATCACTTTTCAACCAAGCATGTGCATCTCTGAAATTTTTAGGAGGGTACAGGCGTGGACCTTGGTGTTTTGACATTTTGTGAGACAAAAAATTCAAAAAAAGTTGACCAAAAAATTTCTAGCATAACTAATTTTCCAGTTTCAAAACCCTTGTGGAAGTTTATACCCCCATATCCCCTCTCACACATGTTTGCTTCCAACTGTGTTAAACATTTTTACTGAATTTGATGTCAACAAGAGGAATCAACTGTGGGAAAGTGGCACATAAAGTCCCATTCAGCTTTTTTAGAAAAAAGAGTTACATCACAAAGTCTTCAAACAACAAAATTGATTGTGTTTTTCATTCACTCATTTTATATAACATATCATATAGAATTCACTCCATAAGTCCTGCTGATTACAAGCTACAAACAAATTTATTCTCTTCTATTTAACTATTGAACAAAAAAGCATCATTCACTGTTTTTCGATTTAAACTGAAATTTGCAGAAAGAGTGCTTTTTGTGGGACTGCAAATGGGAAGCAGTTTCACCCATCTTTGTCACTCGGATCTTGCTTTGAAAAAAGTCGTACTGTTGCCGTGGGAGTGGGAGTAGTTGAGGAGAACCAGGTACATGGGATTTCGCACACACTCCTAATAAAGGCAGGGCTGAATCAAGTGCATTTCTGTATGCTTTACCCTGTTCTCCCATTTGCAAATCAGTGCCCAATGATTGTAACCAAGGCCCAGTTGCACTAAAGGGGTCTGAGCTCGAGCTCAAGATAATCTTGAACAAGAAGGCGACTCGGTTTGATCTCAAGTTTGGTATAAGTTGAATGTCATCAGGATTATAACAAGCTCAATGTCAAGATTATCCCCAGTTCGAGCTGTCGGGTTGCACTAATGTTTACACATAATTTTCTTATCTCTAAAGCAAATAAATATGAAAATGTCTGCAATTCCCAAACTCGACCTTAAACCTCAATAATTCTGAAGTGAGTATTGTTTGTGCACTGGAAGAAAATAATTTGGACATTGCGATTATGTTGAGATTATCCCCATGTTGGGTTGGTGCAACGAACCTCAGGTTCCTCTATAGTTCTGAAAATGACTATAATATGCCTCCCTCACTATTTTTCAGCTAGTGTGAAAGGCAGGAGTTTTGAATTTGTGGGGAGTAAGAATGCTTCTGGTTTACCATTTCTTTACACTTGGAATCATGAGCATATAATTTTCATACAGAAAAATTTTACTGTAGTTGATGCCAGGGGAAGGACAAAATGCACTTAGCTGCAGAATATACTTTTTCAAAGACATGAAAAATTTTTTTGAGAAAGAATGAAAATCCAATACAAAGAAAGTGAATTTTTTCCAACTTTGACCAATGTTCTCAAAAATCTTGTCCATTTCTTTTTCTAGCATGGCAAATATTGAAGCAAGTATATTCTCCTTTTTCCTGCCCCATCAGGGCATTTTCTCATAAACAAGTTAGAAAATGTCTCGATGGAGCATAAAAAGCAGAATATACTTCTTGGGTAGCTGCCAAGCTACAAAAAGGAGTGGACTAGATTTTTGAGAACTTGGGTTGAAGTTAGGAAAAATTCACTTTTGTAATATTGGCTTTACATTCTCTTACTTTAAAAAATGTTCCATGTCTGCAAAAAAGTATATTCTGCAACATCATGCATTTTGCCCTTCATCTGTCATCAACTACAGTAAAGTTTTTATATATGAAAATTATCTGCCATAATGCCTACGGCTGACTTCACTCAGATGTATAGAAATGGTAAACTAATAGCTTTCTAACTGCTGAGGGATTCAAAACTCTTGCCTCTCACTCTAGCTGAAAAATAGTGAAGGAGGCATATTTTCAGAACTATAAAGAAACCTGAGATTGGTTGTACTAACTCAACACGAGGATAATCTCAACATTAAGATAATCTCAACATCAGGATCAAATTGATGATCCTCAGTTCGAGCTAATCCCAATGTGGAGATTATTTTCTTCCTGTGCACAATCAATATTCACTTCAGGACTGACCAATACCGAGGTAGGTTCGAGTTTGGAAATTGTGGAAATTTTTGTATACATTTGCTTTAGAAAAATATGTGAAAATGTTAATGCAGCTCGGCAACTTGAGCTGGGGATAAAGTCCACATTGAGCTTGTTATAATCCTGATGGCATTGAGATGAAACCGAGTCCCTTTTTTGTTCGAGATTGTTTTGAGCCAGCTTAGACCCCTTTAGTGCAACTGGGCCTTGCTCACAGTCATTAGGCATGATCTGCAAATGAGACAACAGGGTAAAGCATACAAAAATGCCATGCCTATATTAGGTGTGTGTGCCAAAATCGGTTCTCGCTTCTCCCCCACTCTACCTGCACTACCACGACAACAGTACGACTTTTTTGAAAGTTGGACGGGAGCAATCAGGATGGGTGAAATTTCTTCCTGTCTGCAATGCCCCAAAAAGCACTCTTTCTGCAAATTTTATTCTGAAATCCAGAAACTGTGAATGATGTTATTTTGTTGAATAGTTTCAACAAACACTTGTGATAACATGACTTGATTTTGAGTGCCTATATTGAGAGAATAAATTGGTTTATAGCTTGTAATCAATAAATCTTACGGAGTGAATTCTATACGATATGTTACATAAAATGACTGAATTAAATACATCCTGCCCAATCGATTTGTTTCTAAAATACTTTTTGCTGTAGCTTTTGTTCTAAAAAACAGAGTGGAATTTTATGTCTCAAGAAGCCAGAAAACCAGGGTCTGCCCCCTGTACCCTCCTCAAAATGCACATGTATGGTTTGAAAGTGTGTTGATGCACTCTGCTGCAGAATATACTTTTTCAAATGACATGGAAAATTTTTGAATCAGGAAAAATGAAAATCCAATATTACAAAAGTGAATTTTTTCCAACTTTAACCCAAGTTGTCAAAAATCAGTCCACTCCTTTTTCTAGCTTGGCAACTGTCCAAGCAAGTATATTCTTCCTTTTTTCTGCCCCATTGGGACATTTTTTAATAAACTAGTCGACCTCTTTTTAGTGGGCCTAACCCATTCATGAAAACCTCCATAGAAGCACACTGAAGTACTTGGTCATCTTCACATCAAAGAAACAATAAAAAACTGGTCTTGAAGCTATGAATTCTCACTTTTGGTAAAAGTAAAAGATGTGTAAACTGCATAGTACTTAAAACACTTCTATACAGAGTGTGGGTGACCATATCCATAGATTTTCCTGTGGTCAAGAACCCCACAACCCAAACTATCGCAGAAATACCATTGTTTACACACAGGACAACTTTTAGTGTAAAGTGACTGCCTTCATTGAATTCCTGGTCAGAAGTCCCTTACCTCAAAAATCGCAGATTACATTGTTTACACTGGGGATAAATTTTTGTGTGAAGTGACTGCATCCATTGAATTCCTCGCAGTCAAAAACCCTACCTGCCAACAAATCGCATAAATGCGTTTATTTACACTCAGGATAATTTTTTTGTGTAAAGTAACTGCGCCCATTGAATTCTCAATGGTTGAAAACCCCTTCTCCCAAAAAGTCATAAAAATATGTGTACACTACTAGGCGAAACTAACCCTCAAAACTTCGCATCCGGGACGTGTCCAGGTCGCATCTGGAATGCGTCTTTTTCAGCAGCACAAAGAAAACTTTCATCTTTCTTAGTAATTGACATTCATGCAATAACTGTTAATCATAGTTTTTTCATAGTGTGTAGTGGATATGCACTTTGTTTTGACCTACAGTATGACAACAGTTGACCTTCTGTTTATATCTGGTGAATAATGTGTGCTTTCTATAGGGAGGTAAGAAGGAAGCATCAGCAAAATTCTTTGGCTTTGTGTGACGTGACACAAGCACATGGACTATCAATTTTATTGTGGGTATAGTGTGCTTTTTGTGTCCTAGGTGCGTCCCGGAGGGGTCCTGGATGTGACCGGCAATAACAGTTAGTTTCACCTAGGAGTGTAAAGTGACTGCATTCATTGACTCATGGTCGAGAAACCCTCCCTCCAAAAATTGCAACAACACATTTTTTTACACTTTGGTTATTTTTGTGTACGATGTGATCGCATCTGAATTTCTCTGTCCTCAAAAACACCTTCCATCAAAAACTTGTGCAAATTCGTTTTTTTACACTCAGGATAATTTATTTTGTGTAAAGTGACTGCATTCATTGAGTTGCCCATGATCAAATATCCCAATACATCGAAAATATCAATAACACCGGGTTCAATCGAAACTGCGGAAAATTCTGGTCGTGTAGAGCATTATATTGCAAAAATTTATTTTTTTGAAACCATGAGGTAACACAATTACCAGATTTCGCGGATCCAGGGAGTTTGGACCACGGAATAGTTGGATTGAGGCCATATTTTAAAAAGAATAAAAAATGCATTTGAGACTGAATCCCCAAGATGCTTAGGCCAAACTATGGAGCTTGGATATGGCACACCAATTTTGGGGTATTGTGGAACTAGGGGCCTTTTAAAAGTGCGTTTTTTGCAAGTTTTTGGGGCCAGCACTACTTGCAGATAGAGGCTAACAACAGGTACCCCATAGTTTGTTATTCTGCCCGAAATTCTGAAAAAACTGCAAGAGCTCTCATTGTTTTGGCTCTAGGGTGGTGGGGACATGAATTTTTGGGGCCAAATTATATAGGTTGACGCTATCGCGTGTCACAGTAATGGAGAATTGGCCATGTCATGGTAGGTGGAAAACATTGTTTCCCAGTCACATTGATGGTAAACCATATCAGTTTGACCCTATTACAGTGAGTAATAGGCTATGACTCCTACTGGAGAGACTATTTTCCACTAGTTGGGGGCCTAACCCAGCTAGTACTGGCTATAGGAAGACCTATAGGGTACTCTGGTGCTGTCCTGGGGTCTTGCTGTAGGGTAATGAACAACGCTGCCAGGTTAGGTGTGACAATCCCCTAGTCCTGCTCAGTGAGAGTGGGGATGAGGTAACCCATAAAATGACGTGATTTGTGGAACCCTATTATGAACCAGACAGTCCCTTTTTAGCCCAAATCTGAGACGTGAGAGGGGAGACCAGGGACACTGACTTAAGAAGGGTTCCCCATAAAATATCCCACAATAACAATAATCCCCTGAAAAGACTCACCTAGTCCTGTTCTTGAAAGGATTTGATGAAATGGCTGGCAGGTCCCTGGGAATTTTCGGTTTTCGGGCAAGGAACAGGGATGCAATCCACTCGATTCTTTGGCAACGGGTATTGGCGATCGGAAGGCGACTCCCGCTTATTTTCAGCAATCAGGGTGCTGGCGGTAACCTGGCACAGTGTGGGTGATGGATACTGTATGTAGAATAAGGCGGCGGATGCAGTAAGTAAAAGAATATTCAAATTTATTTAAATTAGGGGAAAGGCGACAGATGCTGACAAAAATTCGGACACAGGGGTAAACCCAGAATGAGCAAAAAATTAAAGAAACATGTCCTTTAAAGGAAGTTTGGCTACTGCACAAGCTTGGGTGGAGTTTTTGGCATCCAAGCTAACTTCTGCAGCTAGATGCGATGCAGAAGATGCCTATGAGCACATAGGCATTTTTTTGCTCACATGCATTTAGCATTGGGGCCAACTGCAGTGCCTATGCTAAGCATATGAGCGTCTTTAGCTAGACTTCTTAGCTAATCGTTTTTGCGTAACAAAAACGACACTAATTTTTGTGATAAGAGGTGCATGGAATGCACCAAAAATAGCCATGTGCCTGTGAAGCACATTTTGACAGAAGTTTACAGCTAAAGGGCGTACTGTAGCCCGCATGCATAGAAAAATTAAAATACAATAAAACGAAACATAAAATGCATGAAAAATATAAGAACGAACACAAAATGCATGTGCAGAAAAATAATAAACAAAACAAATGGAAAATGAATGAGTTGTAAAACAAAAACGTGAAAGAAAACAAAATATTAACATCATTTGGATCATGCGATATTGGGGAAATTGAGTGGCACGTCACATGGCAGTCCTTCCAAAAAGTGCATTTTCGTCCTTGCGGTGGTTGGTGGTGAGGGTTGCGCGGCATGTCCTTGGTGGTTGGTCATTTTGGGGTGTGACAGCAGGTGGTCAAAAAGGTCCATTGGGTTGTCAGGGGATGAAGCCTTCTTTGATTGTGGTTTGTTTAAGGGGTATAGTGACCCAAAGTCATTGAGGCCTGAAGTTGCTAGCATTGAATATCCTGTGCAGAAGTCTAGAATAGAGAAAATGAAAAATTTTCAGGGCGAGATGTAGGCTATCACAGGGATTCGCCTAGCAAGATGTAGGCTCAGTGGATCAGGGGCACTTCGCTCAGTGGATCAGGGGACATGTAAGGTCAAAGCTGATTGAAGTGTACCATGTCTTCCTGATCCATCTCGAGAGGAAGTGTGACATTGGGGTATGCAAAACTTGTTACAAGATAGGGCCCATCGTAAATAGGCAGCAATTTAGGGGTGAGCCCACATTTGCTGGAAGTGCACAGTTTGAGAACCTGATCCCCTATTTTGTACGAGACATCTCGAGCCCTGCGGTCGTAGGACCGTGCATAGGCCTCCTGTGCTTTCTTAATCCGACTCTGGATTAAGGTCAAGGCATTCTTGAAATGCTGCTTGACCTCCATATGATATGAGGAAACATTAATGATATGGGACGGAGGGTTGAATGAGAGCGAGGCATAAACAGGGAGCATGGGTGTGCAACCATACATGAGTTCAAGGGGGGAATACCCTGTTGACTCATTCATGCTGACGTTGATGGCAAACACAGAGTACGGTAGGTGTTTGTCCCAATCCGTATGTCCATGGTGAACATACATACATAGCCATGTAGCTAGAATTTGATTAGCTCTTTCCACTTCGCCATTGGTAATGGTATGATAGGCGGTAGAGTGGATTTTCTTCATTGAACAGATGGCAGTGATTTCAGTCATCAGTTTTGATGTGAAATTAGTGCCACCATCAGACTGAAGAATCTGCCATGCCCCCTACTGGCAGACAATTTGCATTACAAATAGTCGTGCTATGGTGTGTGCAGTAATATCCGGAGTAGCAACAGCCTCGACCCATTTCGTAAAGTAGTTGATTAAGACTACAATGAAATGGTTGCCAGCTTCACTAGTGGTCATTGGTCCCATGCAGTTGACACCTACCCGATGAAATGGTCCTGTGATGGTGATGGGTTTCAGGGTCGCAGTGGTTTTCTGCCAAGTTGGCTTATTCCGTTGGCAAAGATCACACCGCTGACAGAAGGACTTGACGTCCCGACTGAGGGAAGGCCAGTGGTATCTGCGAGCAACAAGCAGCGCAGTACATTTAGCACCAAAGTGTCCAGCTAAGATGTCATCATGATGAGCCCAAATAATGGTAGTAACCTTGGATCTAAGAATGCCAATCTTTTTGGACTTGCCTGTCCATTTCTGAAGGATGTTATCCAACAGATGGTAGCCTCACACATCATTCTGGCCACCCAGAGGCTTAAGAGAGCAAATGATGGCTGCTAACTCTGGATCATCCAGCTGAACAGCGAAGTGGTCGGGGTGCTGCACACCAACTGATATCTCGGCATAATTCTCAGATCATACCCGGCGCTCCGTGCCAGCTGTGATCGGTGCTGAAGTACTTGATCTCGCCAGGTGGAGCACACCATTGGTGATCATCATAATATGTCCCTCAGGTCTGTAAAGAGGAGTATCATCCATACTCTGACCGGTGAGAGAGGTAGGATCCAGCAGGCCCAATAATGTGTCTGCATTACCGTTAGACTGACCTTTTCGTGGCCGAATTGTCAGTTTGAATCCGGCGAGCGTGAGTCCCCATTGAGCGATCTGAGCAGAAGGGTTAGGCTTCTCCAACACTGTTTTGACTGCTGTATGGTTGGTCTGAACGACCACCTCCTGCTGAAAGAGGTATGGCCAAAAGTGCTTGACAAAATGGACAACAGCGAAAGTTTCCAGTTCTGTAATGGAATAGTTTTTCTTGGCTGCTGTTAACCTGAAGCTGGCATACACGACAGGATGGTCTAGTCCAGATTCATCTAACTGGCTTAGAATCGCTCCTATCCCAGAAATACTTGCATCTGTCTAGAGGATAAAGGATTTCGAAAAGTCTGTATGGCGCAGGATAGGAGGGTTGGTCAGCAATCGTCTGAGTTCCTCCAACGCCTCCTGCTGAGGTTTGGACCACTGGAAAGTGATTTCCTTCTGTAAGAGCTTGGTTAGCGGCTCACTGAGCCAGGCACAACCAGGGATGAAACGCCTATAGTAAGACATGAGGCTGAGAAAGGACTTGATGTCTTTGGCATTCTGTGGAATGGGTAGATTTTGGCCAGCTTGACTTTGTCCAGTTCTAGGCCGCTCTGTGAGATGCGGTAACCTAGGTATTCTACATCGGAGTGCGAGAATTTGCACTTGCTCAGTCTGAGCTTCATTCCACCCCCGCAAAGACGAGAACACATCTGTTAAGCGCTCATGCATCTGGGTGTGGAAGTGTCCCAACATCAAAATGCCTTCGAGATAGGTCAGAATCTGTCCCCTTCGGATTCCTGTAAGGAGTAGGTCCACGAGGCGTTGGAATGTCCCTGGTGCTTTGCACAGACCGAAAGGCAGGTAATTGAACTCGTAAAGTCCAATGGGCCATGTTGCCATCTTTTCTTTATCTGCCTCGGCAATTGGGATTGACCAGTAGGCATTAGCTTGATCAAGGGTAGTGAAGTACTTCATACCCTTGAGTGTGTCAAGGATGCCATCTATCCATGGGAGAGGGTAGACATCCTTTTTCGTGACATCGTTAAGACCACCAAAATCGACACACATATGGTCAGAACCATTTTTCTTTTGCACCAGGACAGTATTAGTAGCCCATGGTGATGTGCTCAGCTGGATAATACCTTTCTTCTGGAGTGCCTTGACCTCCTGCATGATGAGATCCTTTTCCTTAGGTGAGGAATGGTAAGGAAAATGGGGGACTGGGCAGGCATCACCTGTGCTGATCTCGTGCTGAACCAGATCAGTGGAACCTGTGTTCTTTTCATCAAGAGCATAGAGGTCGGTGTATGCAACCAGTAGGTCCAGTAATGCGGCCTGGTCGGGAGCAGAGACATCCAGTGATATTACAGCATTGGCCTCGACCCATTGATGATCGAGGATGGTGTCTGACCAGACAGGTGATCCCTGTGGGTTCTCACTATGCATCTGCACATTACCAATGGTCATGTGTGGGTGGAGAACCACAGAATGTGTATTTGAGTTGACTACCTGAAGTGGTATGTGACTGTTGGTCATGCTACTCAAGCACCCAGCAAAATATACATTTCCGTGAGATCCTGTGAGGTGTTTTGGGAAGAAGGCCACCTGAGGTACTTTCGTATAGATTGGCGGTATGGGTATAGTAAATTGTGTCAGCGAGTTAGGCTCAAGAACCACAAAGTCCTCCAGGGGCTAGGCGCCATGAGCAGAAGGTGGGCTGTGGATGAGGCCATCACAGGGGATTATACTCTCCTCAAACTAGAGAAAGGATTTCTCCCAGTTCAGGCTGACACAATTGAACTGTCCAAGGAAGTTTGTTCCAAGGACCAGATCGGCTGAACAGTTCTCCTGTATTTGGACCTGAATCCATTCAGAGACATCAGCTACTGTGCTCCTAGCAGTGGCATTGGGGACCCATTGCTGCTCGTAGCAGTGGCATTGGGGACCCATTGGCTGCAATGGGGCAATCCCTAGTCTGTGTGAGCGTCAAGTTGGGCAGCTTGACTGCTAATTTGTGGTCTGAGAGTGAGAAAACAGCTCCTGTGTTGACCAGTGCCTTGGCTTCTACCCAGTTGTTGAGGAGAACTTTGATATGGGGTGTCCGGATATCATTGGGGTAGAAGGCAGATACCACACGACTTGGATCAGCTGTGGTGGCACCAGTAGTGTGTTTAGTCTTATCCGACCGCTTTGGAATCCGCAACCCAGTACGATGTAGTAGACTTACTAGAGTATATCTGATGGAGGGATCCCGGTCGTTCAGTACGGTCGACTCATCCTGTACTGTAAGTACATGATCTGATCGATCCCTTGGGCTCTGAGTAGCTCCCAGTGATTCTATCTCGGTGTCTGATAGTGGTGGCACATCCAGCATGGGGGATACCAGGGCATCTGAATCACTTGGCTCACACAACCTGCCTTTCTCTAGTGTAAATGGAGAGCCTCCAGGCTGGGGTTGAGGGAACCCTGACCCTTGCATGGTCAGTGAACGATGACTTACACGCCTAGATGAAGTCTGATATCCCCTGGTTGACACACGTGATGAGGCAACTGAGGAGGCCGGTGAGTGTGGCTGAGAGAAGGATGAAGCCCTGGACTGTGGAAGTCCAGTCCGAGTATTAAGTCAACAGGTGCCCAGAAGGGAGACATAGTCTTGCACACATGGAGATGTATATGGATCCGTGTGTTCAGCTGGTGGTTTCCTAACAACATTATCTGATATGGTCCTGAAAGGATGGTATGAACGGCTTTACCATTGATGCTCATCAATGGGTTGAAGTCATGATGTTGTTGGAACGCCATGAACACCTTCAGACTCTCTTTAACCAAAGCCCTGTGAAGACATTGGCTAATGATAGTGTTGGGGCAACCGGTATCGAGGAAAGCAGGAGTTTCCTTGGTATCTAACAGCACTAGGAAACATGGTGTGATTCAGTCAAGCTGGGACAGTATGTCGTTTTTCACATAGTGAAAACCAATCCAGCGTTGGACTTTGCGGTGAAGACCCAACTGGGAGAGATGACTAACAAACCGGACCTGTTTGTTCTGCAGACGGTAGCTGAGATAGTAAGATACACCAAAGTAGGCTAGGTATCTGATACTAACCAGCACCATCAGGGTAATTAGGGTGTTAAAGAGCAACTGAACTGGCCTGCTTAGGACAGCATGCAAGCCCTAAATGAGGTTGTGTTGTTGACCAGTAATCACATGGTTTGCTGCCAAACTGACACCTTCCAGGGAGGCCTTGATGTCAGTTCGTACCACTGCAAAAGCCTGATAGATGGTGTCTGGTTGCAGGGATAGACTGGTGGTTAAGTTTACCAACTGGTTTAATACCGCTTCAATTTGCTCAGTCTTGTAAACATACTGTTTAAAGAAGGCAAAGTTTGAAGGGATTATTGCCAACTGGTCATGGAAGAGCACTGGAGCATCAGAGTGAGTGATGTTAAAGCATTGCTTCCAGAAGAGCTCCAGTGGGATGTGGCTCACATGGACCATGCCAGACCCAGTAAACCAGCCCCAGCAATTTCGGAAAGTTCCTGTAAAGTGGTGGTGACATGGCACAATTGGGCTAGATTTAATGAGATCAGGGCCACCGGGGGTGGCGAAATAGATGGTGCCGCCAACCTCTACATGTAAGTACTTGTAATAGACATTTCCCACCTGGTACAAGTGGTATACCTAAGTGGCGTTGACCTTTAGACACGGCCATATCGTCAGTGCATCACCTGTGAATTCCACCATTAGGTCATTCCTCTGGAGGAATGCCTGGGCACCCAAGGTAGGGTCAAAGGGAAGCAACTGCCAAGTCAGACCAAGGTAGCATTGAGCATGAGAGCAGAGCACAAGCAATGTGAACTGGAAACCATTTATTTCCGACTCCTTGATCTGCTGAGCCAGATAGTTCAGTTTGGCATTGACAGGATCGGCATGTGTGTCCTTTGCCAACCCAAACATGTTTTAGGTCAAATTGTATCTCCCATAGATGTGTAGAATTCATCCTGACTGTGGTGGAACATAGTTCTGGGCACAGTCGGAAGACATGGGAGTTTCCCAGGATCTTGAGGGCAACCTGTAGATCATTGATGATGTGGTTCCCTGACATAGACCCAGTGTAATTTCCCTTGGGGTGATAATGACACCAGGCCATGAAGTTCTGGGCAGGCCAGAAAATAACCCTGTTGAGGGTAGTGCACTGACCTGCAGTGGGACTGCATCCACCTATGTCCCTAAGGTACTTAGAGCCATAGTGCCTTCCCATGAAGCGATTTGTCCCTCTTCGATGAAAAGGTTAGTCACTGTCTTGCAGACGTCACTGCAGCACCATTTGTACATCACTTCCAATGTTTGGTTCATGCTATAAAAGCCAGGGTGGATACCAACAAGCTTTTGTGAGCCAAACATCTTAGTAGGATGTGCTAGCATGCAGGCCTCAGGCGCTAAGTGCTGAGTGCTAATGACATCTGCAGTTATGCCCTAGAACGGAAGAGACCAGTGTTGGTGAAGACTTTGCAGTTGCCCAATGTGCATTTTCACACTGTGGTTGTAATTGAGTCCGAACTAGGGACATACACTGTAACATCCATGCATCGTGGACTTGATGAAGATTGCAGTCATTTACACTCTACATGCTGGGGTAACTCAAATGGATGTCTGCTTCTTGAGAGACCCCAAAATTGATACTGAGCTGCAGGTGCTGCTAAGCTCACCCCTAGAAACAGTGATGTTACTATGGTCAATTTTATTATCGAAGACAACTGTGCAAAATGACAACTGTACAAATGTGTTCACAAATTTTTACAAATCTGGCCCATAGGCATTTTCAGATTTCTTCTTTGTCCCTGTCCAACAAGATCGGTTCCTGGCCGGGAAAGTTGATGACCAACTCTCTGCATGGGTGGATTTCCCGGAGGATGCCGACCTTTGGCCACGGTGGGGCGGTTGCCGTGGGGAATGGTGATTCCTTAGTAATGCTGAAATCCTCATTAACGGGATGCGTGGTCTTGTCAACGGCCATGGGTTCAACGACGGGGGACTCGGTCGCGGCAGCCGGAGATGTGTTTTGGGCTGGTGCCGGCAATGTTTGGTCGGTTGCTTTGTCCTTTGCATGAGGCGAAGAAGCGATGGTGACCCTTTCTCTTGGTGGTGTAGCGACAACAGGCGGCACTGCTGTCGGTGGTGTAGTGGCAACAGCAGACAGGAGGATCTGACTGGCCTGTTTGAGTGCACAGCGGATGGCATCAACTGCCGGTGAAGATGGCTCCCCATCCAAGAAGAACTTCTCGATAGAGGAGATTGTGATAGTTCCATTGGTGATAAACTCGAGTGCTTGTCGGGCGATGTCAGGTCATAAGAGTCCCATCGATACAGGTGCCGTGAGCACCACGTCCCTGGCTGTGAGTGCTTCAACGTTGAGTAGTGTCCACGGCAGATGTGGGTATTTCTTGAATAGATCAACCGACCAAATGGCCAACATTGTGTCTTGGACAGGTAATGGTGCTGTGAACAAGAAATCGGTAGAGTCCTGGACTGAGATAGATTTCTAGTTCCTGTATTTGGATCACCAGAAGAAGAAGGTAGTATACTTGTCAAGTTCATCGACTCGACCTGGTCAGTGACTTCCATAGCTGAATCTGTTGGGATCCCCAGTGGTGGTCCTTGAGTGATGATGTGGGCTGAGGGCGCCGGAGACATTGCATTGTTGGCTGGAGTTGGCTCGACAGTCCTGTTTTTTGGAATGCAATACGATGCTGGGACATTAGCGTGGCCAACAAACTGTGGTGTCATTGAGGGTTGCATGGTGACTGTCATTGCATACCTCGGTGGTGGCAGCAGTATGGCAGACACATGTGTTGGTACTGGTACCTGGGCTGCTTGGACTGCTGAAAACCCAATACTGATTACGCAGACAGGATAAAACTATTGTGAAGGATCCCCCAGGAGTTCAGCGAGTGCCTCCTCATCCAGATCAAGAGGATCTGGGTAAGTAAGACTGTCGGTAGCCCCAACAACATTGTTGTGGCGTATGGGCTGCCGATATTGGTTCCCCATCCCATTAGGAGGGTGGTAAGCATTCCTCTGATGATACACATTTGACCCCTGGGAAGAATAACCTGTATATTGTTAGTCATTCTCAGCCCTATTTGCCGTATTGCGCTGCCGACAGGCAGTTGATCGGTGCACTCCCTCTTGATGAGAATGAGGGCATGGCCTAACACATCAGTCCGTGGGGTGAGCACGTGTATGACAAAAATAACAGTGGCCATGCTTAGTGGTGTTGTTACCGGGAGCTGCACTGGCAGGATGCTGGGCCCCACAATTGGCATCACTATGTGTACACAGTCTGTGAAAGGAGCATGTTTGAAGGTGTGCTCCCAATGAGTGTTGCCCGATGGACTGAATTGGTGTCAATGGCTGTTGAGGCGGCGTCTGCTGGATTGGCACTGGTGCACATTGCTGGGCTGTAAGCATTGCTACGTGGGCCATTAACCTGGTCATTTCCTATTTTAAGTGGCGGACCTCATGGGCAGAGGATGACCATGTTTGAGCGTTGCTCTGACGACTGTTGGCGCTTCAGTTTGGCATATCGGGATTATATCTGGCAGGTTTAGGTTCTGAAGAGAAAATGGCATTAGATGGTGCGGTGTACCGAATCTCATCCCGGAAGATTTGAGATTCTGCATAGCAGGCTGCCTTGAGAGTCTCTTCAAGAGTTGTAAACCCCCTAAACTTGGAGAACCAGTTTCAATCCCCACAGAAAGATAGGTTTGATGATAGAATCTCTGACGTCTGTCGCCAGATCAGGATACGATACCCTGGACAGTCTTTTGAGGTGCTCAAGGTAGACTATCACAGACTCAGTCAGCTTCTGCAGGCAATCTTGGATCAGCTGCTGGTGCAGATCAGAGTCAGGCCCTACTGGAAAGTCTTTCCATAGAAAAGCTGTAAACTCATTGTAGCGGGTAGGTTGTGGAGTGCCACTGCTAAAGTCCCGGTAGGAGACAAGAGCAGGACCCTTAAGGCATGACTCCAAAAAGGCGATTTTATATGCATGATTTGTTTGGCTTACACCCTGGAGTGTAAAGAAACCAGTAAGATGTGGCATAAAATAGGTGATGGACTCACCAAAAGCACCCGAAAAGGTTGGAGGGGCAATAAAGCTGGACATGGGAGGGTGCCTCCGACCATTCATGGCCTCTAACTTTTGGTTGAGTGGTCCAAGAGCATTCTCAAATGCTGCCTGAACCTTATTCTTGATCTGTGATAGTAGGTAAGTTTATGAATTCATGTCTGAGAATTTGTCCTCCTGTGAGGTGGTAAGACCTGACATTCTTGCCGGTGAAGTAATTATGTCAAATTGAATAGGGAGTGGCTCACTGGTCTATACAGGCTAGGTACTCAGACAGCAGGAAGGAGGAAGTGTCTCTATTGTGTAAAATGAAAGTAAGTACTATATATTTTTTCTCTGAATTTGCAGCAAAAAAGCGCGTGAATTCGAATGATGCTTACACGATGGCAATTGTGATGGGAACTTGGTTCAACTTAAGACTAGCGACCACAATATGGAGCTAGAATGGGAACTAGGTTGTAAAACGCAAGACCCGACAAAGAACATCAGGGTGACGCAGAAGGGAATTTATCTGGTCACCCGTGATGGGTATAGGCATGGCCTAATACATGGGGGAATTGATCCCCACTGAAAGGATGTAGAGTTGGGGCCTGGACCCAGCAATTTGAATAGCCAAAGAGAGAGAGAGAAATAAGAGAGAGAGATGGCAGTTTCCCTGCCAAAAATAAGGAGATGGATAAACCCACTCAGAAGGGATTTTTTCTAGAGGTTCAACCCTTGGTACTAGTTTACAAACCTTGGGGCGAGGCGGACCCCTGGCTGACAAGATCCTACTCACCAGGAGTAGAGCATAAAGTGGCTTAAGGTGAAAAGGATGTGGACAACTGAAAGTGAACATAAAAGGGAGCAAAAAATAGGGGCAAAACTAATTTACAAACCCAGTAACGCAAAGGCGTAGTGCAGTTACGCAATGGGCCTCAATTGTTATGTTTACTTCCCTGCTTAGGTCAAAGATGTTAGCAATATAACTCAAGTCCTATTGGCTTGTATCCATCTGACTACTGTAGGTCACTCAAAGCAGCTTCCTATTAGCAATCAACTAAACACAGTGCAACAGTCCTTAAGCAGGATTAAACACAACCTTCAGTTACTAATAAGTAACTGGAAACTCTAACTCTTGCAATCGAAGGGCACTCAGGGTCTCCCCAGATGCCTCCTAAAGGTTTACACAAATAAGGAGAACTCACTATAACAATATCCAAAGGAGCTGGGGCTTTACCTTGGCAGCGGATCCTGTGTAAGACAACTCCCGCTTCCGCTTATTGCGCAAGTAATAAAATAATAAACAATAAATAATAATAATATTATTATGTAAATTTGTGTGTCGGGCTGTCGACGCTTGCCTTTACTGGGCGAAGAAGAACAATACAATATAAAATGGACGCGACTCGCCCATGACGCACCAAAAGTACGAGAATGCATAAACACTCCTCTTTTTGGTCGAATCGTAACTTTGTCAATTCGCCAATTTTACATAGATGTGGGATTGCTACTGCCGTAAGCACATCCCCAAAACAATCACCAGGTGCGAATGCAATCTCTGTATAGTGTGAAGGACTATACAGGAGGTTCCGTGCTGGACAACATTCGCTAGTAGATTACAGCCATGTAAGAAATGGGAGCTCGCATTCCAGACAGAAGGGCAACTCTCCAGGAGTATTACATACAGCTGGTGGCTGGGTCGCTGATCACTGAGATGCAATGAGGCTCGCAGGTCACACAGTGGAAGAGAGAGAGCACGGGTACCAAGGGTGCCATTCTGACACACTCAGACAGTTAAGAGGAGTTTAATCTGGATGTTTTGAGGGCGCACCCAAAAACATCTAAGGGATCACAGGTACAAGGCGTCCCTGGGTGAATTATTGAGTGTAAATAACTGAGGTGAACCCAGTTATGCATTGAAGCGTACTCAACACTTTTGCTGAGGCTGACTCAACCATGCCTATTGTATTACATGACTAAAAGAGGTGGACTGTGGACGTGGACTCTGGGTCAGTGGCGACTCTAGGGTGGGCATTTTTAAGCCGGTTAAGGAAGGCATTCAAGTGAATGAAATATGACAGGGAGTCCTGCCGGAGGCTGTGACATGGTTCCTCAGGAATCACTACGGCAGGGACACTAAAGAAGAGCTATGTATGACAGCTTGGTGAGATAAAAGAGATGAGTGGATTTAGATAAGAAATTTACAATAAGGCTGCTGTACCCTTGCAGGGGTCAGACACAGGCAGTACTGACTGCAAATGCCCGCTGTTTACACCAGTCAAGCAACCAACCCAGCTGAGGTGGAGTGTAACTCGTTCAAATGTGTAGTTAAAGCATGATGGTAGCCACATGCTGATCAACAGTGCAGCTACCCGGGTGGACAACCTGATCAGTATCACAGGCTAGAGAGCATCTCAGGTGGTATATGCCTGTTGACTGATGTTTCCCAGGCATAAGCCCCTTACACACACCAACCTTTTGGCAAGAGCAGCACGTGATAGGGCTACTAGCCAACAACCACCTATGACTCAAGTGGAATACTCAAAGGACTGACAGTAACCTGGTGCTGACATCAAAAGGTAGGGGTATGAACCAACACATGACCTTGGTGCTGACTGCAGGTGCCTGGGATATGAGTACCCAAGTAACATGCCACAGTTGCAGATGCCTCGAGTAAGTGCCTAATGCCAGCAGACTCCTGCAGTAACACGTAATGTCGCTGTTGCAGACATCAGGAAATGGGTTGTGTAACCTCAATTCCTGCTGTGGAAACATGAAACATTGTCATTGCCGATGTCAGCAATAGGGCCCTGAAGCCAACTACTGGTATATGGTAACACATGATGTTGCCATTGCTGATGTGACAGGAGGAACCAAAGGTCCGATACCCTAAATCAATGACATGAGATGCAGTTGTTGCAGATGTCAGATGTGGGATCCGTAAGACCTGCGCATCTCTGAGTAATGATACTTTGCATCACCATTTATGACGTCACAGATGGGGTGCAAAAGACCATCCAATCTTGCTGCAACAACATGAGCTTCATCTGTTGCAGACATCTGGGGTTAGTACTGCATGAGTACCAACCCAAAACAACAACATGTAATGCTGCAATTACTGACGCCAGGAGTAGAACCGGGAGGGTCAACCACCCCTTAAAGCAACAGCAGGTGAAGCGGCTGTTGCAGACGTCAGTGGTTGCATCTGTGAGGCCGAACCATACATGTAATTTGGGGGGGGGGAAGTGCTATGGGAACCCCCCCCCAGAAATCATCGACCATATGGCTAGCCATTGGGCGACCCCCCCCAGGATTTTCCAATCCTATGGCTAGCCATATGGTAGCCCTAGGGACCCCCATAGTTTTAGTCGGAAAAATACTGAAAAATGTTATTTTTTTTCATGAAAAATGTCAAATTTTGAACAAAAAATGGTCAAAAACGTCAATTTTCTCGGCGCTTCATGCCATAAGTGCATATTTTATCATTTTTTAGACAAAAATTACTACTTTTTAAACCGTTTTTCGGACATTTTTCATGTAAAAAATCGAATTTTTTTCCTTCAGGGACCCCTCCCCCCAAAATTTTGAGAATTACTGACCCCCCGCCCCAAAAAGTGCTCCAATCCCCCCCAGACCTCCGAGCTCCGTTACATGTATGGGCTGAACCATGTAACAACAGCAACACACAATGTTGTTGTTGCTGATGTCAAGAATTATGACCTGTTAAGTCAAGGACCCAGATGCAACAGCCCGAAAATAGAAGAGAACAGACCTTACAGTAAGCAAAATGAAAGAAAGACAGAGACATATGAAAGGGTGTCATACTGTAGCAGTGATGTAAGACAAACAGAAAAAATTTTTTTTCCACTCAGATGATGGAAAGAAATATGGAGGAAAAGAAAAAATAACAAAAGGAGAAGGGGAAAATAAGAGATTGGTGCATACACCTGTTAAAGGTGTAGACAGTATGTTTAAATTTTTTTTGGGGCCGTAGAAGTGAGTTACTCCGACAGTTTCCAGCGAAATAAGAAAATAAGTGAGAAACATACTGTACAGGATTAACAGATCACAGCCACATATGACGTCCAGAATCATATGTGGAGGGTGTACTGTATCATGGGGTCATATACCACTAACAGTCAGGAGGCCATCAACCCCTGGAATGGTGATACCAGTACCCACCTATGGGTATACTGTAGTTAGAGTATGTGTATGAACACAGACGTCCTGTAACCGAACCCACCCTGAGGGGTACAGTATACCACCCTGAGGGGTATATAGTATACCACCCTGAGGGGTATACAGTATACCACCCTGAGGGGTATAGTAAGGAGAGAACAGGGAAGAAAATAAATGAGGTAATTTACAGCAGAGAAGAAATATGTAGGATACAAGAGATTACTCAGAGGAGGAATACAGAATACTCAATATATAACACAACTCTGGGGCTCAACTCTGAGGGGAACTCGACTCTGTGGGACAAATAACTCAACTCTGGGGGACAAATAACTTGACTCTGGGGGATTTATTACTCATAGGGGTGATACACACACATGAGATAATTATTTACACATATAGATCACATTTAGATCACTCATAAGGGCGATTTCGGTATTACAGTAATTACACTCGATTCTAAGGGAAAATTCCAGCTTAAATTAGTGATATTTCAAAAAAAGGGCCATTTCCCGACTCAATAGGCAGTATACCCGAATTAAGGGGGGTTTCCGACGTATTGATTCGCTAGTACCCGATTTTAAGGGTGCTTGTCCGACTTAAACAATGGGATTTGACCTGACCTGGGGGCAGTTCCGACCCGAGGGTAAATTTTCTGCACTTAAAGGCCAGCTGCCAGGCTTGAGGTCGATTTTCCAGCCTCACCATGTCACAGTAATGGAGAATTGGCCATGTCATGGTAGGTAGAAAATGTTGTTTCCCAGTCACATTGATGGTAAACCATATCAGTTTGACATTATTACAGTGAGTAATAGGCTATGACTCCTACCAAACAGGCTATTTTCCACTAGCTGGGGGCCTAACTGGGCTAGTACTGGCTATAAGAAGACCTATAGGGTACTCTGGTGCTGTCCTGCCAGTCTCGTGACATGTATTGGATAAACGCATTGCCATTGTAACCATCACCAAACACTGTTTGAAAAATAATGCTCATCGGGGATTCAAACCTGGGTCTCAGTGACTATAGTGCAGCATTTTTCCATTTGAACTACCAAGCCTGTTGTGATTGTTACGAAGGGGTGATGTATGGCCGTGCAACACATGACATTACCCTCCTTGAAAGAAGGACATCCTCATCTGTTGAAGATGCAGGTTCCTGCGGCCCACCAACGTGGGACCATCCTGCCAGCGTCACCATGACATGTATTGGATAAATGTGTTGCCATTGTAACCAACACTGTTCGAAAAATAATGCTCGTCCGGGATTGGAACCCGGGTCTCTGTGACTATAGTGCAGCATTCTTCCATTTGAACTACAGAGCCAGTGTTGCGATTGTTTGGAAGGGGTGGGGTATGGCTGTGCAACACATGACATGCACCACCTATGTTTGGAATGGATTAATTTCTCTGATATAATGGAACAAAATGAAATACAAAATATTTATTGCTGTTACACAAAACAAAATGAAAGAAAAATGCAAAGTGAAATACATAATATAATGTCAAATAAAGAATAAGATTAGTAAATCGACTCGCAAGAAATGTAAATATTTTAAGAAAGAGATAAATCATGCAGCAATAGGGTGCAAAGATTACTTGAAAAGTAACAACTTACATGCACCCCCCAATTCGATTATCAAAGTTTAGAAGTTTAATTTTTTCTTTGAAAGTGTGCAAACTGGGAGAATTAATGATATAAAAGATAAAGAGTTCCAGACATTAATATAACAGTTGAAAAAATCAAACTGGCAAGCAATAGTATGAACTGACTTTATTGTCAATCTTAGATCATGATTATGACACATATTGTTGTTGTTTATACAGAAAAAGTCATCAGGATTTAGGATTGTTTTTTTGTGGATTATGTTGTACATGGTACTGAGGGCAGATTCCAATCTACAAATATTAAGCTTGTGTAGACCTAGCCTTTGAAGTCTATCTTCATAGGACAAACCAGATTTATGACCAAAAATCTTTCTGGTAAATCTACGTACATTTTCGATGTAGCATACGTCCGCTAAAAAGTGTGGATTCCATACTGAACTACAGTATTCTAATGTTGAACATACATAAGTAACGAAAGCCTTTTCTAGAGTATTTTTCCCACGGGAAACGAAAGACTTGAAAATTAAAGTAGACCTATTATAGGCATTTTTTGCGATGTATATATAGAGTTCTTTAAACTTCATATTAGGAGATAGAAGAATTCCCAAATCTTTAACATAACTTACGTTTGATGGGAGATGTTGGTAACAAAGTGTATATTGACACGATGGTTTTTTTGCACCCAAATACAAGACATAACTTTTTGTAGTAGATATACGTAATTGCCAAGCAGTAGACCAATTTGAAAGAGTATCAAGGTCTTGTCGAAGAATCATAAAATTTGTTGATACATTGAAAATTTTTAGATCATCTGCAAAAAGAAATATTTCACTTTTGATATTGTCAATAATGTTATTTATGAACAAAAGAAACAAAGTTGGACCTAATACACTACCTTGGGGCACACCACTAGACACTTTGAGCTGAGATGATAGAGAGTTTCCAATTTTGACCCTTTGAAATCTATTCTTAAGAAAATTTGATATCCTGCTTAAAAAGGGACCAGAGAGACCATATTTAGAAAGTTTGAGAAGGAGCTTAGAATGGGAAACAGAGTCAAAGGCCTTGGCAAAGTCAATGTACACTATTTCTAAGGAGTGTCCTTTGTCCAACTGATTTAACCATGAGTTTTCACACTTGAGTAACTGTAGTTCGCAGGATCTATGTTTTAGGAAACCAAACTGTTGATCTGCTAAAAAGTTATGCTGATGGAGGAAACTTAAAATTTTATTATTAATAATTTTTTCCATAATTTTGCATGGGACTGAACATAGGGAAACAGAACGATAATTTTCAACCATAGCTGAGTCACCTTTTTTGAAAATGGAACAACAGTTGCAAAATTCCATAACTTAGGAAGGTGGCTCATCTGGAGAGAAACTTCAAAAATTGATGAAAGTGGTTGGGCCAAATGTGTATGAAGTTTTTTGATCAAAAAAGCACAAATATTGTTGGGTGCTGTGGATGACTTGATGCTTTTTATGGCTCCTAAAAGGATTGGAATGGTGGAAGATACTGATGACAGATCAACACTTGATCGGTTTTTGAACTCAAGCAAAGTGTCATTATCCAGTGTAAAAACAGATGCAAAATAATTATTAAAAAGTTCACATTTCACATTATTATCTATGATATTAGAATCTAGATGTACTAGAGGAGGTACGTCTCCAGTAGAGCACAGGCGTGAGTTTACAAAGGTATAGAAGGCCTTTGAGTCATTTTTAGCAAGAATTTGTTTTTCTTCAGCTAGTTGTTGTTTAAACACTTCTGATCGAATTTGTTTACATAAAAAATGATAAGCTTGAATTTTAGCAAGATTTTCGCATCTTCAATATTTTTCCATGATCTAAGCTTTTTGGATAGCAAGTGTTGAATATTTTTATTGTATTTGGATCTGACAGGTTTTTGTTTGACTAATGGAATATATTCATCAATCAGAGGAGTTAAAACATCAGGAAGAACTTGAGGCCAAGAAACTAGTGATAACTCAGCTTCAATTGCCTCGTAACTCCCTTTGTTAAAATTTCTAAACTTGAGCATTTTATGATTTGTATTAAAACATACTTTAAAACTTATTGTGTTGTGATAACTGTTTGAAAATGGTGGACAGACTCTAACATCTGAGATATATTTACCACCAAAAAGAAGGTCGATAATATTGTTTTTGTGTGTTGGAGTTGTGACCAGTTGTGATAAGCCCATTGATGAAAAGGCATCAAAATATCCTGTGTAAAGTTCTGAAACTGGAAATGAAAAGGTTTTCCAATCAAATTTTGGAAGATTGAATTCACCAAGAATTATATTTTCATTAGGTTGATTTGAAATCCAAGTGATAAGGTTACAAAGCTTTAAATCATAGTCAGGATAAGAATTTGGCAGATGGTAAACTAACAATAACTTCAAGGTGGACTTGTTTGAAATAAGATTTACCAAAAGTATTTCTGGTAAAAACAAGTCTGTAGGTAGTGGTAGTACATGTAAATTTGAATGTTTTTAGCAAAAATTGCTACACCACCTCCAATTCTACCTTCTCGATTGCTATGGAAAACATTGTAAGCATTGAGATTACACAAAAGTCCATCAGTTATACAACTGTTTAACCATGTTTCTGTACAGAAAACAATATCAAAATCTTGGGTATCAAGTAATACTTTGAGTTTACCAAGTTTGCACTCAATACCTCTAGAGTTGAAGAGAATACAGTTAATAAGTTTCAAATCTGAAATTGCTTTGGGGGCTGCTACCTATGCATAAAAGGACGAAGCTAATTTTGACACAATACAATCATGATGATAATCAATTTTCAAATTTTGTTCACCTTAACTGGCGTGTTTCTTCAATTTCAATACGAGTTCCTGACGTTGCTTTAACTGTAAATACAATAAATCAGGTCTACCAAACAAATTTTTAAAAAAAGTTTGATCATCAACCCGCTTTAGGATGTGGCTTATCAATTCAATAAATTGTACTTTAGTGGCAGAGTTCGAACAGCAAATTTTTAGGAAGCGCGGTTTGCCGGGTTTGTGGGGGCTGTCACAGAAATCTTTGATGATATCAGAATCATCCATGTTTTTATCTGATTCATTGTTATAGGTCGATACAAGCTTTCCTACTTGGGTTAAGTCATCTTTCGAATAAGGTAGGCTGAAAAGTACTGCATTATATTTTTTACTTTCCCCTTCGATCCCATCCTGAATTAAAGTTTGGAGATAGGATACCTCAAAATTTTGATTCAAATTCGAATTTATGTTGCCAGGATGACTAGGGTTGAGGATTGTATTTCTATTTTTGAGAGCATCTAAGTGAGAATTTGTAAGTCTAATTTGACGTGGAAATGATTGGAAAGTTGGTGTACAATTGGTACAAATAAAAGGAAGGATGAATCCAGCATTAATATAGGTGTTGCTATGGAAAAATTTTGAAACAGCAGCGGGTAACTTTAGACACTCGGTGTGGCACCATCCCGCACAAAAATCACAAATAAGGGCATCATTGTGTTGATTTGTAACTAATTTCAAACATATTAAACATGGGGAATCATCGGAATTTTCTTTAATTTGGTGTGAATCATTTTTGAATTGAATATCCATTTGGGAATTAGGCGGATTTGGCGCATTTTGTGAATTTTGTAATTTTGACATCGTAGTTGGGCTTCCATTTGAAGATGAGTAGTAAGGCCGGCCGATATACGTTGTACAGTTAAGCATATCCCTATTTTTTGTGTACGACCTATAAATTTGTCATTTTTGGCTGATTTATAAGTTGTATGGTAAGCATCTGCAGTCAATTTTTTTGTCGATTTATAGGTCATATGGTAAAGCATACAGGTACTGGAGTTACCATAAAAGTAGAATTACAGTAATTTTTTGATTATGGTAATAGTAGAATGAGGGTAATATTTGTCTTACTGTAGAAACAAAATGTAAAATCAATGTGCAATGAAAAATGAAAAATGAAAATCGATGAGGAACAAAAAATGGAAAACAAAAATAGGTGTGGAACAAAAAATGGACTTACAGTATGCATGTACTGTACAAAAAACTAAGGCAAAAAATTGATCTAGAAAAAACTGGAAACACAGTACCCATGTAGTGCACAAGAGTGATGGAAAAAACTAGAAATACAGTACCCATGTAGTGCACAAAGGAGAGAAAGGTGAGGTAAAAAACACAAAAAATGGATGTAGAACAAAAGATGGGAAATGAAAATAGATGTGGAACAAAAAATGGACGTACAGTGTGCATGTACTGTACAAAAAAGTAAGGCAAAAAATTGATCTGATAAAAACTAGAAATTCACTGTGCATGTTGTGTTCAAAAGTGAGAAAGGTAAGGTAAAAACACCAAAATCAATCTGAAGAAAAAAATGGACATAAAAGGTGCATCTAGTGGAAAAAGGCAAAAATGTTTCGAGGAGTACCATAAATTGCATAAAAACCAAAATCGATCTGAAAAAAGTGGACATACAGTGCATATAGTGTACAAAGGAAAAAAGGTAAGGTAAAAACCAAAATCAGTTTGGAAAAAGTGAACAAGGGAAAAGAGCACACCTAGTGGGCATAGAGAAAGGACATACAGAAATGATTATACATAGATCTGAAAGAGATGGTGTAGTGGATGAAGGAAAAAGAGCATGCGTAGTGGAAATAAAGAGAAGACCTACAGGAAAAATGTTATTGATCTAAAAAGAGAACATTTTGCCAGCAGTGAAAAAAAGTGCCTCTACTTAACAATGGGAAAATGCTACTGAATGACTTTTCAAAAGTCTAATGTGTTGTTTGCTTATATTACAATATAATCTTATCTAACCTGTATCTGCAGACTACTGTAAGCTGCCTAGAAAAAAGAAAAAGACCTGAGAAGGTAATGTATGAAAAACAAAAATCGATCTAAAGAGAACATGTAGTGGACAAAGAAAAAAGAGCATATGTAGTGGACAAAATAAAAAGACCCCCATAAAATTATTGTCATTTCATAGAGAACATGTACTGGCCAGTATCAAAAATAATGAGTAATGTAAAAAAGGATAGTACCAGCAACAAATAAAGCTGTAAATGTTCTTTATTGTAAAAAATGAGAATGTAGGCAAAGTTGTAGTACCACTAGTTATTTTAATCTCATTTAATCCAAAATCTTTAAAATTAAAGGGGCTCTGATAATAATCACCTCTAGCAACGGCACCATCAACAAGTGCGACAACGAGTCGACGAGGTAATGGTCCTGTGAACAGAGAGTTTGGAGGTGCTGATTGAGGACTAGCTGTTATGTATAGACTTGTAACATGACATTGATGAATAGGGTATTTTGCAGCCGCATTTTGTAACATAGATTCAATAGCTAAATTAACATTATCTGCAACTTGTACTTTTTTAATAAATAAAGACATGCTTTAACTTCGATTTTGTATGCCTCTGTGTCAGTAGATATTAATTTCTGCAAACAAAGATCATTTCTATGTCTGTATAAATCAGTTTTCAAGGTACATTGATTCAATGAAAAGCATTCTCGCATAAATAGATCAGCATTTATGGGGGCCATTAATTCAATGACAGTACTGTTTTTGAACATTCACACTCTTTCCAAAGCACCCTTGTTTTTCTTTATATCAAAAATATCATCATTTTCAAAAGCATATCCAGCAGCTGTAATGTGCATTGATTTAGCAACGCGACCATAGTTCAAATCCATTTCCAAATAAGATCTGTTAGCGTATCTATCTCCACTAAAATTTTAAACTGTAAAAAATATGTGCACTTACATATAGTTATCATAAAACTTACCTGTCAGATATTGATTTTCCATTTAAGTAAATTTCGATCTGTTTGAAAAATGTTTTACCAATCAGATTGATTGGTGCTACAACATTTCCAGTACAGTCCCTCATTAGTACAAGAATTCTGGAGTTGTGTCTTGGACCAAAAACTTCTATGAATAGCTACTGGCATTGGAGGTACAGTAAATAAATCTAATTCGGTTTTACTACTAGGAGATGATGCAGCATCAATAAATTTACTCATTTCAAATAGATGTCTTTAAAACTGACTATTCTACATGGAGTCTTTTTTAAGAATGAGGAATGTTGTTTTAGCTGCTTGTTTATGTTGCTTTATATGACCATTATTCAACATTTTATTGCTCTTCAAATGTATCATAGAAGTTACATGTTTGCACTTTCCTAGACCTTTTCCGTTCTGAATACCATCGCCTGTTTCGTGTAATAAATTGCTTGCTGCATTTCGCCCATGATCTGTAACACATTCTTTAAAGGAATGTCCTTCTACTTTATCACCTGCAATTTTAGAACCTGCAGCAAGTGCATGTTTTCCTGCAGATGTCAACAAGGGCATAGCTAGTCGCCATAAACTCATGAAAAAATTACCCAATCCGGCTACTTGGTGTCTATAATAAAATGGGTATGCTGCTCTAAAACTGTACAATGCACCACCACCTAATTGAAATTGACTATCTTGTATGCTCTTTTGATAAATCTTGATCCAGTAATCAACTGTTTTGGGAATATATACTGCATGCATATTTTGCTTTGTAGATAAAAATTAAATAAATAAATAAATTACGAGCATTTGTGAAAATTCAACCTGATGATAATGTGTCCAAAAGCAAATGAATTAATGATTGTGATGAATTCAATAGTATTATAAGAATGAAGGAGTATGTCGCCTGAAATGTAATTTAACTATAACATTACCAAATTGGAATGGTATAAACTCATTCATACTGTTTTTTATATTAATTTCAAGTACCCTAGTTTCTTTCAATTGAATGGGCATATAGTGAGGTGTTTCATATAATCGGCTTACTATATCCTTGTATTTTGCCTGCACATTCACTATACGTAAAAGTGGTGCTAAAGTATTTCCAACCATTGATTTTCAATAATATTACAGTAAACATAAAAACTGTGTAAATCATTTGAATTTGGTGGCTGAATCCCCAACATATATAAATATTTATTTTGTGGATCCGCAAGAAAAATAGATTTGGATGGTGGAATATGAATGTTAAAATTGTTTGGTGGTTTCTCTCCAACAGTATATAGGTTAATATTGACACTTCTATTTAAAAAATCTTCAGCAGCTGCATCAGAAGCAGCGTTAGTAGCGCTAACACGAAGAATTTCCATTAAACGATTGCTTAGATCAATTCTATGCAAACTTGTGCTACTTTTTATTTTTAAATTAACCAATCCTAGTCCATGTTCATCATGAGAAAATACAATTTCAATATCCGTTCCTACAATAGCTGCTCCAATTTTTGCATTCAATTTGTCAATTAAATTGGCTACATTAAAGTAATGTTTTTCAAAAACTATTACTTTAATTTCTTTAACTTTATTTCCAATACCATCTGTAATTAATATTATCACATTATCTCCACCATGGTTGGAAATTGTAGCCCAGCTGTATACATATGTTATTTCACTTAATCCTACCTACCAATTTTTATTTGGTTTTAAATGGTAGGGTAAATGAGCTTAAAAATTGGAGGGTGTGTTTCCACATTCACTATTACTAGGTAGAGTAATATGAAATTGGTCATCAAAGGTTGTCATTATTACTATTTATAGTGTTAGCTATTGTGGCTATTGTCTTTAATGAGTTTGGAGAAAGTAATAGTGTTGCTACAGGACCAGGTAATAAATATCCTATACAAGCACACAGTAAGCCAACCCACAATTGTGTATTATTATTGTAGAGAGATAGATTTATTATAGCTGTAATGACTATAATGTATATTAGTATAACCTGACTGAAGAACACCACTTTGTTTCGAGGTAGGCCTTTTCCAAAAAACTCTCAAACACTGATGTGAGATGTTTCGGAATGTGTACTATTACTACTGTCCATTTCAAAATAAAAAATTTTTTATTTAACAATCAACTGGACAATCATAAATTTATAAAAAGGTGGAGCTAGTAAAGTAACCAATAAAAATTAAACAGAAATCCATGAAGAAGGTGGAGTTAACTTTTACAAATGAGTGCATAATTTTTTTTGCAATTGACCTTTTACAGAAAACTTACAATGAAAAAACTTACAAACTAACTTATCATTATAACCAAAATTTGCATTATTAAAACTTTTAAACATTTTATACATGGGAACACATCGGGCTTTATAATACAAAAAATACAAAGTATATATACCACAAACTTTACTATAGAAGTTTTGTGTGCATTTCACATTTACATGTCTTACTGTAGCATTCTTGTTAATATAGTTTATAAAAGCATAATCATCATTCTGTATTTCCTTTCCTAAAATCCAGCTGTTAAATTTTTCAGGATAACCCCACCACTTCACAAGTAGTTCATTTTGACTGTCTGGTAAATGTTTAGTTTTTAGGGTCTTTCCAATTTTATATTCTTTGATATCAGGGTTAAAATCAATTCTCTGCAGCTCTTTTTCATAAAAATGTATTGTTTTCTTTTCTATATCCTCACCTTCCAAATCCTGAATTCTATAAAGTATTTGGTTTCTAGTCTTTACAGTTTGTTTTATCCGAAAAACTTCCTCACTCCATTGAGGTGAAAAACCTTTGTCAAACACACCTCTATGCTTACTAACTTGCACATAATCTCTTATATTAATTCTAGGTTTTCTAGTGTATGCATTCTTAGGTAAAGTCTTTGCACTATAAGTTTTTTATTAGAATAATTCACATTAACTGGTTTTCCACCAATTGTTCTATGAATAGAATGATTATAGTTTGAAACTACTGTTGATAAAATATCAATCCATTCATAAGTGGTAAACTCTGTAAAATATTTAAACAATTTAGTTTTTAAGGTTCTATTAAACTGTTCCACAATTGAACATTTTATATCTTCATTCTGGGAAGTAAAAAATTATATATCATTAGCTTTTAATAATTTTTCGAAATCTTTATTGACAAATTCTTTTCCTTTATCACTGCACACTCCCCAAGGAATTCGACCTCTTCCTAAAATATTTTGAAAAGCACCACATACGTTCTTTGCATGTTTTGATTTTAATGGTTCAACCCATATGTATTTACTTAACACATCTATACATGTAAACATAAATTTATATCCATGGTTAAAATCTGCTAAATACATATCTACCAAATCAATTTCCCATTGTTGATCCATAGCTGTCATAAATATGGCTATGTGAAAACTTTTTGTTGACTTGCTTATGTAGGGTGTAACTATCTTGTTTCGAGAGCCAATCTTTCACATTTTTATGTGTAATTGTTTTATAGTGTTTTCTAGCCTCAACATATAATTTTTCAATACTAGTAAAGGCTGTAGGATTTCCATGTAAATTTTTGTACAATTTTGAAAGTGATCTATCCATCATTCTAGTACAAGGGGGTATAAGGTCTAAGTGTTCCAGCTTTTCTCTGTATCTTCTATTCTGTCCAGTTTCCTTTACTCAAGATTGTATAGTCTTTAATATCTTCTTCATTACTTGAAATTACACCAACACCTTTTATGAGTGATTTATTCAACCATTTGAGACTACCAATTGCCTGATTATCTGATTCTGCCACAGCTGTTTGGTAGGACAGCTTTGGAGGTAAAGTGAATAACATTTTACCTAAAGGATTTCCTATAGCCTCTAATTACCACATTATGTTTTCTCAAAGCAGTAGCAAACTCATTCACTCCTAATGGTTGCATAATTTTTGAACGTTTACATGACAAATCATGTAATAAATCAATAATATGGAATCCTTCAATTAATTTCCCATCAATCAATATTTCTCCTTCCTTATTAACATTTATACTAGAGTTACACCACACATGTTCCAATAATAACGATGCAGAATGTTTAAATTGTTTAGGAATTCCTCTGAATAATTTCTCATCCTTCAACCAATCTTTTTCCTCAACCTTTAAATTAATGCTATCACTTTCATCATTATTATTTTGTTTTAAAATTATGGTAGCAGGTTGAGCGTTTTCATGTTCAAAAGTTAAATATTGTGACAATAATTGAGAGTACATTTTATACTGTTCTTGGGGTGTTAATGTATTATCCTTCAAAATGTGCTCCAATTCATTACGATACATATCAACTTGTCTAGCCATACCCGTCTTTTTATTTGATAAAGCAGAGGAAGAGGAAACATGTGTATTATTATTTAGTTTATTCAGAACCTTGTCAGGCATAAGAGCAAATTTATTTGCAAATTTCAGTCTATAATAATTTCTCTGCAGAAAAAGTTGCTAATGAAGATAATAAAGCTGTCAATACTAGAGGTAAAAATGCTTCACGACTTTGAACAATTCTTGCACGTTTAGTTCGTAAATCTTTTTTCTTGTTTTTTTCTTGCCTATTGTAGCCATATAATAAAAACAGCTATAAAAAGAATTATGATAAGACCATTAAGAAAGGTGTATTTACTCCATGGCATATTGATAAATAATAAGATCCGACCAACTTGCAAAAAGTTTTTTGTAAAAATGACAAATCATTTAGGTGTATATAAAATCATATGATTATTGTTAGGAAATATATTAGATCTAAGTCGATATTTTTCAGGACATGTCTGTGTAAGATCTATTAATAAATTACCATATGGTATACTGGTATCATCCTCATATGCCTCTATTAAATAATTTGAATTAGTTGGGAAAATCTGTCAAGCCAGTGTGCAAACTGGCAATCTATCGCTACGGTTTTTTAAAAGAATCAAATATTGAGCATTCATTCTACTCATATGCATTCCATCAAAAAATGTGTTTTAAACTATATGTTTAATTGATAGGTACCAATGATGCCAACCTTTAGTAAAAACTGTGTTAAATGTTGATCATTCTTCATCTCTTGCATCGTATCATCCATAATTAATAATTTAGGTGTGTCTTTACTTTTTTGTAGTTCGTCCAAGTCAGGTGAACCTTGAATAAATTCCACATAAGAACATTTTTGAACTAATTCATTTTAAGCTTCTTCCTATTCCAAATAACACCAATAAATTTTCACAGGAGCAGGGTGAATCATTTCTTTTGCAAAACTTACAAGTTCTTTAAGAAACTGGGTTTTTCCTGATTTCATTGGAGCAGAAACTATGCAGTTAAATGGGTAGTTCCATATATAAAACTCATCAAGGTCTGACATCTTCCAAGAAAAACCAACCACATTTTTACTTGAACACTTTTTTAAAATGATTTTATTTCATTGAGATGCTATCTACAATTACCAAAATTTCAATACAGTAAAACATGAATAGTTGCACAAAATAGAATACAGTGAAGTAAAACATCAAACATGCATCTTTTTCCTCTTTTGTACTACATGCTCTTGAAGAAAAACAAGGGTGGTTTGGAAAGAGTGTGAATGTTCAAAAACAGTACTGTCATTGAATTAATGGACCCCATACATGCCGATCTATGTATGCAAGAATGCTCTTTATTGAATCAGTGTACCTTGCAAATTGATTTATACAGACATAGAGATGATCTTTGTTTGCAAAAATTTATATCTACTGAGACAGAGGCATACAAAACAAGTTAAGCATGTCTTTATTTATTAAAAAAGTAGAAGTTGCAGATAATATTAATTTAGCTATTGAATCTATGTTACGAAATACGGCTGCAAAATACCCTATTCATTGATGTCGTGTTACAAGTCTATACATAATAGCTAGTCCTCAATCAGCACATCTAAACTCTCTGTTCACAGGACTATTACCTTGTTGACTCCTTGTCACACTTGCTGATGGTGCTGTTGCTAGCAGTGATTATTATCAGAGCCCCTTTAATTTTAAACATATTGGATTAAATGATATTAAAATAACTAATGGTACTACAATTTTACCTACTACTCCTTATACAGTAGATTTCAAAGAAAACAAATATTTGCGTACTTTCATATAATTATTTGAAGTTGTAGGGATTGGTACAGATAATAAAGGCAATGTAATTACTGGAAATGATTTTATGACTCATAGTGCAATTTCTGTTTTTGATTTGACTCCTTGCAGTATGGATGGTAATTTTTGGGAACTTATACATGAAGGAAATACCAGTTTGCAAATGAACTTTGGAGAAAATATACCTGATGGTGGAATAGAAACAACTATATACGCAGAATTTGACTCTCTCATAATGATTGACAAAAATTGTGAAACTTTTACTGATTATAGTATTTAACTGAGCTATATATTTATATATCATGTACATTCTCATTTTTCAGAATAAAAAACATTTACAGCTTTATTTGTTGCGGGTACTATCCTTTTTTCACATTACTCATTATTTTTGATACTAGCAAGTACATGTTCTCTATGAAATGACAATAATTTTATGGGTGTATTTTTATTTTGTCCACAACATATGCTCTTTTTTCTTTGTCCACTACATTTTCTCTTTAGATTGATTTTTGTTTTTCATACTTTACCTTCTCAGGTCTTTTTCTTTTTTCTAGGCAGCTTACAGTAGTCTGCAGATACAGGTTAGATAAGATTATATTGTAATATAAGCAAACAACACATTAGACTTTTGAAAAGTCATTCAGTAGCATTTTTCCATTGTTAAGTACAGGCGCTTTTTTTCACTGCTGGCAAAATGTTCTCTTTTTAGATCAATAACGTTTTTTCTGTAGGTCTTCTCTTTATTTCCACTAGGCATGCTCTTTTTCCTTCCTCGACTACACCATCTCTTTCAGATCTATGTATAATCTTTTCTGCATTTCCTTTAACCATGCAGACTATGGCCCTAATTACAGAAAGTGGGTTAAACATGGGTAAGAGTAAAAGTAAAATGGTGGGTAAAATCATAGGTAAATAAAAGTGGAGTAAAATCTTGGATAAAATCGTAGGTAAATAAAACTTGAGTAAAATCTCGAGTTAAGGCAGAGTGAAGTTCGGATAAAATTGTGGGTAAAATGGCAGGTAAAATTGTGAGTAATTTTTGTTTACCTTCGATTTTATCCAACCTCAGATTACAGAGAGTAGGTAAAGTAAAAGTCGAGTAAAAGTTGGTGAAAAAGACGTGAAAATAACCTGCCATTTTACCCTGTTGGTAGGCAGGGTTATATCGATAGAAAACCCAATATTTTTCATTGCAACTATGGATTTGGTTGATTTTATCGATGCTGTTGATATGCCGGGCTTATTCTACTCTGATGATGAAGATAACAACAACGACAATATGCAAATATGCAAAAATATCAAGTGTGTGGATCTGTTTGAAATTTATGACGATTCACAATTCATACTTCAATATCAATTTTCAAAAAAAGGTGTGCCTCACTTGATTGATCTCTTGTCTCCTCATCTCATGAGCATACATGTAACGGAGCTCCGAGGTCTGGGGGGGGGGGGGGGGTTGGAGCACTTTTTTCGGGCCGGGGGTCAGTAATTCCCAAAATTTTGGGGGGAGGGGTCGCTGAAGGAAAAAAAATTCGATTTTTTCATGAAAAATGTCCGAAAACCGGTTCAAAAAGTAGTAATTTCTGTCTAAAAAATGATAAAATGTGTACTTACGCCGCGAAAATTGACGTTTTAGACCATTTTTTGTTCAAAAACTGACATTTTTCATGAAAAAAATATTTTTCAGTATTTTTCCGACTAAAACTATGGGGGTCCCTAGGGCTACCATATGGCTAGCCATAGGATTGGAAAATCCTGGGGGGTCGCCCAATGGCTAGCCATGTGGTCGACGATTTCTGGGGGGGGGGGGTTCCCATAGCACTTCCCCCCCCAATTACATGTATGCTCATGAGAGCTACCCAACATCATTATGCTTTAAGCTCGGATACCCAAGTAACAATCAATCAATTTTATTTACGTCAGTTTCACAAATCCCAGCATCTGAGCACATTTACATTTCATGAAACGAAGAATCTTCATGACGGTGTGGGTACAAACTGCCAGATGAAAGATCTCTATTCCAAGAAGATGCTGGTTTTCCACTGCTAGAGCCTCTTTTTGCTGCTTCTTGGCCATTTCTACTTCGTAAAAGCAATATATTTTGCTGATAAGAAGCTTTTGCTTGGGGAGCTAATATATCTTCTTCAGTAGCCTTTATTTGACCTTGTGCTGCTGTCATGCACAAGTTTCGTAAGCTTTGCTGATCATCCTCTCCTTTTTTCATCAATTTCATTTTGAAATCATGTCCTTCTTCCAAGTGCTTTCTTTTCAGTTCTAGCAAACTAGCTGCATCTTCACAACTCTGTTGAATTTTGATTGCTCCAGAAATTCTAGGCTTGCCATTCAATGGTTTTTTAGTGTTCGTGCCACAGTGTTCCTTTTCTTGGCTAATTTGTACAGTATCTTTGGAGTCAGTAAGGACATCGCTGGGTGCCAGCTTTTTGAATAGGGCTGTAAAGGATATCACTATCGTAAAAATGCTTTAGTTAGAGGCCAATGTGCATGCCAGTTTAAGTCTGATTTAAAGCTTTAGCTGTGACATTCCATGAATGTTATTGGCTTATGAAACAAAACAGCCACTGACAATAATAAATGCAAAACATTGTTACCACTCCAAAAAAAACAAGGCAAAAAATGAAGAAAAAGTGCATCACACTCTTTTCAAGATGATCTTGAAAAAATTAAGATGGCCTCTTGGAAAAAATCAAGATGAATGGTCAATCAAAGGATAAAAATTTCTAAAACTAGCCAAGCAAAGTTGTTGCCCGACCTCTTATGTTTATATATAGGGGAACCCTTCAAAGTGGATTTCTGAGATCAGGGCTCGCTGGTTGAGGGCCGCCTCAGTTTTTAAGGGGTGTGGCAAACTGGGGGGGGGAGGTTATTTTCCAATGAGGATGGGATGGACATATTGGTCTTTGATAAAAATTTTTCTTCATCACGATTTTTCAGAAAAACGTCAAAAATGCATGTTTTTCACTCAAAATTCAGTAATTCTGGAAAATGAACATGATTCTGGTCTCTGTGGACTATTCTAAGGCCATTCCCCATCTACTCAGGAACCCGACAAAGAAACAGTAATTTGGATCTTTTTCTGAAATCACTGCATTTTTGGTGAAAAACAAGCATGTTTGATGTTTTCCTGAAAAATCTCGAAGAAGAAAAATTCTAATGAAAAACCAATATGTCCATCAGATTGCCCGTGCAAAATAACCTCCTTCTGCCACCTCATGTAACAAATAGCCTTCTTCGCCAGCAAGCCATGACCTCAGAAATCCACTTTGAAGGGTTCCCATGTATATTAAAATAGGAGGCAGAGCAACGCTTTTGATTGGCTAGTTTCAAAATTTTTCATCCTTCAATGTGACGCCCATCTTGATTATTTTCAAGATGGGGTCTTGATTTTCTTTGAGATTATCTTAAAAAAAATTTGATGCCCCTGGAAAGAAATTTGAACATCAAAAAACTGTTACATCTTGATTTTTTTTACAAAGCATCTTGAAATTTTTGCGAAGCATCTTGAAATTTTTATGAGGCATCTTGAAAATTTTGTGATGTATCTTGAAAAATTTTTTTGCATAATGTTCGAAAGTAACAATTTTTCCTCAAGTGGTAAGGATTTTTTTCAAGTGGTGCTCCTTGTATTTTATAACATTAGTTAGGCTTCGGTAATCAAATTGTAGATTTGAATATAACCTTGTAAAATTCTATTTCAGCCTTGTATTATGTGCAATGCTGCATATTTTTGCAGTTCCAAGTGACACTATGAGCTAACTGATAACAGCTACGTGAAATGCAAAGGAACAGAGGAAATAACAGGAAGCATAGTAAGTTGAACAAAAAAGCAGAAAAAGTGGACAATGTCGAACTTAGAAGAAGAGAAAGCAAATCCTGTAGAAAGGGAGTGCAATGTTGAAATTCAAAGATCTAATACTAAATAAGCAAGTGACATATAAATTGCTGTCAAAAGTGAATTTGAGCTTGATAAAATTACAGTAAGGAATGGGCACGATGAAAGAGAAAAGGCCATACTGCATTCATTGAACAGTGATTGCTTCTAGCTTGGTATGCTGGTGCTTTTGGTGTATGCTATTGCTCACATTTGTTTCGGGCTGAATCATCATCAAAATCATTTTCAATGCAGTCGAATTGCTGGGGGGATTAGTTTTATATTCGTTGATCTATGTCTGACAGCTCTGCAGGCATTTCGCCACCACCTGTCATCTTTCTAGACTTTTTGAGTTCACTAATGTGTATTTTCGCAGCCTGTTAAAATGTGAATATAAGAGCATAAATTTCAGGTCTTGACAACACTCTGCTTTTTTGCATCGGGCGATTTTCAACGGGAATCTGGTGATCTGCATTCCATTAGTCAGGCGGCAGTGTCAAGAAATATTCATCATGTTATAATGAAAGTTGCAGTAATGTGGCATGATATGATAAAGCTGCCAAAAGCTGATGAATATGAAAAGCTCCAACGAGATTTTCAGGTAATCAGAAGATTTCCTGGTACAATTGGTGCGATAGATTGCACACATTTTCCAATTCAAGGACCTGGTGGACTGGACAGTGAATTGTTCAGAAATAGAAAGGGTTGGTTTTCTATTAATACCCAGATCATGTGTGATGCAGTACCAAAAATTTGAAATATTGTTGCCAGTTGGAGAGGCAGCATGCATGATGCCCGCATCTCCAATGAATCAAATTTGAAAGATCAATTGGAAACATTACCAGGAAATTTGCATATTATAGGAGATGGTGGTTATCCTTGCTCGGGGTATTTGTTGACCCCAGTTCCCAATCCTACCAAAGCAGAAGAAAAGCATTACAATGTTGCTCATGCTGCAACCAGATCTGTCATTGAACGTCTGAATGGAATGCTTCTTTTCAGCATTCCATCCAGACATTCAATGACAGATCTGGTTGCAGCATGAGCAACATTTCCTTGTTTAAGCTCGAAATTACAATATTCACCAAAAAAATGTAAAAATTCATTGCTTAAGCTTGAAATTACGATATTCACCAAAAAAACGTGGTCCTATTATCGCGGCCTGTGCAGTATTATACAATTTAGCTTTAGATATGGGTGAATCCAACATTGGGGAACTGATTCTGGAAGATCAAAACGATATTCAAGAAAATCAGAATGAAATATGTCAGAATAATCTGCAAGGATCGGCAAAATGCAGAGCTCTGATCGCAAATTATTTTTCTCATTAATTTTGTTACTTTTTTAAGATTCTTCCATTTTTCTTCGAGCTGCTTCTCTGTTCTTGGTGGACACTTGGGATTTGACGAAAACACTTCGACTATGTCTTTCCATGCCTTCTTCTTTGCTCCAGCATAAACACTATCCATTCTTTTATTTTCGATAATACTCACTTTTTGTTCCATGCATTCTAATAAGAAATAAATTTCTTCAGTTGTAAAATTAGACATTTTTTTAATTGAAGTCATTATGACCATTGGAATAATTGACTGGAAACTCGACTAATGAACAGGGTATGACAAAAAATGTGTCTTTTATTAGCACACCAACTGATGGTAAGCTAAACGCTTCATTTCCACACTGTGAATCATTGTGCTGATCATGAAAATCTGATCAATAACTGGTATTTATTGCATTATTTTGACTAGATTACTGAATAAAAATTTACATAAAGGTGTGGAAACATTGTGCTTCATCAAAATACAGCAATAAATCAATCATCTATTTTTTGAAACACCCTGTTCACACATCAAAAAAGCATATATGCACGCCCACCAAAATTATGTGTAATCGTGGGTTGGATAACTCACACTTTACCCATGCCCTGTAATACGAAAGTCGTAAAGTCTAGGTAAATTTTCAAGTTAAACATGGGCAAAATTGTGGGTAAAAGATGGGTAAAACCACGGGTAAAATGGTGAGTAAAACTTTGGGTTAAAGATGGGTAGAATCACGGGTAAGATAGTAGGTAAAAGGGGGGTAAAATGGGGGGTTAAACATGGGTTACATTACCCAAGATTTTACTTTTACCTTACTTTTATTTTACCCTGGTTCTGTAATTTGGGCCTATGTGTGCTCTTTCCCCTTGTTTACTTTTTCCAAACTGATTTTGGTATTGTTACCTTACCTTTTTTTGATTGATCATTATATGCACCTACGCCCATTTTTTCCAGATCGATTTTTGGTGTTTTTTAACTTACCTTTCTCATCTTCCTGCACTACATGGGCACTGTATTTCTAGTTTTTTCCAGACCGATTTTTTGCCTTACTTTTTTGTGCAGTACATGCATACTGTATGTCCATTTTTTGTTCCACATCTATTTTTGT
>CAWUHX010000267.1:0-336416 GCA_963922205.1 Romanomermis culicivorax | reverse complement strand
TACTTTCCGGCCTGAAGTGGATATTCGGGCTGAATGTTTTAAGCTGTTGACGATCAGTTCTGTTCCGTCGGGAAAGACAAATAGCCTTTAAGACTTACAGTTTAGTTTTTTTATTCTACTCTCATGCATACGTTTACTGTTACCAACCAATTTCCACCCGATGTGTTTTGCGTAATTAGCAGGCCAGCCAACCAGCGCTTTTTTTTTGTGCACGGACATTTGTGCCAATTGGCACAAAGGGCCAAAAAAATTTATGCCAATGGCACAAAATATTTTTCACTCTAAAAACGTACTGAAAACCTTGAAACTGTTTTGTGCCAAAAAAGTTATAACAATATACCATGTTTTCGATCCAAATTGAGACTTTTTTTAAAGCTCAATTCGCACGTGCTTTTGTCATGTCCATGAGCTTTTCTGTGTTATTCATATTTCTTGTATTTCTTTGCATTTAATAAATTTCTTTTCTTTCTTTCTTCAAGTTCGATAAAAACTAACTAAAAATACTTTCACCGCATTCATTTGCATAAAAATCGTGCCTGCTCTATTTTCTCTAACCACGTCAGCGAGATAAGAAAAACTGATCTAAACAACGGTTCCTACGATCCGGAAAGAAATTGAATGCTGCGAAAATTCAGATATTTTTATAGACTTTTTGTCATGAAGTTTTCGGCAGTGGCTAAATGGACTCGCGTCCAATTAGCCAAACCGCACAAAATAGCTAAATGGACTCGAGTCCATCTAGCCTAAACCCACAAAATGGCTAGATGGACCCGAGTTCATCCAGTCAAAACCCACATAATGGCTAGATGGACTCGAGTCCACCCAGTCGAAAATACTCATAACGGCTAAATGGATTCGAGTATTCCCGTAGTACAGTAAATGTGTGCATATTGAAGGCTGTTAGACAAACTTTAAAACATGCAGATCTGGAGTTACAAATAACTATTCAAACCAAACTTGTGAGTAAATTTTCATAACGTTCGCGTGCGAGTGTCTACACAATGATGCACGCGTTGCATGTAAGTTGTTCATTAATTGAAAATAATTAGGAAATTATGAAATTGAAAATCAAAAAATTTTAAAATTTATCATACTGAAAATTTTCAAAATTTAAAATGAACAAATTTAAAAAATTTTAAATTAAAAATTTATAATCAACAAATTTTACAATAATTGAAAAATTTTAAAATGTAAAATTTTTAAAATGTAAACTTAACAAATTTGAAACTTAAAATGAGCAAAGTTAGAAAATTTTGAAATTTTGAAAATTTTAAAATTGAAAATTGAAAAAATTTAAAATTTTAAAATTTAAACTTGAAAAATTTTAACATCGAAAAAATTTAAAATTTATTCGTAAAATTTAAAATTTAAATCAATCAGTTGAAAATTTTAAAACTTATAATTGGAAAAATTAAAATTTAAAATGAGAAAAGTTTAAAATTTTGAGTTGGGAAGTTTTTAAATTAAAAAAATTCAAAATTTAAAATTTTTAAATAAAAAATTGAAAAAAAATTCGAAATAAAAAATTTAAAATTAAGAAATTCAAGAAAAAATTTAAAATGAAAAAATAAATAAAAAATGTAAACTTTGAAAATTTTAAAATTCATAATTAAAAAATTTTAAAATTTATGATTAAAAAATTTTAAAATTTATGATTAAAAAATTTTAAAATTTATAATTAAAAAAAATGTAAAATTTATAATTGAAAAATTTTAAAATTTATAAATAAAAAATTTGAAAATTTATAATTAAAAAAATTTAAAATTCAGAATTGAAAAATTTTAAAATTTATATTTATAACATTTTGAAATTTCAAATTAACATTTTCTGTGTTTTTGACTTGATGGACTCGAGTCCATCTAGCCATTGTGTGACTTTTGATTAGATGGACTCGAGTCCATTTTGTAGATATTGGCTAAATGGACTCGAGTCCATTTAGCCATTTTGTGGGTTTTGGCTAAATGAACTCGAGTCCATCTAGCCACTGCCGAAGTTTTCCTTTACTTTTCGGCCTCCTTCCTAACAACTTTATTAAAGATTAAATTAGGACGTCTTGTCTATATTAATTGTTTTTTCCTGAAAAAAGCTAAGTCGAAAGTCGCTTCATGTGGACTTTTGATTGAATAATTGTGCCAAAAATGTCAATTTTTTTCTTTGAATCAATCACCAAAAAAATAAGTTTCAGTTTTCAATCCAAAACAGAGGAAGTAAAGTTAACAATTTCTGTTCTTTAGCCGGTCATTGACCATCTCAAAGTCTGTTGCGATAATACAAATTAATTATTCGAATATAATCCGCCCGCGTTTGAGACAAAGGAAAGTAGTCAATATTAAACCCATTGAATCGGCGCGAAGCGCCGAGAAAATTTTGCGTTTTCAGCCCTTAAAATGACTAAAAATCAAGGAAATTTAGCCTTGGACCAGTCAAAAAATTTGTGCCAATTGGCACAAACGCTCAAAATTTTTTGTGCCATTCCAAATTTTTTTGTGCCAAAAAAAAAAAAAAAAAAATTTGGAATAAATGTTTTTTGTGCCAAAAACCATGTTTTGGCACAAAAAAAGGAATTTTTCCACTTTACCGGAATTTTTTGTTTTTTCCTGAAAACAACTTTTTCTGCCATTTTAACCGTTGGTGATTCCAAAAAAATCAATCATTTCGCGCGGAAAACACTGTACATTAAAATTTTCAACAGAAAATATGGAAATCTTATGTATTTAATAATCATTCCTTTTCGACAAAACATTTATTCCAAATCGGCAGCCTAAAAAGCCTAACCCTAAGCCTAAGTCTTAGCCTAACCTAACCGAAGGAACCATCCCCCAAACTACTAATTGCTCGTGAAGTTTGTCCCTATCTTCACACAATTTAGCGATATCGTCAAAATTAAGTTCCATATCTAAAAAAATAAAACATATTGAAACAATAGTTTCCGCGCAAAATGATTGGTTTTTTTGGAATCAGCGACCTTTAAAATGCCAGAAAAAGTTATTTTAACCCAAAAATAAAAAATTCCGGTAAAGTAGAAAATACCCAAAAAAACACTGGGCGCAACCATACACACTGCTTTTTTTCCACATTTGCACTATAATGTTGAAAAAAATCTGGAATGCGGAAAAAATTTTTGAGGTCTTTCCACAAATGTGGAAGAAAAATTTGGGTATTTCATATTGAAAATTTTAGGAGGTCTAAATCTCAAAATTTCCCGTCGCTTCGCGCCGGCTATAACTTTAATAATCATCATTATTTATTAAGTAGCACAGACGCGGCTTTTATCATGTCTACCTTCACTTACCATTTAATCTTTAATAGTTTTCATCATCTTAAACGTAGTATCTCATGTTTTAATTGGTAATCTTCAATATTTTATAATATTTAATGAAGAATGAAGATTCGCATTTTTTTCCTCCTGAGAAAGATCAATACGTCAAGTCTCTATGCTTTATGATGCGATTATTTCTTTGCTAACGTAAAATTAATTCAAAAGCTTCATGGAAATATCTTTCGGAAATTTATACTTTTCTTACTCATATATTTTCGACCAAGTTCATGAGAGTTTACAAATGAATTAAATTACAGATTTTTAAAATTTTTCGAGTAAAATTCTAGAAATTGCGACTCTTGAACACAAAATTGGAATCTAATTCTTGAAATAAATGTTCGGGAAATTGATTTTCCAGCATCCCAGAATGTCAATATACCAAATAAATTTCCGGCGCCAAGCGCCGGAAAGATTACCATCTTTTTTGGGCCTTCACTTGCCATCATAGAGGACTTAACCATTGATCTCTTGTGTAATTCAAGTCAATTATGCTCTTGGATAGTTTGCTAGAAAATTTGTTCAACAATGCTTGTAGATTAGGCTTTTAAGTCGAAAATTTCAATTTTTTTCTTCAATTTTAATGAATTAACTTCTCTTAAAACACCGGAAGGCTAGAAAGAGCTCAAAAAACAGTGCGATAAAGCGTCTGTGAGCATTTTTAAGCGAAAAAACAAGGATTTTAAGACGAAAAAAATTTTTTCCCACATGTGGAAAAAAATTTGACCCCTTTCCACATTTGTGGAAAGAAGTTCGTGGAAAAAAAACAGTGACCATTACATGCACACAGGGAAGACGTAGAGGGGGGTAAACCCCCACACCTGAGACCCTGGCCACCCCCACCCTGCCAAAAAAATGATCAAAACAACACCCACCCCTGAAATTTTTTCGAGACAGCTTTTTTCATGATTTTTGTGCATATTTTGTATGAAAAACAGGCTTTTAGAACTTTTTTTTGTTTTTTTTTTGCTCACCCACCTCCTACCACCCTCCCTGGAAAGATGGTCCATGGACCCTCGCCCCTGGAAAATTCTTGCCGTGCATGTCTGAGCATACCTGTACTTGGGGGGGTTGGGGGGGGGGGACCCCCTCCCCAACTTGGCCAACCCAGTACCCAAAATCATTTACCCTCCCCCCAGTTTGGAAAAAATTGAAAAATGGCCTTTTTTGGGGAAAATTTCGACTTTTTTTTCTACTCCCCCCCCACAACTGGTCGGAGGTCTTACAGGTATGTGTCTGAGCGCAACTACTTGATGTTTTTTTGTGCCAAAACATGATTTTTGGCACCAAAAAACTCGGAATGGCGCAAAACGTGTCGAGCGTTTGTGCCAATTGGGACAAATTTTTTGACTATTCTTGAATGAATGAATGAATGAATGAATGGATTTATTACTTGCATTAGAAAAAATAAACAACAATGACAGTCAATGGAAATAAATATAATTTGAGCGGTAATTACAAGAAAAGAAAAAATATACAAAATTGTTACTAATAATAAACAAAATGCGAAAAAAACCATATTAAAGATGTGACGATAGACGAAAAATGATTACAGTAAATCATGCTTCAAGTAATAGGGAGCGCAGGTTACTATGCGTAACAGAACTAACGCGCCCCCCCAAGATACCTTGAAAAATCTATTTTTGACACCATAGTTTTAAAGGCCTGTAGATTGGAAGAACTAATAACATCATTGGGGATGTCGTTCCATATGTTTACATATCTGTTGGAGAAATCATAAAGCCTTGCATTTGTTTTGGCTTTACCAGTAATCAGTTTGTAGTCATTTTTACGGCGAGTACTGCTGGTAATAAAAAAATCTGATGGTTTAAGACAGGATTGGTTCTTAAAGATTTGGAACATGAGATTTAATGCAGATAACAGTCGACGAACTTCTAGGCGTTCTATACCCAACTTTGATAAGCGCTGGTCATAGGAAAGTTCACACTTTAAACCAAAAATTCGCTTAGTAAACCTCCTCTGAACATTTTCAACTAAGTCGATATCAGAAGCATAATAGGGATTCCAAACAGTGGAACAATACTCTAATATTGGTCTAACATAAACTGCAAAGGCATGGATAAGATTAGAGGCGTTACGAGAAGTAAATGTTTTCATTATCAAATAGCTCCGTTGGTAAGCCTTTTTAATTATATGATTGAGGTGATCCCTGAAATTTAAATTTTGGGAGATAAGTATACCAAGATCTCTAACATATGGATTGTTGCCGGGAATAACAGAATTACCCATTGTGTAATTGTATTTTGGATTTGAAGAACCTAAATATAGAACAGTACTTTTTTCAGCAGAAATTTCTGATTGCCATTTTTTGGACCAACCAAAAATTTGATCAAGATCATCTTGGAGGATACGTTTGCTTCTGGAACAATTAAAGATCTTAACATCATCAGCAAAAGGATAGATATCAGATTTTAGATTGTCAGGGAGATCATTATTGATACAGACTCTCTGGGTCCGAGTTGAGAAAATTGATTTTTAGTCATTTTAGAGGCTGAAAACGCAAAATTCAATGAGTTTAATATTAACTACTTTCCTTCGTCTCGAACGCGAGCAGATTCTGTTTTGAATTGAATTGAAAAAATTTTAATGCGCACACAAATAGGGTAAAATACAATAATAATACTAGGATAAAAACATGCGTGGAAAGTTGTAAAAGCGAAAAACAACCACCACAATAGAGCAAAATATTATAAAAAAATAGAACAAGGGTAAAAAAACTACGCGGAAATTGATGTCAAGAGTCTCAATTTAAATAACTTGTAGTTGGACGCATTTACGACATTGTTATTCAAGTTATTCCATTCATACCTGTAATTAGGGGGGAGTTGGGGGGCCCCCACTTGGCCAACCATATACTTACCAAACCCCCCAGCTTGGAAAAAATTAAAAAAATTGGCAAAAAGTGTATGTTTCTTGGCCTTTTTGGGAAAAATTTCGACTTTTTTTCGACCCCCTCCCCCCAAATTCCGGATTTACCCCCCCCCCCCCCCCAACTGATCGGACCTCTTACAGGTATGATTCCATTGGGTTAAAATTCGGTTACTGAAAACATACTTACGAATATCTAGACGACAAAATTGTGGATAAAGTTAGAATGTATTATTGGAACGAGTTGCATTTCCCTTGAAAACAAATACAGACTTAACATCAAAATCAATTTGGCCATGAATAATTTTATAGGCGGTGCAAAGATCGATTATATTTAATATTGTATTATCGGAAAAGACTTCGAGATTGTCAATGACTGGTGAAAGTATAGACAATTGTTAACTTTCTCTGTTCATTCAGTTGGATTGAAAACCATACCTGTAATTGGGGGGTTGGGGGACCCCCAACTTGGCCAACCATATACCCAACCCCTCAGACTTGAAAAAATTGGCAAAAAAAGTGCCTTTTTTGGGGAAACTTTAGACTTTTGCCGCCCCCCCCCCAACTAATCGGACCTCTTACAGGTATGTTGAGAACCGAAACTTGGTGTTTGATTCAAACAGAAAAATTGAGATTTTTGGCACAATTTTTTCACCAAAAATTTGCGCACGCGACTTTCGACTTGACTTTTTTCAAGAAAAGCAATTATAGACAAGACATCCTTATCTAGTCTTTAATATAGTTGTTGGGAAGGAAGCCGAAAAGTAAAGTAATATATTAACTTCATGACAAAGTCTATAAAAATATCTGAATTTTCGCTGCATTCGATTTGTTTTCGGATCGTAGAAACCGTTTTCTAGATCTGTTTTTCTTATCTCACTGACGTGGTTAGAGAAAATAGAGCCTACACGATTTGTATGCAAATGAATGCGGTGAAAGTATCTTCAGTTATGTTTTTATCAAAAACTTTTGGCACAAAACTTCTTTAAGATTTTCACTACGTTTTTAGAGTTGAAAATTTTTTTTGTGCCATTGGCACAAAGTTTATCCAATTATTTGTCCGACGCGGAGCGTGGAAAAAATTTTTGGATTTTCACTTTCTGAAACGTTGGAAAATGAATCTTCACAACGTTGAGAGATAAATTAAAATCAAACTGATCAAGTGTAATTTATTCCCCATTCCGACGCGTAGCGCGGAACAAATTTTAGAGTGTTTATATTCTAAATCCCTGGATAATAAATATCTTCAATAGATATTCTAAAATCACAGTCAGAATGATGTCTTCAACTTCCATCTTCAATAAACGCAAAAGTGCATGTTGCAAATATTCAAAAAATTCCAAGCATAGAGATAAAAAAATTGAGAGAATTGATCAAAGACCTCTACTTTCAGTGAAATACTGACTGTTAATGATTAGAAAATGAGACGAGCTAACTTGATTGATGGAAACTGTTGAGAATTAACTAGTTAGTGGAAGTAAATGTGCTAACGGCCGCGCCTGGTGAAAAATAATGATTATTATACTCATGACCGGCGCGATGCGCCGGAAAATTTTGAGATTTTGACCTGAAGCAGATGATGTTGATAAAAAATTTGGAAACAATTTGGGCACTTAATGCTCTTTAGCAACCCCTGAATTTTTTCCACTTTGTAACTTGTAAGGCATATTCAGTCAGTACTAGGTATGTATAGGCAATGTTGGCGGTATATACAACGTAATGTAAACTGATGTTCATGTGAAGATGACTGTAAACTGATGTTCATGTGAAGGTGACTGAAAACTGATGATGTAAACTGGTATATACAACGTGCATGTATATAATATAAACTGATCATGGTGTGATATAGATAGTGTAAACTGATGTTCATGTGAAGATCTGTGCCCTAAAGTAACGAGAACTTTGCCTGTCATGTACCTACTTAATTCTTAAGCTTAGACTTAAGATCCTGTCATACTTCACCGCGAGGTATCGCGCGGCGCTGCTTGTCCAATTCATACTAAAAAGCGGCGCCGCGCGGTACCGGCCGGTGCCGCCTGGGGAGTATGAATAGATTTTTCTAAATTTTTCGGCGCCGCGCGGTACCGCTTTCAAAGTTCAACTCAAACCAAATTTTCGAACAACTCATGTGTTATAAAGCTGTAATATATTGTTGCTATAACATATTGATCCATACTATAACATCTGTATATGCAGTTCAGTCATATTTTTTACATGAATTGTGAATTATGACATTTTTTGAGTATTATTTTATCATGCCTCTTAGTAATATATACATGCACAAGTACATCCAGTACATGCAGCATGTTTTTCTAACATTCAAGCAGCATGTTTTCCAACCTATATTAGCCAAATATGTGAAATTATTTGCTTGGACAGCATTTTTCAAAGTTTTAACGCTACTGCTTTGAATCTAGTTTCGTTTAGGGAGATCATTTCACTACGGTATCATTTTCATTCTTATGATGACATTCTCTTCTCTCTTGATCATTTCTTCGTTCGTCATCCTCTCAATTATTGTTGGGGGTATCAGATCCCCCCTACGTTCTGAAAAATCCATGATAAAACCACTCAGAGATTTTCCCAGTGAAGTTTTTCCTGTAATTTTATCCCAGCGGTATTAATAATGACGTTTTCAGAAATAGATTTTCGGGAGTATTGGAAATTTGTATAGTTCGTTTTTATAAAACGTTTGTATAAGTTGAAAAATGGACAAAAAATTCGATCGCCCTCAAAGTCGTTTTCACAAACCGCTTATTAGAGGATTTTTGGGGTAAAAAATTCGTGAGAATTGGTTGAGCAGGCTCTGTAAATTAACAAATATAGAGCGATACTTTCTCTCCACTTCTTTATTCACAAGCATTTTCAGAAAAAGAGACTATATGTAGGTGTGTTGTGATTAATTTACAATGGAGATATGAATGTGGAAAAAATATTAATATGAAAATTATGTGTAAACACGTTTCCACGGCCAGATGTTGTCTTAGCAATAAGCCAAGTGCAATTAGCAGCTCCAAAAACGATAAAAAACAGGAGTGCTTGCAATTTTTTTGGGAACCTTTTCCTTCAGAGAGCAAAATCCGAAAGTAAAAAAGCGGCGCCGCGCGGTACCGCGCCGTGAATTATGACGAGGCACCGCGCGGTGCCGCTTGTTGGTGTGAATAGAAAAAGCGGCGGCGCGCGGTACCTTGACAGGGCCTTTAGAGCGGAGCAGAGCCACGTAGGCGGGGGCGTTACGCCCGTCCGGTAGGCATCTGGGTCATTCTACGTCAAGTGTCCTAGAGATCCACGCTCCACCATCTCAGGTTTTGTTCGAAATATTTATGGTTGTACACATCAGGGATTTTTCTGCACAGTGCGGATTTTTTTGGGGTCGTGCGGAAAATTTTTGGACAGTTTCCCGCAAAGAACGGAAACTTTTTTGATGTTTTAGTTGGTTTGTAATGGTTGTGCGGAAATTTTTCTGTATGATTTCCGCAAGGTGCGAACGGCCGGTGCGGAAAAAACCCTGGTATAAAAACCCTTTTGATCAGGCGTAGTTGTCGTCGTTTACCGACATCAGCATGACCCGCTTCGAATGCTGAAACAGGCACCATGCACATAGTAAAACATAGGGTTCTTCTCAGGCGAATAAAAACCTTATAGGGAAAAAATCATTTTGCTCAACTGGATTCATGAAGATAAAAATGTGCTCTTTGCAATGGTGGTGAAAATGAAAAGATCGAAGGTGGGCCCAGTAGGAAATTTGACTTTGAAAATTTGCATAAATTTGCATTTTTTATTCAAGCCCTTGCCCTTCACATTGACTCTAATAACTTTTGATATACTTGCTCAAAAATTATGATACTGCTTAAGCATCATGACACTCTGGCCCTCAGTCTTCTTCTGAAAAATCTTGACATTAGCTACATACTTTTGTCTTGGAGCTATAGATAGCCAAAGTTTGATCCGAATTCTCCGCGACAATTTTTGCATGGCACTTTCAATCCAAATATTACAAAGCCTGGAATTTTCCGCCCAATTTGCATAGTGAGCTATGTTTAGAGCTGGAAGTTGTGCTTGTACAAAAAATTTTTAAACCAATTGATAAGTTGATTATTGCACAAGCGCTTTTCAAAGTTGACCAGATTTTAGCGCGTGGCGTCCTTCCAACCAGTATGGGTCTACAAAAAATGCCCTAGTTCCTCGAATACCTGACAAATCGAGCTGAAGTTTTGCACAACATCCTAGCACATGTATTACATACAAAAATTTTGAACAAAATCTGAGATGGTCGAGCGTGGACCATTTCTGATATCAGGACAGTTGACATGGAATGACCCATCTTCAAAATTAAGTCCATTTTGATAGCTCTGCACTGAGTGTACAAGGATGGGTGTTTTTTCTGCATTTACTGGTTTACTCATCTGAGTTTACATTTCGATACTCCCAGTGCCAAAAAGATTTTTTAGGGTGGGTGGCTGATGAACGGAAGTGGGTCAACTTGCGCGCGCCCTACACGTTGAAAAAGCAGCTAGCGTACGTTGCCTATGCATGCGCTGTATATGCCTTACACGTTAAAAAATTTGTAGACAAATTCAAGGGTTGCTAAAGTGCATCAGTATTGCAAGTTACATGCAATACTGATGCACAAGTTTTTCACTACCGAAAAACTTGCATTATTTTGCTTGAACTTTCTTTCCGCTGATTTTTTTATCTGCATTGATCATTGCGGGTACATAGTGTATTCTGATGTCATTTTTCACGTAATAACATATGTATATCGCTACTATGTAACGCCAGCAACTTTATCACGATTTTTCAGGCCTTATACCCGAGCTTTAGTGAATCAACAGTAGGTTTTTAAGGAGTTTAAACTACGCTCATCCTCGGACGTCCTCAAACTCTATCTGGTACAGGTAAGTTTAAAAAATTGCAGGGGTAGTGTGGCAAAATATCCACTAAACACGTCGCTTTTTCCCAAAATCAGGCAATCAGTGATCAATTTTTAGGTCTTTAGAGGGTGATAATCATACTTGTAATTGGCGGGGGTTGGGGGAGAACCACACCCCCAGCTTGGTCGGACCCTATACCCAAATGTTGGGACCCCCAGTCCCCACCCCCAACTTGGTGAAGCCTATACCCAACCCCCAAACTAGGAAAAATGGGAAAAAATTGGGAAAAACGTGGCTTTTTTTATCTTTTCCGGGAAAATTTTCGAAATTTTTTCGACTTTTTGGGGTCTTTTCTTTTTTCTCCAAAATTTTGGGTTAACCCCCTCCCCGCAATTGGTCGGACCTCATACAGTTATAGGGATAATATCCCCCTAATACCCCTCCCTATGGGGTAGACTGCTCATTCAAGCGGAACTAGTTGAAAAATAATATCTGGTGACTCTTGCGAACTGGTTCACAGCTTTATTTCTTCGCAGGCTGATAATTTTATATCAAAAAATTGAAATTTTAAATTTTTTCCTTCAAGACGATCGGCTTTTTGTAGGTAGCATTTTTGGCAATATGATCGGAAAATGAGTGACGATTTATGGCATTGCCCCCAACCCAATTAAATATTTACATGCACGCTTTTTTAGCACGTGCTAATGAAACTAGAGCTGTGCTAATAGAAATTTCAGGTGTTAGCACGCGTGTTAATGACTCAAAATGAGAAAATGCTAGGAAAAGATCGAGAAGAAAATTAGATGGAATATATCAACAAATTTTATTAAAATAAAACCCGTCATTTTCTAACATTTATTCCATAACTTTCAACAAATGAAAAATTCATCCTGAATCAGTTTTCTTCTGCACCCGGCTTTCTGCGCAGTGCAGAAAAGCCAAAAAAAAGTTCTGCGTATAGATATCAGAAACGAATTTATAGTTTTTTGACTGGACATTTCAAAATCTTGAAATTAGAAAAATAATTGATTTTAAATGTTCAGAATCAATGACTGACATATTATATAAGAATATACATATGTGATCAAACGCATGACTCAAAAAATTCTGCACCAGTGCAGAAATCACCAAAAAAATTCTGAAGCCTTAAAAGTCTGCACTGTGTAGAAAAAAAACACTGTCGAATGCTTTCTTTTTCGTTCAAATTACTTTTGAAAGTATCAACATCGAATATGATTTCACGAATCGATAATACAATAGGAACAGGTTATTAGAATCGACAAACTCACGCATTAATTTCAGACCAACGAAGTATTATTTGTCAACCATGCTAACTGTGCTAATGAAATACCTTTTTATTAGTACGAGTTCTAATATGATTCGTGCCAAAAAAGAATCCTGTTTACATGCATGGGACATAGTCGTCCGATTTCATACTGCTGTTGTCACGACAGTGAGAAATTGCTTCATGAGATATCGCTATTCGTAAAACCGAATCAATTAGTTGAAATCAAATTTATCGAAGTGCCATATCTTACTTACTTACTGCTACGTACTCAAGTTTCACTTAGGTCAACTATTATTATAGTTTTTAATCACTAAACCAAGCGCCGATTCATAGGTTTATTGTTTTGTTCTGGGTAGGCCCTAGTGACGGGATAAGCGAACTTGAAAATGGCTCTATTTTCAAATAACGCTCAACCTCAAAGTAGCAATTTGGTCGAATTCATGGCTGGCAAAATGTTCACGCGCGACAAGATGGTTTGTCCAGATTCTCGTAAAGGCAAAATATATTTATATCAATCTGAAGACGGATTAATGCATTTTTGTTGGAAAGATGCATCGTCGAATGTTGTGGAAGATGTAATTTCGGTTTTTCAGTTTTATTTTGATGTTGCTTTCTGTCATTATTACTTGAATGTTTTGTTTTTCATGCTTTATTTTTTCTTTCTTTCTCGACCTTGGTTTTTTCTTTTTAGTTTCGTATTTTTCATTTGCTGATTATTTTGTTTTTGTTACTTGAGACTAAAATGAATTGGCAATTTTCGAGTTTAGAAAATACGGTCTTGATTTTCAATTTTTCATGTCCCAATACATTCGCCGTTTCGTGTATTTTCCACAGGATTTGATCATTTTTCCCGACGACGCCAAATTTACCAAAGTCGGACAATGCACCACAGGTCGAGTTTATTTGTTATCCTTTAAGAATCCTCCACGCAAATTATTCTATTGGATGCAGGTGAAATCTTATGTAGTCATACCTAAGAGAGGTCCGACCAGTTAGATACACGATAAAAGCCATTTTTGAGGGGAGGAAGTAGCCAACTTTTGGAGGTTTTGGGCGAGGGTGTCAGAAAGTGTTCAAAAAATGCGTTTTTTGACCAAAAATGGACAAAATACGCCTTTGATCAATGAATTTTTGGTTTAAAAGTGATAGTGAGCATTATTTCGGAGCGAAGTGCCCAAAAATTTTCGCATTTTGACCGACTTTTGCTCTTAAAACGTCATTCTCAACCAGTTTGGGAAGGAATCATCGACAACTGCCCATACGTTTGAAAATTTTGGTGGGACCTGTCCATTCAAACCTCGGTTTTATTGCTCATTTGCAACAAAACATTGCAAATCCGAGATTTTCGAAATTAATGAACGTATCATATTGTTATTTTATCGTTGTTTAAAACTTGAGAAATGTGCTGTTCAGCGCTGCTCTCAATGATTTCTTACTGACAGAAAATTTCAAACTCCACAGTTATAACTTCCCCTTGCATGACTTTTGATGGAAAATTGATTTTCAAAGATTTCCTCGGATAACTCATTCAATTTTCGTTCCCAGGCTTTCAAAGATGACAAGGACGACGAGCATTGTAAACGCGTCAACGATTTATTGAATAATCCCCCAGTCCCTGGTGTCGAAAGTCGTTCACGCGGTGGCGCTGGAACTGGTGGTATCGGCGACCAATTGAGCATGGTTAATCAATTGTTGTCTTCTGGATCAGGCGGTAAGCAGTACTTGTGATATATGTAGCGTGGAAGAATGTTGTTTTTAACATTTAGGCGAAGATTTACAACGAGCTTTGCAAGGAGTCGATCGTCGACAAATGATGCAGTTGTTGAGTAAAAAATATTAGACATTTTCGTATATTACGCGAAGATTTTTTCATAACAGTTGCTCATGATTTTTTCAGTTTCATCATGATAAGGTTCGAAAAACTAAAATCGAGAATTCATGTATTACGTAAACGAGTGGGTATCATTGTCCTGTCTAATAATGGTTCCTGATTTTCTTTGGGACATCTAACGGCTCTAAAACCTGGGCGGTCGATGGTAAAACTAAATTTGGTGGATGACAATGAAAACTAATTGTTATTGTTTACAGTGTCATGACTATATATCGGGAGTTTGTGGGGGTCCCCCACGCTCCGTTAGTACATATCTGTTTTTAATTGTTGATCAGGGTCATTTCGCGAATAAGATTATTTTCTTGAGTCAAAATTTGTGTTTCTTGCATTTTTTAAATAACTGTAATTTAATTGAAATCTTATATATGTAGATTTGATGGGCGCTGGTTCAGGCGCTGGTCTATCGGATCTTTTTGGCGGTGAACAAGGTTCGCCCGCTGGAGCTAGCACCGGCCGCCGCTTACCGTGAGTTTATGTAGAAATGTATTCATACTTCACGCGGTTATGATTCTCATCTCAGCCTTTTTGGCGCGAAACACTAAAAAATTTGACTTTGGTCAAAATTGAGTTTTTTAGCTGAAAATTGTGGGTTTTTTTGTGTTGATCCTATAAAGATGTTTCCCAGAGCATACATGGAACGGGCGCCTGTAGTCGGAAGAGTCACTGATTTCCAAAATTTTAAGGGGAGGGGTCTCTGAAGGAAAAAAAGTTGATCTATTCACCAAAAAATCCCAAAAACGGTTCAGAAAATAGTAATTTTTGTTTGAAAAACTGTAAAATATGTATTCATGGCGTGGAGCGTCGTGAAAATTGATATTTTTCCCAAAAAAACGGACATTTTCATCAAAAAATTGATATTTTTCAGTATTTTTCTGACCAAAAGTATGGGGGTCCCTATCAGTGATTTCTTGTACTCGGCCCATTTGCACTGCTACAAACGACCTCTCAAAACCCGTTTGTACTCCAAAATTTGCGAAAAATTGCTGAAAAAAGCATTTATTGTTATAAAATGCAACAAACATGCTGTGAAATATGAAAACGTTGGCTATTTCCACGAGACACATAAGAATGCTACGAATTCAGACACATAAAACACTTGGTCATGAAGCACAGAACATGCTCTAGTGAAATACTACACAAAAAGCTTATATTATTATGCCATAGCGTTTGTTGTTATCGATGGGGACGCATAACAAAGAAGTCCATTGATACTGAATACTGACGCTGTTGAGTGACAAAAAAATTTTTTGTCCTATAATTTTCGTTTGTACTGGTACAAACGAACCCAAAATTTTCGTTTGTACTCTGGACCACGTTGATTGTTAAGTACAAAAAAACACTGGTCCCTATGACTACCATATGGCTTGACATAGGATTGGTAAATCCTGGGGGCGGTCGCCCAATTGCTAGCCACATGGCCGACTATTTCCGGGGGGTTCGTATAGAACTTCCCCTCCCCAATTACATGTATGACCCAGAGTTCAGATGTACTGTCCGCTAGTATTTTCCAGATAGGGGTAAAGTTGAAAATTGTCGGGGATGATGTAGCTAAATGTCCAGTAAACATTTGATTTTGTCTCAAAATTAGGCAACCAGTGATCAATTTCTAGGACTTAGGGGTAATGCCCTCCTCTTATCGCTACTTTTGACAAATCTCTCTATCCTAGAGGTGGAAATTACCTTTCGCTCTAGTCGGTTAAGAGAGTAACGATAAAAGAGACTTAAGGGTGCCAACCTCTACAGGTAAAACTCCTAGATTCCTGACAATTCACACATATAGAATTGTACAGGAGTTCACGACCAATAAAGATCAAAACTATATTCTGACCTTAATTGTGGCTGATCAACACAATAACATTCAAATAAAACAAATGGAACACAATGGAGTGCAATGAAATAGGAATGAATGACAGTAAAAATGAGCGCGTAATACGTACAGGAACAATATGCAAATGTATGATAATGAATAGGCGGCAAGAAAATTATAACTGCAAGGAGATAAGAATAAAAAGTGTACAAAAATCAAGTTTTCACTGGAAAAATCATGGTTTCTTCCGATTCTTCTTCATTGATAAACAAAAATATCGATTTCTTTTGGATCTTATTTTTGAATTTCGGTTGGGTGGCAAAAGATAGGCTTGGAACCCTATTAGAATCTTTTTCTTACGTTTATTTTATTTATTCTAGTGAAAGTTCAATTTTTCGATAAAGAATGAATTAGTTAGCAAAGCAAGTGCTACATGTTTGCTATGCTTTTTCTTTATGTGCACAGTTACTGTAACTAAATTTTTCATTTTTAATGACTTAGTGAGAATTCACAATACCTCATACAACACCCTATGGGGCTGTCTGCTACCCGCCCATACTAATGGATCACAGATTCTATGGTACGTGATGATCCTTGGCTAAGGGCTGGGGCTCTCATTGCACTTCAAACGTTCAATTACATGCTAGGAACAATATAAAAGCAATATTTTTTTGTTTAACCTATTCTGAAGTTTAACCAACTGACTGATGTCATAAAAGTACAAATCAAGAGTTCCATTAAAATGCAAGCTCTAGAAATAGTCTGGAAGTGTCTCATAATTTTGCGCCGCAAAGTAGAATAAATCAAATGCATTCCATAACGTTTTACTTTAGTTGATCGCTGAAATGTCATCAGTGGAGTTTATAGGAAATTTAGGATTTTTTGCTTCAGTTTTTTGTTGCTCCTTTACTTCTAATAATTTTTGCATCAAAATTTTTGTCCTTCTTCATTCTTAGTAAATTACTGACTGCTGTGGCATGAGAATTTTCCAATTTAATTTCACAAATACAATCGATAATCGTATTGGTGAAATTAAAAAAAAATTATGAAAATGTGTCGGTACATGTATATATACCTATTGTTGATCTATATCGTCTGTCAATTACATTGCGATGTTTATTTTGTTTTGCCATACTCGTATGTTTCTTAAATACAGGGTTGTTCCAGCAAAGTATCGCCGGTTCTGTTTTTTGTAAGCTTGACAATTTTAAAGCCATCCAGATGAAACTTTACACAAACATAGTATACACATTCAAAAAAAATTTTTTGTAAAAGTATTGTACCTATTGCTCATTTGTTTGAGATTTTATGATAAATTAGCTATGTACTATCCCTTATCTGAACGTGCAAAAGTATCCGCATGGTTTGAGTGGACCCAAAGTGTTATTACGGGGTAGAGAAAATTTCGTACTGAGTTTGGCCGCGATCGTCCTGACAAAAACAGCATTCGCAAGTGGTATAGAAATCTCATGGAAACGGGATCAGTTACAGATGCGGAAGGAAAACAGAGCAGCTCAATGCATTCCAAAGAAAATGTTGAATGGGTTCAGCAGCATTTTATCGAAAATCCTCACTCATCGATTCGTTGAGCATCAAATGCCTTCATGATTAGTTTGGGTACAATTCACAGAATCTTAACGGGTCTTAAATTTCATTCGTATAAAATACAGATTCTTCAAAAAATTTAGAATATTGTCAACGCCTGCACAAAATAATTCAAAATGGTGGTGATCAGTTTATAATTATTGGCGTAGTTCATTCAATGTGATGAAAATTGGTAAGAATAAATTTTAGTGCCTAGGGATTATGCCCATAAAGTTTCATCATTTATCAATCAATATTGACTGAATGGTAAGAAAACTAAATCAGTGACACTCAAGTGGAACACTCTATATGAAATTTAAACTGCTTTTCTTTTTTGATTGTTTTCTCATCATACATTTTTACATGCCCGATTAGATCATACTGAAGAGTCACGTCAAAACCTACCGGGAAAAAACTTTTTCACCTACTGGGAAAACCGGGAAAGAGCCGGAAATTTTGTTTTGGAAATCACTATGAACGCTGGATCCTATACCATCCCTAAATACACACCCCATATACATATATTGAAGGGGCAAGCCGGAGCTGTCCCACCGCTGGCAAGTGTCGGGATAGGTGTGGATGTTGTAAATTCATATACACATTCCACAACGTAGGATTGGTATTTCATCCAGTCCACGGGTTTCGAACCCGGCCATTCTCATTCACTGGTCGGGATAGTCGCTCCTAGCCCGACATTTGCCTGCGATAGGATGGCTCCGGTGTCACCCAGGAAGCCCTGCAACACTGGTTCTGTTGACATTTTTTAAAAAGTTTTTCAACCGTGGGCTAGAAATAACACCAAGAATTACAAGTTATTTAAAATCCGGAGCGAAGCGCCGTAAAATCTTTAGTATTTCTCGCTTCGAAACCCATGCATGTATGTAATTTGGGAGGAAGTGCCATAGCACCTCCCAGAAATCGTCGGCCATATGGCTAGCCATTAGGCCATCTCTCCAGGACTTTACAATCCTATGGCTAGCCATATGGTAGTCATAGTGGCCGCCATTATTTTGGTCGGAAAAATACTGAAAATGTCAATTTGTTAATGTCAATTTTGATTTTAATTGAAATTTTAAATTTAAAATGTCGATTAAAATTTTTAATTTTAAAATGTCTAGTCAAAAAACTATAAATTTGTTCAAATTTAACATTGAATTACACATCTAATTTGCTTTTTTTCCTAGATTCACTATTATTGTGTTGTAACAGACACTGATTTTTCCCCTCAAATCGTGCTTTTTGGGGAAAAATTCGGGAAAGGGAAAAAAATTTTGTCTCTTTTCCCATTCAGGAAAGAATATTTTGGGGATCGGATACAGAAAAGATGCATTTTGGGGATCGGATACAGAAAAGAGGCATTTTGGTGCATTTTAGAAGGTCATAAACCAGAGGTCCCCAAGGTCGAAAATTTAGGTAGGGGTAAAATCGTAAATTTTAAGGGTAGTACCTGAAATATGCCGTTACCTTTTTTTTTTGCTCACAACTTTTTGCCAAGGAGGGGGGAGTTGTAGTACTCTAACCACATAGAACTTACGTAAATGCATAATGCCCCTACTTGCTTTTTACAGTCAAAAAGCATTTACTGCTTTAGCTCCATTTTCCACCTCCCAATCCTGCAACTTTAATGCACTAATTATACGTACAGAATAGTACTGCTGTGCCAACATATTCCTGCACATTTCAAGAATCGGGCACAACATACGTCTGGAAACATTGTTTCAACCAGCATCTTCAGCAGTGTGGGCTTATCCCATCACTGATTAGGCTTGCAACAGTGCTTCCAATTGAAAGTCCTGATGCTGAATATGGCTTTAGTATTATTAATCCCATTAGACTATGAACTACAAGTTTGAAACCAAGTACCACTCGTGATCCACAGACCTCACATGTCTCAACTCATAGCAGGAAAGTATGCCACAGCTTGGGTAACCATACGCGCACAGAAGACCCAATGCAGAAGCGGAGAAAAGGAAAGGAGAGCATGAAGAGGCAGAATTTTAAGAACATAATGTTTTTCTTCCCAAGGGGCGATTTTTTGATTAATCACATATACATAAGTCATTATTTCATCTCCTAATTATATTTATAATGATTTGCTACAAGTAGTATATATTAATGTACTGATATCCTTTCCTAAAAATCGCTATATGGCACAGAAGTTGCATACTTTCCCATTATCATTTGCTCAGTAAATGTGTCAAAAACAGCAGTGAGTAATTCCTCAGAATCACACATTCTGCAATTTTTCTCGAATTAGTATAACCTACTGGGGAGAGGATGAAGTCTACCAAAATTTTTTGGTATAGTGAGCTGTTTTTATGGGGGTAGTAAATGAATTTTCAAATCTAAGACGGAGGTAATACCCCCCCATACCCCCCCCCCATGGGGTGCTCTGTCATAAACTCGAAATTAACTTTAATAATCATTATTATGTTTTACCTAGCTCAGGCGCGGTTTTTAGCATGTCTACCTCCATTTGTCACTTAATCTATAATAGTCTTCATCATCTTGAACGTATTGTATCGTTTTAATTGGTAATCTTCAATATTTTATCTTGATATTTAATGAAGATTCGCATTTTTTCCTCGACACATTTTTTGAGAAAAATCAATGCGTCAAGTCTTTAAACCTTTTCAAGCGATTATTCCTTTCTTAACGCAGAAACCATTCAAAAGCTTCATGGAACTAGTTTTCGGAAATTTCTACTCTTCTTACTCTTATCTTTTCGGCCAGTTCATGATAGTTTACGAATAAATTACTGATTTTAAAATTTTTCAAATTATAAAATTCTAGAAATTACGATTTTTGAACACGAAATTCGAATCTAATTCTTTAAATAAATGTTCAAAAAATTGATTTTCCAGCGTTGCAGAATGTCAATACCCAGAAAAATTTTCCGGCGCTGCCAGCTGTAAAGATAAATATCTTTTTTAGGCTCTCACTTGTCATCATAAAGGACTTAACCATCGATTTCTCATATAATTCAAAGTCACTATGCTCTTGGATCGTTTGCTGGAAAATTTGTTCCACAATACCTGTAGATTAGACTTCGATCAATTTCGAGGATTTTTATTTTTTCATCAATTTTAATTAATCAACGGCGCTAAACAGCGAAAAAACGACTTCGGAAAAATGGGGGAGGAATTTTGACCCCTTTTCCCATTTGGGGAAAAGGTCCGGTGACAACAGGAGAAAACCACAGTGCAGAAACTTTTTTGACTTTTCTGCTTTGTGCAGAAAGCCGGGTGCAGAAAAAACACTGGTGATTAGAACACACTTTGAAAATACAGTGAGGATTGGTATATACATATTTTCGCGATGAATACGAATTTATTAAATTTTCTGATTTTTTTCATATATTTATTTAATGTCACCATTTTTTGACTGGAAATCTAAACCGATAAAATTTGAACTTGTCTCTTGAATATATTTTCCAATATTTCATAAGCTTCTGTGTTCCGAAATTCTCTCTTGCTATGCACTGGAAGAAATGGACGTTCCATGATTTAAAATTTCTCTACTCATTTACCGATCAGCAATATTCAGTATTCGGTTTGAATTTTGTTGAAAATTCAGATTTTCTGTCGATCTTCATAAATTCTTTTTCTTGGTTGAAGTTTTATGAACTTTGTGGGCTCAAAGTGTTTCATGGGGAAATGATAAATACACGATTTTTAACCAAAAATGTAAAGCGTCTATTTTATGCTTAGAGGCATTCTTCTTTCCTCAAATGTGTCTTTTTAGAAATAAGTTTAGAAATGATGAAAAAATTTTAGGCATAGTTCTCATTGTGCAAAAAAAAATTGAGAATTCGGAACCAACAAGATGCATTTTGGTTGACTTTATAAGGTCAAAATCTCAAAATTTTCCTGCGCTGAGCGCCGCTCGCGAGTATAATAGTCATTGTTTTCTATCAGGCGTGACCGTTAGCATATCTACTTTCACTTTACTAATTAACCTTCAACAGTTTATATCAGAGCACCCCATGGGGGGGGGTACCCCCGTCTTAGATTTGGAAATTCATTTACTACCCCCATAAAAACAGCTCACTATAGCAACAAATTTTGGTAGACTTCATCCTCTCCCCTGTAGGTTATACTAATTCGAGAAAAATTGTAGAATGTGTGATTCTGAGGAATTACTCACTGCTCTTTTTGACACATTTACTGAGCAAATAATAATGAGAAAGTGTGCAACTTCTGTGCCATATAGCGATTTTTAGGAAAGGATATCAGCACATTAATATATACTACTTGTAGGAAATCATTATAAATATAATTGGGAGATGAAATAATGACTTATGTATATGTGATCAATCAAAAAATCGCCCCTTGGGAAGAAAAACATTATGCTCTTAAAATTCTGCCTCTTCATGCTCTCCTTTTCTTTTCCCGGCTTCTGCATTGGGTCTTCTGTGCGCATATGGTTATCCAAGCTGTGGCATACTTTCCTGCTATGTGTTGAGACATGTGAGGTCTGTTGACATGGATCAGGAGTGGTACCTGGTTTCAACCTCGTGGTTCATAATCTAATAGGATTAATAATACTAAAGCCACATTCGGCATGAGCACTTTCAATTGAAAGCAGCCTGATTTTGAAATGTGCAGGAATCAGTTGACACGACGATCTTTAACGTCTGACTATTCTCTGCATATAATTAGTACATTCAAGTTACATGATTGGGAGCTGGAAAATGGGGTTGAAATAGTAAATGGTTTTTGACTGTAAAAAGCGTAAAGTAGGGGCATTAATCATTTTTGTAAGTTCGAAAAACTACAACTCCCCCCTCCTTAGCAAAAAATTGAGCAAAAAAAAGGTCACGGCATATTTCAAGTACTACCCTTAAAATTTACGATTTTACCCCTACCTAAATTTTCGACCTTGGGAACCTCTGGTTTATATCAATTGAATTATCTTTGTTTTTATTCGTTAAGAGTCAGTATTTTGTCGAAAATTGAGATTTTTCATCAATCCTCTCAATTTTTCTCTCACTGGCTCGGAATTTTTAAAACGATTTCAACGAGAACTTCTGCATTTATAAACAATGAAGATTGACGACATCGTTGTATTGTAGATTTAGAGCTTCTATTCAGCAATATATGTTGCAAGGATTAATTTTTAGAGTTTTAGAATATAAAAACCCGCAAATTTTTGCGGCGCATCGCGCCGAAATAAAAAATAAATAAAATTCGATATCTCTAATTTGAATTCCAGAAATGTTAATAGCAGATGAATTCAAGGCCGTATTTAGGGGCGGGGGGGGCGGCTGCCACCCCGTTGGGACTTTCTTATATGCCGATTTTTTGTCTATCACAGAAAAATCTCCAAATTTTCCGGCGCTTCGCGCCTGTCAATGAGTGTAACAGTCATTGTTTTCTATCAGCCACGGCCATTAGCATATCTTCTTCGACCTACTAATTAAACTTCAACAGTTTCAATCAACTGAATTACCTCATCTCTTTTTTCATTCGTTACAAGACAAAATTTTGGGCATGGTTCTCACTGATGGAAAACTTTTTTTCACTTCAAAACCGAAATGATGCATTTTGATTAACTTCAGAAGGTAAAACCCTCAAAATTTGCCGGCGCTTCGCGCCGGTCCTAAACCTCATTGTTCCCTATTAGGAGCGGCCATTAAGATGTCTACTTCCACTTACTAACTAACGTTCATCAGTTTCTATCAACTGATTCACTTCATCTCTTCTTTTACTTGTGAAGAGCCAATATTTTAGTGGTAATTGAGGTTTTTGATCACTTCTTAAAATTTTATTCTCCTACTTAGTTTGGAGTTTTCCAAACATTTTGAAACGTGAGCCTTCGCAATCCGCATTGAAAACTGATAAAAAGGTCATTCTAAGACTGTAAATTTAGAACTTTTATCTAGGAATAATTGTTGTGAACATTCATTTTCCGGCATTTTGGAACGCGAAGATACGAAAATTTTCTCGGCGCTACGCGCCGAAATGAGAAAGGTATTACCATCCATTAGTTTAATTCCGATTTATTATCATTGTTATGAAGATTAATTTTCCGGCCTTCCAGAGTGTAAAAACATGAAAATTTGGAAAAATTTTTTTTGCTTGGTCAGCCCCCTTAAAAAAATTCCTGGCTACGGCCCATTTATCACAAATGTGTAGTTAATGTGCTTTCAGCTGTTGTAAAACAAAACACCGATGTGTTGCTTATCAGCTCAATGTGACTAACCTAACTAAAATTGTCTCTTTTTTCTATGTTTTTGCAGGTCACTGACTCCGGAAACATCAAAATGCTTGAATATGCTCTTAAAATGCATAGAAAACCATTCGTAGCCACATCTGTAAATCTTCAGCACTAATCATAGAAATGTCTGCAGCTGCTACTTTTTTTTGTTTAATTCCAAAATAATATTGTGCAATTGAGGAAAACGAATACGTTTGAAGATTTTCTTGGTAATCCACAATTTTCCCTCGCTTATCGCATTTTTCAATTGATTTCAGCCTTGTGCGTGAACAACGTTTATGCGCGGAAAAAAATTTGGGTCATTTCCGCAAGGTGCGAATGAAGGCGTGCAGGGGAAAAACCCTAGTACCTACTGTTTTTTTGCATCTTAAATTTTACATATCTGGTTACATTATACCTACTGAAAAAAACATGTCAAATCCTCTGAATGCATTTATGGACAGGAAACACTACCTAATCAAAAGGATCCTCAGGCTTTTGGCTGCACTATGCAACTGGCAGGAAAAAATTGTTTGCACAGCCTGAAGTTTGGTTGCTGTGCGCAAGAAAAACCTGTGTAGCACCATGTAGAGACGAATCAAGTTTTCGTCTCTACAAGGTGCTACGCAATTCGCTCACTGGTCAGCGAATTCGTCTCTACTAAGTGTTACATGTTGTTTGTGATATTTCATGCTAAAATATCCAATTTCATGAACAAGTCAGAACAAGGCCTTCTCAGTGAACCAAACTTTGACTTTATGACTGAGTGTCTTGGAATTTGTTCACATTTCTCGCGTTTTCCAGAGTAGTAGGCTCTGCGAACAGTCGAACTGGCGGCACGCGCCCTCCGACGGCTTCCACCGCGACTCCTGCTGCTAGCGGTTCGACCACAACAGCAGCTGCTAATCCACCCACTCGTCAAATAACTACAGCAGAACTGAGCCAGATTTTGTCCGGGAGTAAGTTTTTCTAAATAGCAAATATTTGACATAAAGAAAAATCCTATCGATTTCGTCTCTAGTGAATTCCAGCGGTCGTGATGGTACACCTCGCGAGGATGGTAAGATCATTTTTTATATTTTAACAACACGCTTGGCAACGTCAGATGAAAGACACTGAATTTTTTGCAGAAGATAATTTTTGTTTCCCGTACAAAATTAGACGCATAAAAATAGAACTACGTAAAAGGCACTTGGTAACAATTTAGATTTTTTGCAGTTGAACTTGAAAAAATTCTGACGGCAAAGAATATTGAACCAGTTTTGAACGCAAGCGCAAAATACGTAGAACGTTTGAAGAGGCATTTACCAAAGGAACAACCAATAGAACAAGACGAAAAAGAAGTACTGGCCACTTTACGAACGCCCCAATTTAGACAGGTCCCAATATTTTTTTCCGTAGGAAATATCACAGTTTCGACAAAAAGCGTTCTCTTGTTTTAGGGAGTTGGTATTTTTGGAGTTGCTTTACATTCCGGTCAGCTAGCACCCTTAATGCAACAATTCGGTTTTTCATCTGACGTTGTCAAAGCTTTTGGCAAAGGAGGTAGGTATGGTTCGAGTTTTTTTAGCCTACTCGACCTGAATGAAATCTGCCAAATGCGAAACAATGTGGTATTATTTCATTCTGTTTACCATGGAACTGTCTGAAATCCTCATTTTTTGATACAATGCTCGGCTAGAAAATTATGGTGAAACTATCTACGATCAAGTTTTTCTCTTTTTCTTCTCTTTACGCTAGTCTGATTGTTCTCTGGATTCGAACGTCTTTTAAGTTATTTTTAAACAAAACCCAAGTAAATTCACGCATTCGTTTTCCTTTTGTCTTTTTTTCAATTTGCAGAAAATTTTTATATTTTACAGATGTTCAGTCGGTGGCAGAAGTTTTACAACAAGAATCGACCGCGAGTCAAGCTGCGTCGGGTCCTGGCGGTAGCAGCAATAATGATAAACCAAACGGCGAGAAAAAAGCCGAAAAAGTTGACAAGGCTAAAAAAGATGATGATCCAATGGATCTCGACTAAATTATTATTCTTTTTCGATTATAAAATCTTAATTTTTTTCTTCTAATTTACTCAAATTTTGATTGGCATTTTAAATCGGTTTGATTTTGCGACGATTTGCGAATAAAGTTTTGTTATTGACGAATAGCTTTCCATCGCGCATAGGCTCCCAAAGATTTTGCAACGAAATCATCTCGATTTAACCTTTAAATCCTGAAAGAAGTCATTCTGATAGTGGATCCCAAATTCCATTGTTTGATAAAATTCTGAATGAGACTAGATTTTTTGCTCAATTTTTCAGTTTTGGTCTGTACGTTTCAAAGGCTTTGAGATAGGCCATGCAAGTTGACAGTCCATTAGAATTACATATGCACGAAAATCGTCAGTAATCGCTAATTTCCCACGATTTGAGAGATTCGATCTTGTTTTCCACTGGCCTATAAATTGAAAATCAATATTCTGAAAATGAGGTAACTTTGAGAAGTTTCAATGATATTGCAGTTACGCGAACTTTGTGCAAAATAAATTCCGGGACGATACTCAGAATGTAGAATTACACGAGAGACATGATTTTCAGGTATGATTAATTTTCAGCTTATCATATAGTCATGGTAGGACTTTTCAAAAACTGAGTCGATCTTGATTATTATCTATAGTTGTTCCTTTGAAATCGGGTTTGGAGACTCGCTATTTTAAAAATGCTGTGAAGTTTATTTTTAGGATGACGCTGTCGAAAATTGTATACTTTGGCCGATTTATTTTTCATTGAGTTTAGAATGTAGGCAAAGCCGCAGGCGATGATAAACCCGCAGCCAAGAAGCAACAAATTTCTTTCACGATTTTATTCAATCCTAAGATTGTAAATTTAATTGAATCTTTGATACATATAAAACCTTTAAACAATTCAATAACATAATTTACAGGAAATACTGGTAGTCGATTTGCATAAGGAATCTCAGTGTCACGACTCCATCGCCCGACCTTTCTGTCTAGCCAAAAATCTACCCATTGAAAAATCAGGCATTTTCGAATCTTTCTCGTTCGATTCGCGATCTCCAGTAAAACTATTAATTCGACATATCGACTTTGCTGAAAAATGATCGCATTTGAATATCCTGTAAAATGCCCAGTCGTAATTCAATTTCGAGATTGTGATATTTAACTACCACCATTCCAGAAATAATGGATTGCCATTATTACAAAAGCAACAAATTTTAACCATCCCCAACTCGAAAATGGAAATGCCATTTTATATCATGTTTTTTGAATGTATCTCTACGAGATCCATCGACCGATTTTCAAAATTCTTGCGTGCCTTGGAAAGACATTATCTGGGTGAAGTCAAACACCTATCGAAGCACGCCGACGTATGAAGCTCACCGTAGTCATTTAAAGCTAGAATCCAGGCCGTGAGACTTTAAAATTGCAGGACTTACTTTCGTGACTCCTTAAGCAAGGAGGCGCCGCATTTCTGTAGTCGATACAGCGTTGCAATTGTGGGAAGATTTTTCGAAATGCTGATTATGTGCACTATTTTTTGCCACTTGATGAAAGAGATCAAAATCTTTTTCGACATTTTCGTCATATCGTTTTTTCGATTAAAAATGCCGCCATATGCTTTATTTATGCATTTTTGAGCTTTTCTGAACATATTCAACCTTCAAGAACAATTTTTAAATTTGCGTCACGGGAGATTGTGACTATTTACTGTAGAAGGCCTGGATAACGCCTTTAAAACACACATTTGTAACTGAAAAATTCAAAAATCAAAAGATTTCAGCTTTTCTTTCAAAACTTTTGGCACATATGGAAAGATGAAATTTCAAAGGTTTCTTACCAGATTTTTCTATACTCTATTCATTTTGAAATGATCGATGCAGCCGTCATCCCATGAAAGTTAGTTCAGTAATAAAATCCGGTAAGCTTATTACTGTAATCAATGAAAAAAATGTTCTTCAGCGGGCGGCAAACAGAAAATTTCTTTCAACGACTTGCTTATCAAAATTTCTCGAGTAGCACTCAGGTATCGACACGCAGTTCCGTTCAAATCGGCAATGAATGAGCCTTATGTTTTTCAATGATTTTGGTCTTTCTAATCCATATGGATAAAACTTGGCATTTTTCCATAGTATAAAGTATTCCACTAATCGAAACTTGCGTATAGAACCTACTTTGTTGTTATCGCTGCATCTATCATTTTAAATCAAATGGGCTATAGAAAGATATTTATTTCTAAATGGAGGCTTCGAATCATAAATGTAAGATCATAAGAAAGTTATGAAGCCTGTTACCGTAGGTGGAGAAAAAAATTATCCAATAATACTGAAAAACACCAACTTCACTCGTTTTTTTAATAAAATCATAGTTTTATGATTATCATAATAAACGGATTTTCGAAAACTGAGTCAACGTGTATTTCCACGTTTCGGCCAGTAAATCTGAAAAACTAACCTGCAGTATCAAAACGATAAATTAAAACATTTTGTTCTTCTCCGTAAACACCGAACGCCACGATATGATCCAATGGATGGTAGGCGGCGATGGCAACGTACGAAGGCGCGGTGTCGCCCTCCTCAATATCGCTCGTCGTGCATAAATCTTTATATTCGGCTATTAACTCCATATCACGCGTTCGCCAAACGTTCATAGCGGAACCGTTCAGCGCTGGAGCGAAAATGAACGTACCGCAAGGTGTCATGCAGCAACGAGAAATCGTAGAAAATTCGCGCCGATTAGGAGCGACGATCGATTTCGAAGCTAAACGACGCCGAACCGTCCACCTACAAAAAATTCAGGGGAATTGACTAGCAGTTACACTCTTGAAATTTTTCTTCATTTGTTCCTCTGCGTTTACTGGACGTTTTAAAAAGTTATAGAACTTTTTAGGGAAATCGATGCGTCGAATTAGTTATTCTACTACCTTCGAGTGCTACATCGTTGAGAAAAAATATTTGTGAAAATTGAATATGGAACAAATGAAAATCGACAAGAAGAAGGCATTAACCGTTGTCACAGGCAGGGGTCTCAGATGACCTGAGACCGATATTGTGTGGGAGGGAAATGCCAGTCAGTAAAAGTCAGTAAGTTGAAACCGTAATATATGTTATAGTAAGTCAAGATCAGCATGGGTTTTGTACAAGAACAATAAGCAAAGATATTATAAACCGCATTTGGAAACGGGGCATGAGAGAGAAAAATCGTACTGTAGACACGAGACTTCGCAATGAGGCGAAGACGTGGAAAACGCCTATAGGTTGGACAGCTTGAAAGCCCAGTTTTAGCACAACAATTCGACGACAGCCAGCTACAAAATTCAGACCAGAGAAGGCACTATAGTTAGCCGTAAAGCGCAATCTATATCATAAGAAAGACAAATTATGACCACAGGATCCACTTTCTGTGAAGACCAGTTCAGAAGGCGGAACATTACTTCTACGACTTCGTCTTTATCGACTGACTTCCACATGCACACTTGGTCAATAAAAAACGGTTTGAAATTTCTACTTTGTAGATTAATCGTCCCACAGCCATTTTTGTATACAATAGTGAACCACGTTCATGACACCATAAAGAAAAAAGGAAATGCTGAGAAAATGGAAGAAATGGGAAAAAACAAAATCGGCGGAAGAAAAAGCAAAGGAGGAATAGAAAACAAGAAAGGTTACACTAAATAAAAAATCCATTTAGAGTGTAGAGCTATGCAGTTGTTAGTGGAATAATAAGAAAATCTTTCCTGATTCCCCCTCGTGGAGAATTCGACTATCTTAAAATGATAAGCTATGTAGCTGAAGTGAAAATATCTTCGGAATTTTCAATTATTGACCAAAATTTACACACTACAGCTCAGGACTCGGTAGAGTCAAGCTATACAGTTGGAGTGCCGCTCAACTCTACATTTCATACTATTGCTGTTAAGATACAGGTTTTATATAAAACCATGACGTACAAGGCCAGCTTGCACCAACGACTCTTGAACTCCTAGAGGAGTCCAGGAGTTCAGACGTAAACAAAATTTTGTGCGCAATTTTCTAGGAGTCTCTTTTTCACTCCTATGAGGTTATGTTGTGTTGCTGTGCAGTCGATTTTTTTCATTGGTCCAAAATGATTTTCAGTAGTAATGACGAGACTAAAGAACATCAGCCGCTTAAGAGGAGAAGACTTATTCGGCAAAGAATCAATTTTGATTTATATGATATTAGCGGTCGATTTAGAATGAGTCGTATAACAGTTGAATCTATTCTTTTTGAATTAGGGCCGGATTTAATACTTTCTGTATATTTCTCAATTTAGGTCCATAGCATGAGTTTTTATTGGCGTCCAAATTAGTTTGAGGCATAACTACTATTTCAATTAAGTATGAATATAAATGCTCAAGTACAAACCGTCAATGAGCTGAAAAATCATAAAACATACGAATAAAAAAAGTACATTTTTCGGCTACTTTCAAAACATCAACTGAAAATCGGTAACACCCGCAAGAAACGAGATACAGCAGCATAAACAAACTCATATAATGTTTTGTTGACAGTATAAAACGGCATTCACACTCCCGAACTCCTGGTAATCCTGAACTTAAAGGCCCGAAAGGGCCGGGGAAGTGCGGCCCGGCCCAGCCAAGGCAGTCCTTCGGCCCGTGCCCGGCCGAAAAAAAACCTGGCTCAGCCCATAAAAGCCCATCTTCCAAAATATAAATATAGCATGATTAAAAATTCAAAAAATAAAAAAACACCATAGAATTATCGGAATTACTTATGGAAAATTAATTGATTCCTCTTCCACCTCACCAATTTAGAATTTTTCGATAAGTAGGGTACAGATATTGCTCTAATTCACTAGCATAAGCGGCGGCTTCTCCAGCAGTTGAGTGCTTTTGAACATCTGAGCTTTCGACAGTTTTAGTAAGATATTGAACAAACTGATGAGTCTTCTCATACTCTTTAGTAAGATATTGAACAAACTGATGAGTTTCTCATCATTGATAATTTTTTATATTTTGGTTTTAATAGATGAAAGTTGGCAATTTTTAATTTTTAATGCAGAAAATTGACATTTTTTCTGGGCAATTGAAAAGGAGGATAGCCCCCATAATTATCGATCATTGAAAGAAATTATATTGGAACTAAAGCATGGTTCTTCCTTAGCGTGGTGCTAATGAAACCAGATCTGTGCTAATAGAAATTTCAGACGTTAGCAAGCGTGCTAATGACTGAAAATGAGAAAATTTTAAGAAAAGTTCGAAACGAAAATTAGATCAAAAAAACGAGAGAAAAAATTAGTTCGAAACGAAAATTAGAAATCAGCAAATTGTGGTAAAAAATCAAAAACTGTTATTTTCTAATATTTATTCGATAACTTCCAACAAATAAGAAATTCATCCTGAATGCTTTCTTTTTCGTTCGAATTCCTTTTGAAAGTATTAACATCAAGCATGATTTCACGAATCGATAATACAATAGAAACAGGTTGTTAGCATCGACAAACTGACACATAATTTCAGACTAACGAAGTGTCATTTCTTAACCATGTTTAATGTGCTAATGAAATATATATTTTTATACGCACGAGTACTAATAGACTAAAGGCAATTTTGGCATTTTTGTTACTTCAGTTGCACACAAAAAAGGAAGCAAGATAGGGTATCGTCCCTTCAAGCAAATATTTGTCAATCAAATACATATGATGCTTTGCAGATTTGTTCTAAATGATTTCGACGATGAGCTGTAAATTTGTGATGTTGGTCTCTCATCATTGAAGAAGGAAGAAAAATGGTACGAAAAGTTGCACCACTCTTAAAAACAAGGCATCTTCCCTTTGGAAAATATGCAGCAGAAAAATAGATACAAGAAAATAGAATGATTAAATAAAGTTATTCAGTTACACAACGAAAACTACAGTGTTTACAGGCAATAAAATGAATAGTACAACAAATTTCACATTTTTGAAACATCAACGATGACGTCTAAATTTTTTCAGATTTGGCCAGGAAGTCTGCCTGTCTTAAATAAAAAAGCAACAAATTCGGGGAACAAATTTAACTGAAATAAAAAATTCAGATTGGAAGGATCTACTGACCGCTTTATTGTGGGCGTAACGTAGGGCGAATGACCAAACTGAATCGAAATTTGATTTAGTAATTTGAGATACAGTAGATTTGTATCTGACCATAAATTAATGTTAACTGTATCCACTTATCTTTTATGGACCGTCAAGGGCCTGTACTACAAGGTCCAGCCCAGCCCAGCCCACTGAACTCTAGAAAACGAGCTACTCCAGGAGTGTTTGGTGCAAGCGAACACTCCTAAAGTCTTGAACGGCTCTTGAACTCATGAACGACTTCCGAGTTCTTAAATTGGAGCAAACGAACGCACTTGAACCCCTGACGTCGACTCCTAAACTGTTAATTTGGTGCAAGCGGGCCCAGGTAACAGGTAAAGGGAATCTAATTTTTTTCGCTAGGCTGCTTCAAATATGTTCCTCAGGCGGAATGCATTTGATCGTCATGCGCGAACCGCGACGCTCAATTTCACTCATTATCTTAATTTTCTCTTTCAATAACTATGGGCTTCGAAAATAAAACCGAAACATTTCAGACTCTTGAATAAAGAGGAAGAATGAAAACTGGAGAAAATGCGCAAGAACAATATTCAAAGGAGACTAACAGTTGAACAAAAGTAATGCTACACTGAAATCCTGAGTCGAACCTTCCATAACTCACGATCTCGTATCTACGACGTAAATAATTTTATCGCGGCAATAAACAAATAATCGTCGACCATCCGTACTCAACATTAGCGTATCGATAGATTTTTCCTAATGTAAGAAGAAACGTCTGCGATTTTTTCCGACTCGTGCAAAATATAAAAATTATTCACCGAAACTTCGTTGATCGACAATTTCCCTTTGAACTGCCAATTATGGTCGTCATTCGCTTTAATCCACGTCATTATTTTACCGCGAAAATCACCTGAAAATAGGGTTTTCCTATCCGGCGATAAATAAAGACAATTGACACCGGCTTCGTGACCCACTAATTCTTTCTCAGGAGTCTGAATGTTGAAGAGAAGACATAAACAATAAGATAAGAAACACTCAACGAATCCAAGGACCTACGGGTTTGCTTTCGGAATAATTGTAAAGTCGTATTACTCCATCGTAACATCCGGACAGGAATGTTGCATCATCTAGAACCAACACTGTATACACGAAACTTGGATGTGGGAAAATTTGCAAGCACGCGAAAAGTTCAACATCCCAAAGTCTATAAGAAAGTCCGCAAATAAAAATAATAGTATGTTTATAACGACAAAAGAATTAGCAAACCTGACGGTATTATCCGAAGAACACGAAATTAATCTTGATGATATGTAATCGAAGTTGAGGCAGTAAATTATGTCAATATGACCATAATACGCGCCAATGTATTGGTACTCTGGGACCTAATTCACATATTTTACACTGATAAGACGTATTTGATGTTAAGCGAAGTATACTTAAAACTCAAATTTTTTAGAACTTCAGTTTACAGATGGGGAACGATAAGAATGTAAGTATTTAATCGATTCAGTGAAAAAAATAAAACTTGACAAGTCAAACGGAAAAGTGAGATGAAAAGATGGAAGATGTTCGATTTTGATTCAAGAAATAGTTTTGTTTTGAAATAACTTCACAAAAGAAACAAAATATTCAAGGGAGAAAAATTAATCGTAGAAAAATGGGTTAGAAGAATGTATAAAGCAAAACTAACTACCGCACTGTACAACAAGTACAGATTTCAGTCAACCCAATATTACACCAAATGAATCATCATATTTTAACAATAAATGAAAGACCAAATTTCAATCACATCAAATCCACATTTTCTTCTAAACATGCTCTTCATTCTATTCTATGTCTATTTTTCCGTTTATTCTGTAAGTTCTTGCATTACACTGTCACTTTCTTTCTAAATGTTTTCCGTATTTTGTTTTTCATAATTCACACATGTTATTGGGTAGTTCATTCCATCGTTCAGGTATAGTTTAGCAAGTTTTTGTGCAATTGTGTTGATTGGCGATCATTATTTATTGAAATTATTTAGAATTAATTAGCCAGCAGCCGGCCTGGAACAGATTATCCCCACTAGAACTTCGCCCTGTGTTCCTCCGTCTTATTTCTCTTGTTTTGCTCATGTAGATGTGTTAGTGCTTTCCCTTTCTCGTGTGTTCTATTTTAGTAGCCATACCCATTGTTTGTTTCTTGCCCACTTTCCACACCAAACTCCAGGTATGTCATCTACCATTTTGCTTTATTTTTTCACTGCTTATTCAACAACTAACATCACATTGTTGTCACTTCAATGAAAAGGTATGTGAAGTTGCGGCGTAAATTCTATTCAAGAAAGGAAAACATTTATTTGGAGTATTTGAGGAATTTTTCCTTTGTGGTCCACATTCCTTTATAATGAAGTTTTTTTCAACTTTTCCAAGAACGGCAATGATTTCTTGATTTCTACTAAGTCTGAGACTACGAAGTCTACTTCCGCTGCCTTTGTCATTTCGAATTAAATGGACCATTGTTTAGTATCGTGAACTGTGACAGTCTTATGCGTAGATAGGAAATTCATGAAATTACAACTATTTTGATAAAAAACATTAAAAGTTAACGAAGTTTCAACTTACAGAAAATAGGTAGATGACATGACGTTGTGGGCATTCCATTCCGCCGCATGCAATGAACCTGGAATAAATTTTAACGTCGTTATGTGAGAATTGTTGAATAAGTGGTCACTACGTACTGCAGCTGCTGGTTCCCCTTTTAACATCGATTGGAGTATCAGTTCTTCGATATTTTGTATTTTCACCATTTTCTCCATTTCCATTATTTTTTCCTTCACTTCCTTTCATCTTTCCTTTCTCTCATCAAGCTACGCAATTATACTCATTTCACTAGCGAAAAGTTCCTAAAAATCTTTTTTTTCTTCATTCTGTTTTCTTAATTATCACCATCAAGCATCTTTGTTCATTATTCTTACAGGTCACCCCCGCCTCAAGTTACTAACGTCCATTGGAACACGATACCAGTTTTTACGTATTATTTCAAGTATATAAACAACGTTTATTGGTCATTTGTCTGTCCGTTTCCATTTCTCTCCTCTTTCTCCAATTCCCCGATCGACCGTTGCCCTTAACTTCTCCCTATCCCATCTGACCGCCTGTACATTTGTTTCTATGTCTTTATTCATATCCGTATTCCAGCAAATTTTAATGCAGGATCACAGAAAATGAGCGGCTTCGCATTAAGCTGTATATATCAGCAGTTTGTAAATTTCGAAGATGCATGAGCTTCAGGCATACATACGATGCGACAGAGTAATTTAAATTTTGCTATTGGACGCAAAGATGGCGTTGCAATAAATAAAAGAGATAATCACGATTTTTTAAATATATTTTGTGCGCTAAAATTTCCGCAGTGTAAAAGCTGGTATCATCCTGTTGATTGCAACTGGCCCCTGAGTCTCAGGCGCTCCATGATTACTGTACTGTGATACTTTTAGGTAAGGTTGTTTTTTGACCATCGTACACTCTACCTGCCATTTTTCGAAAAAACAATCGATAAACAACCGTTTTTGCCAGGATATAAATTTTCCACCTTTTTGTTGGGAACTTTGCAAATTTCGCCAGTTAATTTTGCCCAAACGACTTGATTTTCCAACTTGTGCGATCTGAAAATAATAGGATGAAGAGAAACTTCTCGTGAAAATAAGCTTCTGTCGCGTTTTACGTTTCTAATTCCTCTTTAAAATTTGACGTTTCTTTGCTAGTTAGACTAGCCCGTTTTTCGGCTTGTGAGGGATACATGGACCTCAAGGCAGTAGATATACTCGACAGACATACAGTAGGTTTTACTGTAACGAACAAACTGCCGCGATATTTCGAGCGTACGTTGCATCTGTACCACATGAAAATCTAAAACAGAGTAATTATTATACAACGTGACTCTGCCATACTCCGATCCAACCCTGGAAATGAAACCAAACAATCTGAAATAGGAATTTAAACTGATACAGACTTTGTTCATACTTGTAATTGGAAGGGGAGCGCTACAGAACCCCACAAAACTTGTCGATCATATGGTGATTCCCAAGATTTAACATTCGTATTCAGCACTAGACATAGGAACCCCATAATTTGGGACCAAAAAGAGGTGAAAAACAATTTTTTTCGGTCAAAAACATCGATTTTTTCGGCGCCTCGCGTCATAAATACGAATTTTTATTACTTTTAGACTATAGTTGCTATTTTTCGAATCAGTTTTGGATTTCTCAGGTGGAAAATTCGACTTTTTTCTCCAATTTCCCACTTAAAACGTTGCGAAATCAATGACCCCATCCACAAAAAGGCCTCATAACTCACAGACTTCGATGATACGTTACATGTATGATTGGTTGATCTGTATCAGATGACTGGAAAAATAGAAACTATCAGACGCGGAAAATTATTTTTTCATTACTTTTCTTCTGCTTTGTTCACTTATTGCTAGTTATTATCTCACTTCTGTAGTTTGTTGATTATCTTTCATTTTGGTTTTTTTTGACGCTCTATATAACTGGAGACGTATTTTTTCGCAACAATCTGAACTTTTATTCAGATGAGGTTGAAGCTAAATAGAAAAGAATTATTCCGTTGGATAGGAAAAGTGGAAAACAGATTTATTCTCCCTTTTTATAGATAATTACGATGCCAAAAGTTAGAGCACGAATCTGGGCAACATTTACTTTGAGAAACGCCCAAGCTATACGGACCCAGCCAGAATCAGAGTCGTTTCCTTCATCTAAAAGTGTAATTTTTCGTCGACTGGTCAGTCGCTTCATATTCACAAAGTCGAGAAGCTGAAATTCAAAAAAATTTGAAGCTGAATGCATAATAAAATATATATTTTATAGAAATTTACTACTACAGAGCTCAACTGTTCCACAAGTTACTGACCTCAAAAAGTATAACTACATCATCATTCATCGACGTCAAATACGAAACGTATTCATTGAAAACAATCAATTCTTCCCAACACGGAATAGTATTTTGATGCGTTATAATAGACGGTTTTGTCATTTGAGGTAGTAGATAATCGATTGACCGATTTTCAGTGAAATACGATCCGGGTTTATTCGAACGCGATTTTTTTACATATTGGCCAGTTTGAACGTTAAGCAGGTGAATTTTTATCGTCGGATGAGTGATATACAATTTGCTTTTGATGCGATCGGTTCGGTGAACGATAACAGCTAGTACTTCGTTCTTACCATTATCATAACCTGAAAAATGTTATCGTTAAAATGGGAAAAGCTGGAATGTAAGAAGAAAGCTTACTCAGGATTCTCAATTTTTTGATCATTCATTGGTGAATCGCTGGGTTGCATTCATGACTGAAGTTTGAATTTCAATCATTATCAGAGATTATTTATCAAGAATGTTTTATCTGGAATTTTCTTAATTTTGACTAACAGTCGAAGAACAAACAAGCTATATGCAGATATGTGAGGGCTCAAAAATCTGGGAGAGAGTAAATGAATTCTCAGGGAGTGGTTAAATGACAGGACTGAAATTTAGTAACGGAGGGATGATTTTTTTTTGAGATAGTTGACAGTGGTATGACAGTAGATGGCATGTAAACGAACGAATTTTAGATGACTGGCAGTTCGAACATGGGCCTCGGGCGGAGGGCATCTGCTCGCACTTTCCTGTTACATGTAAGATTACAAATCTTACATCAGAAGCATCTCACGCAGAAGCAGAAGAAAATTCTTACCGACGGAAGCCCTATCTTCCGAAATTTCAGCTGTCAATTTATTCTTCTGAAGACTTTGCAGCGCATCAGCAGGATTTTCTTTATCAACAACAGGCCTTTGGGTATTTTTCCCGAAAAATCCACATTTTAAATAATTACTTATCATCTTTTAAAATTCAAAAGGAAAGATCCTTATCGAAGTGCAACGTTTGACAATGTTACTATGGCAATCGTATATTCAAAGCTTTTTCAACGATGACACGGCGTAAAATTGATTCGATTTAGACAACATATTTGCTCACTGCGTTGTGTGCCGAGTGGCCGACCGTGCCATGTGGTCGACTGTAGCACTTGGCTTCATGCCAGGTGGCCGACCATTTCGGGAAAGACACTGATAGCATCTTTGGCATTATGTGGAAACATTGCATTTGCACACAATAATTAGTTTATCATTTCACAGGTGTTCCTTGCCTTACAGTATTTATGGAGTGGATATTTCCAATGTGAATATGGGGATTTGCATAACATTAACCAACCCTATGTTTCACAAAACGTTATGCAAAATGGCTGAATTGAAGCCACAATTTATCTATTTTCCGCATATGTTGAAAAACCGAAGCAAATTCAAGCTGGTTTTTACAGGAAAGGCCATTTTCCGAAAGCAGTAGGCGCTATAGACTGCATACACATTTTAATTATTGGCGCCAGTGAAGTAGATAATGAACTGTACAGAAATAGAAAGAGATTCTTTTCGATCCATGTGGAGCTTATGTTTGATGATGAAATGCGAATTAGAAATGTGGTGGCAAGCTGGAAGGGCAGTCCACATGATTCTATGTCTCTGTCACATATTGGGTGACTGAGGCTACTCTAGACTCCTTTATTTGTTTACCTTTGGTTTCCCAAAATGCGTCATAACGACGTCACAATCATACTCAATCGGTGCCAATGGGTCATTGAAAATACGGTTTCTATGCTTAATGCACAAGCTTAAATTTACTTTTGAGAATGTGGTGTTATTATTTTTGTTTATTGTGTTTTGCATAATTTTGCATTGCAACTTAGAGACTATGAGGATGCACAACATGATCAGGTTGAAGATGAAGACTGGCCTATTGTACATTAGCTGAAGGTATAATGCTCAAGGTATTGCAAAAAGACTCATGATCATTGACCCTTATTTTTGGTGATTTTTGAAATGAATAAAATCGTGGGTAAACACATGTCCTATCTATGTACAAACCTTTCCCAAATCCTTCTATTTTGTCTGTAATTGTTCAATCGTTCCACCCTGACATCCGGAATTTTCATGGTGTTCAACAATTTCCACTCAAGCTGCTTTTTTGGACTTCATCTCTTCATATTTTTATTTTTGACAATATTTTTTCGGCTATCAACGTCCAATAAAAAGTTAACATCAAAGTTTGAAGCTTTATGATCACATGGGGTTTTCTTGGCACTCATAATTGATCAAGCAAGAAGACAGGGAAAGAATTCAAACATCGGGATGAAGCGAAACATAGGAAACTGGCAATACATCAAAGTAATCAAACAACTGTTCACGTTTTTTGCAACTCCTAGATTTACACCCAAACTTTTTGCTATTTCATGTTCGGCACCCTGTTGCTGGCAAGTTGTGATGGGAAATCGACATACAAATCGATGAATTGGATGACCAGTGGTGCAAACATTTGCATAGAGATGGAGTGCCACAGAGAGACGAAAATAATAGTGATAAATCATTGTCATTTATTATTATATTTTTGGTAAACATTGTGCTAGAGTACAATAAACCTTTCACCAGCAAAATAGTATTTAATTTGCATAAAATATTAGTGGTGTATCCACTTTCTTTTTATTATTCGTATTATTTTATTAATATTCTATTTATTTAGATTTCCACTTAAATCGTCGGGAGCAAAGGGCAATGGCCCAGGCCCTCGGCTTGCCTACACCAAGCCTGTGAAGACCTTAACAGGGATCCTGCAAGTAAGTTTATTCCTGAGGGGAAATCCTTCTCTCCTTGGAGACTTTGAGGGTCGGTTGTGAGGCCCCTCGATTAAAGGTAAGTTATTAATTGTTGTTGTCAGGTTTGGGGAATGGGACTGTTGCGCGATCTCTGAGGCCTAGCCAAGGAATCAGCTCTAACAGGTCAGTTCAGACCAGAACCAATCTTTTCTTAAATGCTTAAGGAAAGACCTGCACAACATTTGGGCCACTTGCTTTGAGAGTAGCTACTCCAATGGTTTTCTGGTTTCAAGCATACCAAGTAGGAATATTTTACTATAGGAGTAGTTGCACCAAAAGTAGCCTAAGGGCCCTGTCTTTACCATGAGGTACCCCATGCTGCCACTTGTCCTATTCACACTAAAAGGCAGCACTGCATGGTGCCATGCATTGTCACTTTCAAGGTTAAACTCTAACAAAATTTTCGAACAAATCATGTGTTATAAAACTGTAATATATTGTTGCTATAACATATTGATGCATACTATAACATCTGTATATGCAGTTCAATCATATTTTTTACATGAATTGGGAATTATGACACTTTTCAGATTCAGATATTATGTTGTGCAGGTCTTTCCTTAAGAGGCGTAAGAAAAGATATATCTGGTCTGAACTGACCTGTTAGAACTAATCCCTTGGCTAAGCCTCAATGATAGTGCAACAGTCCGGTTCCCCAGACCTACAACAACAAAGAGAACCTTTACTCTAAGTACGGGGCCTCACCAAGGAGCTCCACAGTCTCCTAGCTGAGACAAGGAATCTCCTCAGGGATAAACTTACTTGGGTATAACCCGTAAGGGGTTTCCCAAAGCTTACTTGGTGCAAGCTGGCGCCTGGGCCTCTGGCCCTCCGCCTTCGTCGATAGGGAGTAATAAAATAAATAAACAAATATATTAAACAATATATCCGACGAAATATGAAAAGAATGTGGATTGACCACAGTTGAACAATATGCAAAATAAGACGAGTTTGCTGGGAAGTATATTTGGGGACGCCAGCAATAACAAGAATAATATAAAAAATAACGAATATAGTGAACAATGATTTTCACTATCATTTTTTGGTCTCTCTGTGGCGCTCCACTTCTATGCAAAAATGTCTGCGCCGCTGGTCGTCCCTTTGCTCGATTTGCATGGTGATTTCCCCACGTGAATTGGCATCAACAGGGTGCCCAACATCTCTTGCGCGTCGAAACCGACCTACGGGAGGTAGAAAAAAAACTTTCGGCCGGGTTACCCCGGCATTAAAAGAATTAATCAAAAAGAAAAAATCTACTATTCCGGCTGACTCCTGATTTACAGTTTGTCTCACTCGGACTCCCGTTTAACAGTCTGTCCTAATCGGACTCCTGTGCTGGTCGTTGGACACAAGGAATACCAAGGGCTTCGCCACAATGGCTGGCAAGTGACGCCCATTTTGACATCGGTGTTGATGGAATAACCTCCTGCCCTAAGGAGTACGACGGTGACGTCGGTGCCGAATGTGGTCAGTTTCGGGCTCGGCCGCTCGGTCTGCATGCTGTGGCAATTCGTTGACCGTGGGTCTAACCGCATGCAAATCGATTTCCGGCATCTCTATTTTTTTTTCTAAATTAAACTAAAATACGAGATTATATTACGATACAAAAAGAGGACACAGGAATGTACCGATATCACAAAATTTAAAATGCGCTAAAAATTGAGCAAAAAATGTGGCCAAAATTTTAAAATGTTTTTGCAGTTGCGTTTTGCACCAGTTTTGTCAAAAAGGAAAATTTTAGTTGGCCAGCAGCACCGAAATTTAAATAATATTTTTGGATTTTTTGTTTTTTGATTTTTTTTGGATTTTTGTGATTTTATTAGTGTTTTTGGATTTTGTATTTTATGAAATTAATAAAAATAAATGCGAAAAGATAAATTTTGGGCCAAAATTTGTGAGGCTAATTACTGCTGCCCGCCGCCTCGGTAACCTCCTCGAGGTCTACCTCGATAGTATCCCCTCTGGCCTGGTTGGCCTCGGGTCTGACCTCTATCCTGGCCTTGATTACGGCCTTGTTGGCTTCCGCCGCGTCTACCAAGTGGCTCGAAGTTTGGATTATGGAATTGGGCCTCGGGGTCTTGACCTTGGTATTCCCAGGTTCCTCGGCCTCTGTAGGGTCGCTGAGGGCGCCCTCTGAAGCCTCCTCTGGCTTGACCTTGGTCATACCCCGGTCTAGCCCTGTACGGGGCCGGGTTTGAGAACATATCGTCTCTCCCCTGCTGCCTTTGTGTTGGACCACTGCTAGTGGAGCTGCTGCGTTGAGGTTTTTGAGTCCGGAAAGTTGAATTGAGAGATTTTGATGATATTGATTTTGATCGAGAAAGCGGACTTTTATAAGAAGTGCTAGCAGCCTCACTATACGACCTCTGGCTGGTCGCAGTAGACGATTGTTGTATCATCGGTGGTTGTTTCTTAGCTGGAGGGAGTCTAGGCACCTTGAACTTACGTGGGCTCTTGGCAGCCGTTCGCTGATATTTATCAGCTTGCGACCTGTCATCGCCTGGTGCCTTCCTCTTAACACCCATCTGGTTTAACCTTTGCGAGCCCATAAAGATGTACTGATTAAAGGCTGCAATGTAGACATCCTCTACGCAGTTTCCCTGGGCCTCAACGACTAGTTGTCTGTTCGCAAATGAACAGGCCTGGGCATACCACCTACCAATTGCGGTTGGCATGATCAGCGCGAAATCCAACTGTAAAAAGATCATTAGGGTCACATACCTAATGGGCGTAAAGACGTCTGAAGCATCATAGTCCTGAAGCCACCTGGGAATAAGAACTAAAATAATCCATTCCCAAATTTCCTCAGGGACACGTTCTCCGTCAAACATAAATCCGCCCTGCATTTCGAACTGCTGGCGGTAATTTTCATGGATTTCGGCCATGGCATCATTGACCATTCTATAAATAATGGGCCGCTCTTGGCGGTCAAAGGCGAAATAATTGGCGACATCTGGATTTTCGAATGAGATCGGCCTAATTAGGCCGATCTCATTCGAAAATTTGTTCCTGTTGCCACTTTGTTCCTGTTGCCACTCCCAATAATCAATCAGAGTTTCTGCCAATTGACCAGGAGTGACAAACTGCTGTATCTCCCTTTTGTGTCTGTTAACCACCACATTCAGTTTGACCTTCTTGATCAACTTTTCCTTCAATTCAAGATCAGGCTTTACCAAAAGGCTTCCCCCAGGTTTGCTACTTCTTGCAGTATAGCTGGCAGGCACGGATTTACTCTTGCCAGATGACGTACTAACCTCTCTGCCGGTTTTCGATACCCTTCGCGTCTGAGTGTATGAAGCAGTTGCAGTGGAGGCTGTTGTCCTATCCGATTTCGTCTGGCCTTTGGAGGTCTCCGTTCGCATCTGACTCTTTGCAGTCTCCGTCCTCGTTAGACTTTTCGTAGTCTCCGTTCTCGACTTTTGACTTGTTGAATATTCCGGGGTCGTGGTCTCCTCGGCCGTGTCCTAGGCTTCATTTTCAGAACCGGTGGCGGCCGCTCCTTGTTGCTGCTGACCTTGAGCTGCGAGTCTGCGTTGTCTGGCCTTACCTATCCTTTTCCTACGCCTTACCTTTTCTCTGGCCAAGTGTCGGATAAATTTTTCTGACATACCTTCAGCTAACATCTGCCGAACTTTATCTGGGGAATAAACTCCAGGGATTCCTTCCTCGGCAATTTTTCCCCTCTTCATCAGCTCTGTTGCTGCAATAGCTGAATCTGAGCTGTCATCGGCTAATGCCTGCTCCTTCAGCTTTCTCTGAATTGCCCTCTGACGCAGGAATTCCTGTTGCATCAGCCTTGTTTGCTCTTGGATTTTGGCCTGTAGGGCCTCCTGCTTCGCTTGTCTATCATGATCCTTAGGATCTTTGGCTTTCACCGGTATCTCCTGGGATTCCTCTTGCATCTTTTCCAGTCTGACATCAATTCCTGACATTTTTTTCACTGCTTCATCGATTTGTGTCTGGATTTTCTCCTCCTCAACAGCCTGTTCCTGGGTTTTGACCTCCATCGCATCCTTGTTTTCTGATGTCTGGCCCTCAGATTCCAGAATTTCGCCTTCTTCTTCTTCATCAACATCCTCCTCTGAACTGGACTCAGAGTCTGAATTTCGTATCTTCGGCAGAAGCTGCTCTACTTTAAATGGCAAAACAGCTGGTGCCGGAGGTACAGATTGCATAATAGTGATGACTTCTGGTTCAGGCTCTGCCGGCTGCTGTACCTGAATTACCTGAGTCGGCTGTGCCACCGCTGGTTGCGTTGGTGGCGGCACCATGACTACTACTGCAGCTGCTTGCGTAGCAGTGTCCAAAGCTGGTTGTGTAGCTTTGACCACCGGCGCTGGCACCTGGCGCTGTGTTTTAACTTGTCCCGCCCCTCTGGCTTGCGCCCTTTGGGAAGTAGAGGGACGATTTAATGGTACTTTAGATACCAACTCACCGGCTGGGGTATAAGTTAGTGTATACCCAGGCATCTCCAAAGCAATTGTCCTCTCCCGGAAGCTTTTGCTGACAAACTCCGGTCTGAGCTCGAGCGGGTTGCATGGTGCGTAGGTCATTGGATAATCGGTCGGGGATGCATCTTCCGTCATCGGATACCGCAGTCCCAGTGTCAAAGTCTCGAAGCCTACATAGTAAAAGGTTACATAATAGTAAGGGTTTACCTTGTAGGCTTCGTCCTTCAATAGGGATTTGTCATCGCCGATTTGCAATATTTCTTCGGCTTCTCGAAATCATAGCGGGACCAATCCGAAACGATTCTGCCATGCATATACCCCTTTCTTGGATGGAAAGCAGGGTTCCGACGGCGGTAGCGTTGCTGCTAGCTCTAAATAATAAGCCAGGCGGTCGCCTGACTTCCAGGACATTCGCTTTATCGTTTCCTGTCCTTCTCTAGTATAACTATTTAAAAAGTTATAATTCAGCAGAGCACTAGTTTCATAATCGCACTCCGCTCTTGAGTGAGGCCATGCCAAATGATAGGCCAATGGCATCAACTTACAGATGACCTCTAACTCCGCAAAGTTTCACTCATCTAACATGCCTGAAATTTTGGCCAAATTTGGCGTATAAAAATTGGTCTTATAGGCCTGTCTGTGACCTTCATTATCCACTGGGTAGTGGTTGTTCGCTGAGAACACTTCTTCGGGGATTTCATCGGGCTTCCCGGCCTGTTGCCAGTATAGCTTAGCGCTTTCATATAACGTCAAAGAAATCTTACCGTCTAAATCCCAATAGGTTCCACCTGACTTGAGATTTTCCAAGATATCCTTTGCGATGTTAACCCAGTCTGGTATCTGAATGTCCTGGATTTCGTCGGGATCACTGTCTTCAGTGTACCCATCGTCCTTCATCGGTTTATTATCTCTCGGGAGCAGTGGATAAAAACCACTTGGCAGTTGAACTCCCTGAGGATGGACGGGATTACACTCCGTGGGTGCGGTATAATAACCGGTGTTATTTCCCTGCATTTGTACGGCCCAACGGTTGTACATTTCACATTTCATCATGTGATAGACCATGTTAGGCTGTACCTGATCGGTTTCCATTACTGGGGTGCCTAGCCCCATTTCTCTATTCACGTTGCCTGGAATCATTAAATACTGTTGGTAAAAGTGTAAGGCAATGGTATTGATCTGTTTGGGATCAACCTTGTCATGATCCAAAATCTGCATTTGCATTAGCAGCTGATCGGCCATGCCATAGTTAATTGCGGCAAACATGACCAATAAAGAGTAATATGCCTCAAGAGCAGCGTACCTAAGCTTTTCCGGCAATATACCTCTTTTGGCAAACCGATCACGGTTCGCCTTTAGTGAAAAGTCATATTGATAAGGGCCCACGTCTATCAAATAAAATTCCATGAACAGTCCCTTTAGCTGAAAGGTTTCCGGACAAGTACCTGTCTGAAAGCATTTTTTCTCCAGGTTAACCCCTACCATGGTTAGGGCGAAACGGTCTAAATCAAAGTACCGACCTTTGGTCTTCCTAAGATGTTCCCTTAAGGGCACAGTTTTATCTCTGTCCTTATTATCTCGTCCTGCCCCACATACATTATAAATACTCACCAAATCCTCCAATACTGAATATCCGGCGAACAGCATGTCAGAATTTAGAAAATTGTGGAGGCTTGTCCATTCTCTGAGTATCATGGTCGTGGTATCGATAACGTACATTTGACCGTTGGTTAGCGCGAAGCTTACGTATCGGGAAAATTGTTTTCCCATCGGATTATCGACCTCTCTCATTTTGAACAAGGCGGCGACTTTATCCTGATGGACTTTCTCGACGTCAAATCCACAAACTGGTTGTCCTCTGAAGATTGAAACTTCTCGGATAAAGTGGAGTACCTGGCTGACTTTCCGGATGTCTACCATTCTAGGTTTCTTGGGATTAGCCGGCCAGTATCCAAATGTGGCTTTGAACCACTGATCCAGTTCGTGGATTCGCATGACCCTCTTGACGTTGTAATCTAAACATTATAAGATACTATTAATTTTTATGATTATTCCCCTTCTTTTTTTTCAGCATATTTTTGGGTCTATACTACACCAGCACCACAACACCAAGCGGGTTAAGTTTCGCAGAAAATAAATTTAGTGCAGGGTTGTTAGGTGAGCCACTGATATACAAACATTGAGCTGGTAGGCAACTAACACCTTACCAAATCTTACCCTTGCTACCTCTATATGTTGGGGAGGGTAGACCTGATGCGATTGTCCACCACTTGATCGGACACCAATCTCTGACCAGCTGCTTGAGTGACCAACTACGCTCCATTTATGGCGCTGTATTTACAATTTTTATAGTGCTCAGAATTGATAATTTATGATGATTTGGATATCGAAAAAGTGATATAATTTGATTTGATTTGAAAATAATTAATTTTTGATAAATTTTTGATGATAAAACTTTAAATGGGCTGAACCCAAGGTTCTAGGTTTCCCTTGAATCGTATAGCTCTCGGTGGTATCAGGTATATTTCCAAATTGGAAATTCCCTGCTTGGCTTCGAGCTTCCGCTTCTCAGTACTCCCATTTTTCGTTCCCTCTAAGTTCTAACCTCGTCTGCCCTTTGGGGCGCCGAGCTGGTCTTCCAGTGACTTCTGGGCATTATCTGCGATTTCCAAAAATGTTTGATAAAAATAAGTTCGAAACTTACGGTCAATAAAGAAAAATCGATTATCTTGGCGGTGCTGGGCCCTGCCAAATTCGACATGGTGCTCTGTGTGCGACCACTCCCACATCGGAGCTTGTTGGCAGTTCCGCGCGCCTTTCCCTATTTCTTTTCCCTTCGAAATTTTTTGTTTTCAAATAATAAATTTGCAAATTTAAAATTTTTGAACGCTGAAAAAGTTTAATCTAGCAGTTCTGCTAATTTCCTTTCTATCGCGATTCGGGGAATGTTTTACTTCTTCCTTCCGATGGAAGTTTAGAATTCAGATAAGCGGGACAGCTATTATTTGATTTTAGAAAAATGAAAAATTTGAAAATTTAATTTTTTGGAAAAATGGCAGAAATATTTTGGGTTGCCACTTTGGTCTAAAATTCCGAAGAATTTTTCCCAAAGTCTGAAATAAATATGAAAAATTTACAAAATAAATACAAACAATATTGAAACGCGATAAATATTACAAAATAATACGTATTTAATTAAAATTTAGTACCTACACGCACGAGATATGTACATAATTAAAAAAAATTCAGCGCGAGATCGCGCATAGATTCGCCTTGAGCGAATTTCCAAATGATTTCATTTGGTTTGGCGCTCCAGTCGTAACTGTTTGTACCATACTGGAAATTGACATATTTTCCTCATGTGGCGCGTCCTGATTGGCTCGCGCTATTTGCGGTAAGACCCTAGTGGTCTCGTAACGAAAATGTTTCAACCTGCTGATTGAAACAGTTTGGCGATTTAGCGGGTTGTCCCAATGTACAATGGTGACAACGTTCTCCGCTTCTCGCGATATGTCCGTAACTATGAACGGACCGGACGTAGTCCTAATTTTTTCTGCTTGTCTACTTTGAGCCGAAGCCAATCATTTTTCTTGAACCCATTTTGTTTTGACTTTTTATCGAAGTCAGTTTTGACTTTTTATCGAAGTCGGCAGCACTCTGGATATTTTCGGCAATATCCTCGTAAAGGTTGACTAAATGATTGGTCAACACAAATTTGTATGCCTCTGCATTGCTGTCCGGCATTACAATATCATATGCTTTCGATAAGTTTAACCCGAAGGTTGCCTTGTGACCTCTAAGCAGTGAAAATGGGGATTGCCCCGTGGCTGCATGTGGTGTGGCATTGTAAGCAAACACCACGGCTCTCAAGTATCTTGGCCAGTTATCTCTTTCCTCAATGGCCACCTTTCTGAGCTGTTTTATGAGTGTCTGATTGAACCTTTCTACCATGCCATTTCCTTGTGGATGGTAGGCTGTCATATAAATTTTTTGACACTCCAATAACTTGCAGATCTCTTTCATCAGATCTGAGGTAAAACAACCTCCTCTATCACTGAGTAGTCCCCGTGGAGTCCCGTGTCTAAATACAATAGATTGTAGAAAAGTATCTACAATGGTGCTAGCTGACTGATCCGGGATCAGTTCAGCTTCAACCCATTTTGTAAAATAGTCCTGGAAGACTATGACATACGGTCTCTTCTCACTTAGTGGAGAAATACTCACGATATCCACTGATACTATGTCGAAGGGACCTTGTGGAATAATAGGTATCAGTGGAGGAATTTCCGTGTTTCCCTGATTAGCCATTTGACATATTGGACAAAATTTTATCCAATGCCTGACATCCTTTTCTATTCCAGGCCACCAGAACTGTTTCTTAATCATAGCAAGGGTCCTTTTGAACCCCTGATGAGTCATCATTACGGCACCATGGTACTGGTGCAAAGTATTGTCCCTTAGGCAAGATGGGACGACCACTTGATTATCCGAACCCTGTCTGGCTTCACGGTATAACACTTCATTCTGGATATAAAATCCACTGTGATACTTGGTTGTCCCATTTGGACCCAATCTATCAAAGTATGGTCGTAATACCTGATCCTTTCTCTGCAGGAGGGCCATGAGATCATCTCTAATTAGCCCTTTTGGCAACTCATTTTCCTTGGGGTCTGCCAAAGTAAACTCCTGTTCTTTTTCTGGGTATAACTAGGTAACTCTTTTTTCCTTACTTTTTTCCTGGTTTCCCCTACTTACCTTTTCCTTACCCTGATTGCCATCAGGCTGGATCTGAGCCTGATCACTCTTCTCCGCTTCTTTCGCCATGCTCCTTGTAGTTACAGCATTTACCAAGTCTGCAGGCGAGCTTGATTCTGGGTCACCCTCAGAATCTTCTGGATAAATTTGGGTAAATCTCGGACTTATACTAGTCCTCTGATTTTTCTTACTTTTTGGCTCTGGATATAACGGAGTACCGTCTTCAGGATTCCGATCTGTCAGAATTCTGAATCTCTTTACCAAATTGAGATGCTTTTTCTCAATTAGCTGTGCCTCTAGATCTTTCAGATTTCCAGACTCTCGTTTATCCTCTGAGAACATATGTTCCCATTTTGGCGGTATCTTTTCCGCTTGATCATCTGGTTCATCCATCCTGGACAAAAAGTCTGCCATGGCATTCTGTTTTCCAGGCACATACTCTAGTTTATGGTTGAACTGAGAGATGAATGAGTACCATCTCTTTAACTTACCATTGGTCATCGCATTGACCTTCATTGACAACAAAGGTTTGTGATCAGTTCTTATGATCACCCTATGAGCTACTAGGTAGTGCTTGTATAACTTTAAGCCATACACTATTGCCAAGCATTCCCTTTCCGTGGCTGACCACTTTTTCTCATCCGCCTTTAAAATTCTGCTGTTATATGCAATTACCCAGCGGTCGGACTTGGTCTCCTGGTAAAGGACTGCTCCTAGTGCCGTTTCCCTGGCATCTGTCTGAAGGACAAAGTCTGCAGACACGTCCAAAACCGGATACCTTAGAAATGGCACTGACAATAGTGCTTCTTTCAGGCTCCTAAAAGCCCGATGGTGAACCTCCGTGATTTCCCAAACACTGTTCTTCCCAGTTAATTTATACAATGGCTCAGCATGTTTAGCCTACCCTGGTATGAACTTCTTACACCACTGCAACATTCCTAAAAACCTTTGCAGTTTACGTTTAGACTCTGGGAATGGGAAATTATTTATAGCTTTGACCTTTTTCGGATCTCGGGAAACTCCATCCGAATTTAAGATATGTCCTAAAAAATGAACTCTCTCAAGCAGGAATTCACACTTCTCCAGTTTCAAGGTCAAATGAGCCTTTCTTAGAGCTTGCAGGACTAGCTCTAGATTAACTAGGTGTTCCTCAAACGTATTTAAGAACACAATAATATCGTCTATTTAAACTAGACAGATTTTCCACACATATGGATGCAAAACTCTTTCCATCATACGCTGGAACTCTGCTGGTGCATTGTTTAGGCCAAAGGGCATGACTTTAAATTGATACAGCCCTTCCTGGCATATGAAAGCAGTTTTTTCTTTGCTTTCCTCATCCATTGGCACTTGCCAATACCCTGATTTGAGATCTAAGGTGGTATAAAACTTGGCTTTACCTAAGCAGTCTAGATAATCATCCATTCTAGGAATGGGATACTTATCATCCTTGGTAACCTCATTTATACCCCTAAAGTCCACTACTGGTCGCTTGGTACCATCCTTTTTACCTACAAGGAATAACGGAGCTGCCCAAGGGGACTTTGATGGCTCAATTACACTCTTTTTGAGCATATCTTGGACATGCTCACGAACATGTGGCCGTAAATTAATAGCAGTCCTGTGGTACCTTTTTGCCACAGGGGCTGCATCGCCTGTATTTATTTTACAGGTCAAATAGGGTGTAGTAGTTGGAGGATCATTGGGCAAGCTGAACACGTCTCTATATTTTGCAAGACGTCATAGAGCTTGTTCCAATTGCTCTGATGGTATGTTGGATTTAGCCAGCATATTGTACAAAGCTTCCTTGAATGCTTTCTCATCCGATTGAGGAGCTTCAGGTCTAGCTTGAACTGCACAAGTTTGCAGCTTCTCCAAATCCTCAACTATCTTCCCCCTTAGCTGATCTTGGTTATCAGTATAGCACAACACTGAATTAGTATGGCCAATTATTTGATTTCTTTTCAAGTGGCATCCTGAACCTGTGTTGTTGGATACCATAACTACAACATCATCTTTGGTACCATCAACTATGGTACTGTCAATGTGGAACCTTTCCTCGTTTTCTTCAGACTCTATGATGATTCCATTAAGGCGATTTTCGCCTACCTTATCCCAAAGTTTTGCTCTCAGAAGTATATCCGTACCACTAGGTAAGTAGATGGGATTCACACTCACCACTGGCACCGAAACCTTTAGCAGGCAAATCTTTGGCTGATATTGGTCGGCGGCGCTCGCCGTGGATTCCGTGGCGCTCGTGGTCATGACCTCTCCACAATTCGATTGGGGCTGGTCCGGCGTCACGTATATCCGCTGCTGACGGTTGTTGAGCGTCATCGTCCTATTTCTGAAATCTATTATGGCTCCTACCTGAGGATGAGCCAAAAAGTCTGTACCTACAATTACATTTTCACCTGCTTCAGGAATTACAATTGCTTTTACGGGGAACTGTCCACACAATGTATCCATCCTAAATTGGATATACCCATGGGCTTGGACTGTCTTACCGTTGGCTACAGTAACATTTAATATCCTCGGATATTCAGTGTAATCTGGGCCCAAAGTTTCTTTCAGAAACTTAGCCGACATGACAGTGCACTGAGCTCCTGTGTCAATTAAAGCCAGTGTCTTACGACCTCCTATAACAACCTCAATGTGGAATAGGGCTGTTCGGGGGTACGTATCCAGCAAATGTTGTTCCTGAGGACTAGCTGGTGTGCCTCTCCTTACTACCTGTACTGATGGTACTACACATTGTGGCGCAATTGTGTTCATTTGAACGATGCTACCTAACACAACATTTGGGCAGTTCACTCTCTGATTTACTTCACCTAAAGGACTCATTTGTGATTGCCTTGCAACCATTACACTTGAATAATCCTTTTGGGGTGGCTGATTTGTGAATTGACCCTGTTGAAGAGTCTGAGTTGGACCCATAATAGCCTGAGGTGGCTGAGGTTGCTGTATTGCAGCCTGCTGTTGGTATTGCTGCATCTGTTGGAACTGCTTCTGCTGCTCCTTTTGCTTCTTGAATTCCAGAAATTCATTATAATCAGAATTCTGTTGATAACTCTCATGGCTATCCTGATAACCTCAATAGCCTATATTATACGCACCTCTGCCTCTACTATTAAAATTGGCATTAGGGTATCCTCCTCTACCTCTATAGTTACCTCTAGCAAAAGTGTTGAAGCCTCCCCTGTTGAAGGTAGGGAAGCTGGCTCTGCCCCTGCTCCTGCGCTGGGACAATACTCTCAATGTCCTGCAGTCTGCAGTATTATGTGTTATGTTCTTATGGAACTCACACCATGGCTTTGTCGGATCTCGGGAAACTTGACCTCCCTGACTGGTACTAGGTATGGCCACATCAGACCGATTTTCCATTTGCCTATTATCAACCTTTTGCTGAAGCTGATCGAACCTTTCGACCAGTTGTACAATCTCCTTAGATATTTTTAATAGAAGGGATTCCTTCTTACCTTTTTCGGTCTGAGCCCTAGGGGCTTCCCGAACTGGAATCTCTTCTATTTCAGGAGAATCACTCCTTGACCTTTGGGTTTGGGCCTGTGCCTGATTACCTACAGTTTGATATGGTTGCCGAAACCTTTGTCTCTGGCCTTGTTGATATCCTTCTGACTGATTCCTAGCAACTACGGCAATTTCAGGATCATACCCACTAGGCATACCTACATCGTTAATAACAATAGGATCCTGTTGTGTACCCTTAGGTCCATATCTTTGAAAGGCATTCCTATATCTACGTTCAATGTCATGAACCTCTACTGCTAGATCATACCAGGTTTTAAAGGTATGTTTAGAATTCTTTAGTTCAGACTGGAACGTGGGGTCACTCTTATATATGAAGGTGTCAATGATCAGTCTCTGTTTTGACTGATAATCTAATTCACCCTTTACTAGTTCCACTAATATGCTGACCCTTTTCAGAAACTCTACGGTCTGTTCATTGGGTCTTTGTTGGATCTCAAATAATTCCCTGGTTAACATTTCCAGGTTACATTCAGGTGCAAAGACATTTATGATGGCTCTCCTGGCCTCCCTATAGGTCATGTTGTCTCCTGCAACAGCCTTCGGTCTACCTTTAGAAAGCCTCAGCAGTGCTTCATACTTAGCTGATTCGGGTGTATCCCTACGGAATTCTCCTTCAAGTGCTGTTAAGAAGCTAAGCACTTGCTGATTTACCATACCCTCATCTAAAAGTTTGGGTAACACACCTTTAACGATATTCCTGACTACAATCTCTTGTGCCAAATTATTTGATGGCACTTCCCTCTGATCATAAGCTGCTGTTAATACTGGATCAAGATCAGAGTTGAGGGATTGCAGCATAATTCGATTTGGGTCTCGTTGAGGTGGTACACCTCCTTGATTTGATGGGATATTGTCTCTGTCAAACCTGTAGTCCCTATATGGGAAACATGCCAATTGATCTGGTCTAAGGGTATTTGGATCAACTATGTTTCCTCTACCATCATAGACCACTCTTGTTAAAGTTGGATGCTGCGAAGCTATCTGATTTTGATTCCTGAAGTCTGCGGATTGCTCAGCTCCTTCGAATCGAAGATCTCTAGCTGGACCTCTCCAACTTTTGGGCTCAAAGTTAAGCCTCTGCCCTTCATCAAATTCAGGCCTATTACTAGGCCCTGCGCCTGCATTCATTTCAGCAGTGAGACGGTTGTCTCTTTCTGCACCCCTAACACATGGTCTAACCTGTCTATCCCGCTCCTGTCGGCGCCTGTCGGCTTCCCTTTTATTGTCCTCAGTGGTGGCATTCGCGATTATGTCGAACAAAGCTTCGACGGTCCCTTTTAATTCGTGTAGCTGCGTCGCCAACTCCTGATTGGACATTTCGGGAGCTCTTTCCTGCAGTTGGAATCACTCTTTCTCCTCGGGAATCCTCTCTAATCATTGGTCGATTTGGGGATCCCTTTCTTCCAAATTTGGTCGAATTTCGGGCGTAATGACGTCCCTCTTCGGTCCTGCTAATTTGACCTTTGGCGGCAGTGACCTTTTCAAATTTCGCAGCGGCGGTCCATCCGCGTCTGGGTTCAGATTCGCCGGGCCTGCCTCTTGCAGATCGATGGCAATCACTGGTGGGCGGTCAATTGGTACGCCTGCATCTTGCGGCGTAAAATGCATTGCATTTTGCTGCAATGGTTGAACCCTCGTGGGAGTTTGATCTGGGATCACTGGGTCCGGAGCAGCATGCCGTTGCTGATCTCCATCTCCCAAATAGACAAGATTCCCAGCACTCGCCACTCTGGGTGGTGATCTATGTAAAGTATTACCTCTCAGTATCCTTTCGTTAGGCATTTTAAAACCTGCTAACTTTCTGTAGAAACCTCGAGGATTTTCTTTTCTCCTAGTCTGACTACGAAGTTCCGTGGTAAGGAGTTAAAAGCCACCACTTGTTGTGCAGGTCTTTCCTTAAGAGGCCTAAGAAAAGATATATCTGGTCTGAACTGACCTGTTAGAACTAATCCCTTGGCTAAGCCTCGGTGATAGTGCAACAGTCCGGTTCCCCAGACCTACAACAACAAAGAGAACCTTTACTCTAAGTACGGGGCCTCACCAAGGAGCTCCGCAGTCTCCTAGCTGAGACAAGGAATCTCCTCAGGGATAAACTTACTTGGGTATAACCCATAAGGGGTTTCCCAAAGCTTACTTGGTGCAAGCTGGCGCCTGGGCCTCTGGCCCTCCGCCTTCGTCGATCAGGAGTAATATCTAAATAAATAAACAAATATATTAAACAATATATCTGACGAAATATGTAAAAGAATGTGGATTGACCACAGTTGAACAATATGCAAAATAAGACGAGTTTGCTGGGAAGTATATTTGGGGACGCCAGCAATAACAAGAATAATATAAAAAATAACGAATATAGTGAACAATGATTTTCACTATCATTTTTTGGTCACTCTGTGGCGCTCCACTTCTATGCAAAAATGTCTGCGCCGCGGGTCGTCCCTTTGCTCGATTTGCATGGCGATTTCCCCATGCGAATTGGCATCAACAGGGTGCCCAACAATTATTTGGGCCAACCTGTTAATCCTACTAACTAGTGATGCTGGCCCATCCAGGGCATGTGGTTAATCATATATACATGCTAAAGTTTAGAAAGTGGTTTCAGCTACAGTATGCAGAGCTACAGTTGTGGAGCTACAGGGTGTTATGCAACGCCCACATAACTACAGTAGGGTGTTACACAATGCTCATGTAACTACACTAGAGTGTTATACAAAGCTTACATAACTACAGTAGGGTGTTATTCAATGTCTATGCAACTACACTACGATATTATGTAATGCCCACGCAGCTATAGTAGGGTGTTATGCCATCCCCACATGACTACAGTGAGGTATGAAGCATGATTGAAATTTTAAAATTTGATGGAACCATGCAGTTAGAGCATTCTTGTGAACCTTTCTAATATGTTTTCTTTATTCATATTCTTTTCAAATTTTGAAAACTTTTTTTTTGAGTTTTCAGTTAAAACTGATTTTAAAAACAACATGACCACTTTTTTGGTGAAAGTAATAAAAACTATTTGACATTTGGAGCTGAAAATTTGCCAGTGGCCTCCATTTGAAGTAAAATCCACCTCCTCCAGATAAAAGCAGAGCTGAGGTCATGATTCAATATTCTATCATGGCTGTCAGAATGGGAAAATCACTTTGAGGAAACAAATGCATATGCTTATATTTTGGGGATTGAGATTTCTATCAATTTTGCAATTATCTGATGTGCTCTGTTGCAAATTTTTAAAGTGTAGGATAAAAATTTTTTGCATTCTCTTTTATTCAATACATTTTCATTCTTGTTGCATTATGTAGAAAAAATCAGTGTGTCTATTGAACAGTACATTTTAGTCAAAGAATAAAGATTTCTCATTGATCCTGAGATGTGAATTTTGTATTATGGTCCTATGGACGATTGTGTCCATTTTATTTGTTCAGACTATCCTAGCCGAAGCAGAAGTGAATCATAAAGGCATATAATAGGAAAAAGAGAGAAAGGTTAGGGCAAAATACCGACATAATGTACAGAGGAAAATACAAAATGTATTCCTTTTTTCTTCACTAAAATTTCTCAAACTTTCCCACATTTTCTTTGAATGCTTTAACTCAACTCAAAATCTAGACTTTGTGGTGTTGACAATATAAAAAAAGAAAGATGGATTGTAACATTGTTCAGGGAACACTCTGTTTTTCTCCTCGAATTTCATAAAGAGAATGTAGTCAAATAAATTTTCCATATCTTGTATTCCAAACTCAGTCACTTATTTACCCCATTTCAGGGAAATGTGCAAAGAAAACAACCAATAATGAGCATCTATGAAACTGTGTCTATTTCTGTTCTAAAAAAATTGGTTGCTTATTGCACATTCATGTGGAGGATAAATAGAAGAGTCCGGAAAATGAAGTTGTATGTTGTGAATGAAAAGGAAGAAAATTTCCAAATGACCACATTATTTTTCCTTACAGTGAGTGAGAAAATGCACTTCAAGAACAGTAGGAAAAGTGAAAATTTATATTCAGTTCTATAGTCTGCTGTTTATGTAATGGTTCTAAGTAATGAAAGTGGAAAGCAAGTAGTATTAAAGATTTTCAAAATTTACTGATAAACAGTACATCATATAGGACTGGAAATTTGTGAGCATACTCACCTAACCTCTAACAATTTTTCGACTAAAAGTTTTAGAGTAAGAGCTCTATGTAAACGATTTTGACCACATTACTGATTTGTGTCACTTTTCTCTTTGGAAGCATTTTGTAAAAAACAGACTGTATGTTCTGAATTTATTTATGGAAAAATTATACAAGCACTAATGATATAAAACATTCTATGTTGTCCACCCATAAGTCAATGTGCAAAATTTTTTTTCAAAATATGCTTATAATACACAATTCTGAACGTTTTTAATGTTTCTCTGGTCACAACTTTTCAATCTTGCCAACACTCAATTCATAGGCTATGTACATCTATTTCTTCTTGTCTATTTGTTTTTACAACAGCCAAAACCAGTCATCCTATTGAATCCAAATTCTCTTCTATCATTGCATCTGTTGATAGAGTGATTGGATGAACCTTGATCACCTGATGGTACTACTCGGTAGATGGCCTATAAACTTTGTCAGTGTGATTTTTTGGACATCCACTAACAAACTCTGTAATGTAAGATCCAGGACAATTTTCACATAATTCATCCATCATTTTGCGGAGACACCAACTAGTAGGCGCCTGATATTGTTGCTTGTTAATAATTGACAAGTAAATAAGGCTGTATATATCAAAATACAATACTCAACTTTTTAATTGTTTGATGTAAGAATAACACTTCAGTTGAGCCTGGGCTGTGGTATAAGCTGCTAAAGTGGCATTAGTATTGCCCATGACTTCAGCAAAATCATCATGCTGGTAGTAGGTCAATGATATCATCAAATCATTGATCATATTTATTGCTATGATGCTATTAGATGGCTAAATAGCTAGGTCAAAAAATTCTTTAGGGTTGTTTAGAATAACAGTCTTATCCATGTTGTTTTGCTTCCATGTTGTTCTGCAAAACAGAAAATATGTGAAGTAAGTACAGAAAAAAAGATTATGCAAAATTACCTTTCCCCAAAACAAATTTAGCATTAATTTGGCCAAAGCCCTCTTTCCAGGGTTTTTTGAAATTTTAATGAGTCTAAGGAAATATTCTCCTGACTGTAGACTTCCATTTTTGTATTCACATTTTTGCTCACCCATCTGAACTCTAGCAGTATAACCTTCACTCTCCTATAAAAATCTGGGATTAAAATTAGTTACATTTAAAAATTATAAAATCTACCAGTTTCATTTTCATGAAAGCATTGACATATTGACTGAACAAACCACCATCAGGTATTTTGGTTGGATGATATTGTTCAACATTTTGATAATATTGTCATTTTCAAAGCCTTCAGTCAGAATTTTTGGATGACCTGTGGGATATTTCTCATACTTGTTGATGAATGGGCATAACCTGCACACATCCACATAATTAATTTTGTCTGCAGGTGTTCCATCTTTATTGTACTTAACCTTGTGATACAGTTTTACAGCAATTATCCACCATCTAAAAAAAGCTGGAAACAAAAAACAAATTGCAAGTTTTGTAAAAATAATACTCAAATTATTTACCATCATGTGGGTTGATTGGTTCAATCAATTTGATCATGTCAAAAAATTCCTTCATTTCTGAATTGTTGCACAATTATTTAAGTAAATCACACTCCTACATTTTGACAACAGTATACCCCTGAGCTTCGAGCTCCATTTTTTGTTTGAAAGTGGCTCATGTGCATCTGAGGCTTCTATGAACCTATTGGCAGTTCCTCAATACCTATGGGTATTGCATTTGGGACACCCATGCCAATAACATCCATAAAATTTGTATATTGTTTTGCCTATAACATTACCATACATATTTTTAAAATAGTTAAGTTTGGGCACCATACCTGAAACTCTATCAACCTTGTATTTACCAATTTGGACTTCACCAACATTGAGTTTGTGGGGGATGTATAAATTGTTGTAGCTATAAGAGTACAATTTCAACTACTTGAGGGCAATTATCAATTGTCTATTGCTTTTTCCATAACACTTGTATGGTATAATACCTATGGTGTCTGGCTTGAGGAAAAAGCAATGGAAAACCAAGTTGCAAGCACTATGAATCAACATTGGTTTCTTCCATAAAAAATTCCGAAATTCCATTCAACATTGTCATAAAACTTGCACATCACTATGAGAGTAAATGAGTAACTCCTTGTCAAAATTAAACTGACAGTCCTAAACAATGACTCAATTCTAAATGCAAAACTTTTCATACCTTTTTAAAAACTTACTGTTTCAATCTTTCCATCATACCATTCCAGAAACATGGTACGAGCATCAGGTTTCATGGTCTTGTAACCATACACGCCACGTGAATGATATGAAGATATGATCAAATATATCCATAATTTTCATTTCTCTTGAAGAAATGATGAGGAAAGTATCCCTTGCATAATTCATTGACTCCAAAAATTTTCTGTAAAGATGCTAAAGGCATTGGAAGAAAGATCAAAGAATCAATAAACATTATTGATTCAATTTTGATGCATATCAATTCCAATCCCGAAAAATATGTCTTTAAGCAAAAATTGGAAACAAAACATTTGAGCATTTACCTTTATTGACAATATCAACTCTATGATGGCCTTTACAATGCAAAAATTGCATGATAAATCGACCATCAAAACCATAAGAGTTGTGGGCAATAGCAGTAATATTTTTCATACATTTAGCAAAAAGGTATGCAAAAAGTCATCCAAACAATTGGAGCCATTGAAAAGTCATTCATGATCACCGCAGAGGTTGCCTTGATTATTGTCACAATGGTGGCACTGATCAAAAAATGTGTGTGAAATACACAAGTTTGGTTCATGCTCCACACCACCACATTCGTCTGTTTGTCACAAAACTTTTTCCTGTGCTGTCTCAAAATTGTAAAAAACAAAGCAAGTTGGTAGTTCTACTTTATTAACAGATGACTCAGCTTCTACAACATCATCATTTGTGACCTCAGTTTTATTTTCCTCATTCACTTCTGGCTGTATGTAACAGGGATGGTCTCCAAACAAGGGAAACATTTTACACTTTGAAATTCAATTTCTATCAACTAATCAAAAATCAATTACATACCCTTTTTCAAGACTTCTTTTTTGCACACCTTGCATTCAAAGTAGCCACACTTGTATATTTTCAAGTGAGGTTGCTTACACAAGGTGTCACACTTTTCACATGCTTTGATGCAGTCACAAGTAGATGTCCCTATTTTTTGATGCTTTGAGTTGTTTTCATCTTTTGGTGCAAATAATTTCTTGTGGCGGTTAAAGCAGCCATTACTCTTGAAATATCAACTATATTCCTTGAATTTTTGGCTGTAAGACTGATAGGTTGGGCTGTTATAATACAAAGGGCAAATGCTTTTGCAATGATACTTGCTTTTTGTTGTTGTTTGCTACATTACAATGATGACAAAAGTAGCTGTGATCAAAAAAAGCTGACATTCTTGCAATAACTGAATAGTGATTGTTGTGGTGGTAAATATTCAGAATGTGAGTTCCAGCAGGATGTTAAAAATCAAAAACTATACATTATATTATGATGCAAAATGTGAAAAACTCACCCTTGTTCAGTAAATCTTTATCTTGATCTTTACTGAACACCTTGATTTGGTAGCCTGGTAGAATAGCCCGAAACTTTGGTCAGTTGTTGAATCCACATGACCCCTGATGATTAGCTAGCCCTACCTGAGTCATTAACTCTTTATCCACCCTAGTTTTTAGTACATCTCTTGTCAGACTTTCGAATATTTGTGCAAGGGATTTGAATCATCTTTATGGGCATATGCACTAGCAACAGCTAGAGCTCGAGCGAAGCATAAATCATCAGTGTTGTTGATTTGAATAATGCACTGCTTTCTCCAGAAAGTCCTTGTGCATCATGTACTGATGTGCAGTGTGAAGACCTTAAAAGTTTTATAAGATTGCAAAAACAAAAATAAGAATATAAACAAATATACCTGATCCCTGAAGTGTTCAAATCCAAATGGCCAGTCAAAGCATGCTTGGATCGAAATGGTATCAGGATTTAATGACTCTTAAGGTCTGTATGACTAAATGAAAACCCCATTGAAGCATTCTCATTTACATCCCCTGATACTCGATCAATAATTTACTGGAATAAAGACACCATTTGGTTGTTTAAATTATTCAGCTCATCTAAATTTTCGAACTCTAAGGAGTAATTAAATCTTTCCATATTAAATCGATGAACATTGAGAACATTGGTTCAGATAATTCTAAAAACTGATCAGGGTCATGATCCTCTTGTTTGCCTGCACCTTCCTGAATGTCCTCATTCTCTGGCTTGCTGTAATTGTCTGTTTCATTTTCAATATCAGAATAATACTTTCATCTGATCTGATGGTCTCATTAACCATTGAGTGCTCTTCATCAGAGCTAATGTGTTCATAAACTCTTTTGATATGCCCCTCTTCATAAGTGCTAATATCTTCATGGATTGGATTCATTATTGTGTGACTACAACATGAGTTAATTGGAATTCAGATTATTGTTTTCAAAATAAAATGTTGAATACTGTTGGAAAGGATAGTATTTGTCTATGATGGATAATTAAAATGTATGATTTGTATAAGCTATAAATTACCAAGGAGTAACTGCACAAAAGGACTGTATATCAAGTAATGAACACATAAGACGGAATAAAATATGATGAAGACTCTGTGATCTCCTTTATTGCACCATAGAAAAAATGCTTGAAGGTTCTAGAGGGAATGACCCTAGTCCTGTGTTATTTGTATTTATAGATCAGACTCAGAATGGGATACATGTCGACATGTCGTATGATCATGAATATAAATTGGGTATAAAGTAGGAAAAAAATCATTTATAAGGAGCTCACAACTGGAGTTAAGCTGCTTACAGAATAAGTTCAGGTTGTGAACATGGCCTACTGATTCATTCACTTTTGTTCTCTGTGAACAGTAACTTTTGTATAAAGTTCATGATTTTATCAAAAACTAAGTTTGTCTGTTTGTTGATTTATGTTTCTTCAAATAAACATAAGCAACCATTACCTCCAATAATGCGCACAAAAATTATTATACTGTGCATGATAAAAAGCTGATGCCAATAAAAAATATATGTTGTGATAATCACCAAAGACACATGAAACTTGTAAACTCCCACAAAAATCACAACAAAGCTGAATTCTCTTAGACATCGTGTCTTAAAAAAATTTAAAATTTTAAAAATTATAGTGACTGTTCAAACAGAATTGGGCTTCGGATCAGCTCTTTGTATGCCTGCACACTTGGGATTGCAATCATTTTGAGTGTGTAAAAATTATAAAGAGTTTATATTCCATGTTTATGCAGAGTCTTTTTAGGCAACTTCTACATTACAATGTTATTTTCAGGTTACATGTTAAAAAAGAAAAAATAAAAAAAGTTTCAACATTTCGACACCAACTGTTTACATTTTGATTAGAAAAACCACTGCGCCAAAGCATGAAAACAAAAAACAAACAAGTTATGTGAAACAATAGGATATTGGCATCTGAATTATATACCATCATACTGTAGTCATGCACTAACTGCGTTTTTACATTGTGAAATTGGCCAGAGTGACCACTGTTCAATCAACAAAAATGGAGAGGAATGTGAAACATTTGCATATCAGTCCAAAAATGCTAGCCATCGAAATGCAGGGCAAAGCATTAGCGTATTAGCCCGGAAAATGTTCAAACTAAAAATTTTACCCTTTCAGTCAATTTTTCAACGAGAACGACTATAGCAATTAGCAATTTTAGTATATTTTACATTTACTGTAGCTAAAATATTTTTTAGATTTACAGCCTCACGTTTGTATAAGTTATTAAATGTAATATCGTACTTACGGTAATCCTTACAAATGTAACGGGTAAATTATACTCATTGTATAATTTATATATTTATCAAAATTGATACTGTAGCTGAATTAACGCTCTACATATATACAAATTTCGAATTCATAAATGTAGTATGTCGCAAAAATATTTTTATATATGAGCGAAGAGCTGATCATTATATCAGTATAATTTTTAAATGCATGAAAATTGTAAATCATAGTCATTTATTTTACAAATATTATTTTACGAATATTCGAAAATTAATGTTGTATCAATACAGATTCTCGAATGTGTTAAGTATATTATTGTTGACATATTTTTTACAAATTAATGTAGTATTTACATTTAAAATAGTTTTAAACACCGCACATGTAGAAATCTCCATGTGTTTGCGGGAAGTTATCTGACATAGTTAACGGATATATCGAAGGGAATAAAATTTTGTACTAGTCATATTTTGTGAATTCATCAAACTTGATAATTTTATCCTTTTGCAATTGCAAAATAATTGTCATTCAATTTTCGTTTTTATTGCAAAATGTGTGCCTCAAATTTTTTAGTCTGTAAAAATTTTCACGATTTTTGATAAACATTTGAATGTATGTCCATTTGTTATCTTCAAAATTCTGGATGAAAGGCATTGAAGGTACTACCATAGAGTCATTAGTTTTCGCATTGGTCACTCTAGACAATTTCATGACGTTAAACCTAACAGCTGTTTGATGTTGATATGTGAAAAGCAATACATGTAAATTAGATTTTTAAGGTCCGAGCATCATCGGTGGCGTGATAGCGTTAACCTATAATATACTAGGCCCCCAAATTTCATGTCCCCCTCACCTAGACCCAAAACGGTTAGAGCTAGAACCTTCGGTTTTTTTCATAATTTCCGGCATAGGGGCAAACTATGGGGTGCCTTTTGTCATTTCGCCTCTATCTGCAAGTGGTGCTCGGTGCAATGCCCAAAAACATGCAAAAAACGCACTTTTTTAGGCCCCCAGTTCCACCATGCCAAGCAATGGGTGTGCCATATCCAACCTCCTTACTTAGGCCCAAGCATCTTGGGGGTGCAATCTCAAATGCAATTTTTTATTTTTTTAATATATGGCCTCCATTCAATTATATGGCTGTCGAAAGTCCCGGGATCCGCGAAATTTGACAATTTTTTTATATAAACTTACGGCTTCAAAAAAATAATTTTTGCACCATTGGTGCCCGAATTTTTTGCAGTTTCAATTGAACTAGTAGCGTAAATTGGATTTTTGGTTTGAGGGTTTTCGACCAAAGCGAATTCAATGGATGCGGTCACTTTACACAAAACAATCATTATTGATGTAAATGAGGGTACTCCTGTGAATTTTCGGAAGAAGGAGTTTTCGACCATTGGGAATTCGATGGACGTGGTCACTTCACATAAAAATTACCTGGGGTGTAAACAAGCGTATTTTAGTGATAATTTTGAGGAAGGGGTTTTCGACCACAAGGCATTAAATGAATGTGATCACTTTACACAAAAAATTATCTGGGATGTAACCAAGCGTATTTTCGTGACTTTTTGGTGGAAAGGATTTTCGAAGGAAGCGAATTCAATTGACGTGGTCACTTTACACAAAAAAAATCATTATTAATGTAAATGAAGGTACTCCCATGACTTTTTGGAAGAAAGGGTATTCGACGATTGGGAATTCGATGATGGACGTAGTCATTCTACACTATCCCGAGTGTAAACAAGCCTATTTTTGTGATAATTTGAGGCAAGGAGTTTTGGACCACGCGGAATTCAATGAGTGTGGTCACTTAATATAAAAAAATTATCCCGGGTGTCAACAAGTGTATTTTCGTGATTTTATGTGGAACGGGTTTTCGACCACGGGAATTTAATGAATGTGACCACCCTGCACACAAAATTATATTGAGTGCATACAAATGTATTTCTGTGATTTTTGGGGAAGAGAGTTCTGACCATGGGAAATTCAATGGACACAGTCATTTCACACAAAAAATTTATGTGTAAACGGAGGTATTTCTACGGTTTTTTGGGTTGACGGGTTCTTGATCATGAGAAATTCAATGGAAATAGTCACTTTACACCATGTTTACAACAATGTACTTCTACGAAGGTTTTCATGCATGGCTGAGGCCCACTAAAAAGAGGTGGACTAGTTTATTAGAAAATGCCTGCATGGGCCAGAAAAAAGAAGAATATACTTGCTTAGATAGTTGCCAAGCTAGAAAAAGAAGTGGACTAGATTTTTGAGACTTTGGGTTAAAGTCGGAAAAATTTATTTTCGTTATATTGGGATTTTCATTCTTTCTCAAAGAAAATTCGCCATACTCTGCAGCTGAGTGCATCAACACACTTTCCAACCAAACATGTGCATCTCCGAAATTTTGAGGTGGGTACAGGGGTGGACCTTGGTTTTTTTTGCGTTTTTTGAAACAAAAAATTTGAAAAAATTGATCAAAATTTTTTTCCATAACAAATTTGCCAGTTTCAAACCCCTTGGGGTAGTCTGTACTTCACATGTCCTCCCTCACACATGTGGGGCCGGTTTCATCAAAGCAAGAATATGCATTTTCACTGACAAATTTTTTTTTGAGAAAATGAAAATCCAATATAACGAAAGGGAATTTTTTCCAACTTTAAGCCAAATTCTCAAAAATCTAATTCACTTCTTTTTCTAGCTTGGCAACTATCTAAGCAAGTATATTCTTCTTTTTTTCACGGGTTTACTCATTGCAAAAAAGCAAGTAAACTGCTAGATTTTAAGATTCTGGGCATAAGATCTGAAAGAATATTTTTGAGACTTCTTCTAACAGTAGAGGAAGTTGTTTAGCTCCCAATAATTTTTTAAAAATCTGCAATTTTATACTGTATGATAATTTCATTTTGTCCTGAATTGTAAAAGTAGGATTTAACAATTAATGTTCTGAAAGCTAAAATTTTTCAGAAATGCAGGTCAAACTGATCATTGGACATATTATAGTCAACAGCGGCAGAATCGATCTTTCAAAAAATTTAGCATTTTGGGTGAAATTTTTGCACAGTTTTTACGAGTGAAACGTTTTTTTGATTTTTTGAGTGAAATGAAAATTGTTAGATTCTACTCTTGAAATTTTAATTTTAGCGTGACTCTTAAAATCTAATGATCTAATGGTTTTACTCGACTTTTCACAGAAAATTTTTGTTTTGGCTACGATTTTACATTTTCGGGACACGTTTTTCAATGACTTTCTATGCTTAAGCATCGTTTTTAGGGCACATTTTTTTTATGTCTCGGGCATGATTTTCCACATGTTTCGTTTAAAAATGTGTCCCCAAAATAGTAAAAACGTGCCCCAAAAACAATGCTTGAGCATAGGGAATCATTGAAAGACATGTCCCGAGAATGTAAAATCGTGGCCCAAACAAAAATTTTCTGTAAAAAATCGAGTGAAACTGTTAGATTGTTACATTTAAAGAGCCGCGCTAAAATTAAAAGTTCAAGAAAACTGTTCAAAAAATTTACCAAAAATGTAAAATTTTGTGAAAGATCAATACTGCAGCTGCTGACTATAACCCGACCAATGATAAGCTTGTCCTGCATTCCTGAAAAATTTTTTTAAATGCCTACATGAAACAGTACTGTCTGTGTCTGGTACATCTGGTAAATTGATACCATCAAATGCGTTAGCTGTTGACCATTTAGTCTACAATAATTCATTTTGACAGTTTTATGCTTTGTTGAGCAGTCGGTTTGTCCTACTAGTTTCTTTGAAAATGGATCCAGTTCGAAAACAAACAAAACCATTAGATTTTAAAAGTCCCCTAGCATAGGATCTAATGATGTAACGGTTATACCAACAAAATTGCACAAACATTTTGTAACACCATTAGATTTTTTTGAAGAAGGTCGATATTACGGTTGTTGACTGTAGTCTGTCAAAATAGCATGTTTGTTCTGAAAAATTCTGAAATTTTTTCCTTGAAAAATTTGGAAACGTCAGAGGGTCATAGAATCTAACAATCTAATGGTTTTACTCGATTTTCACCAAAAATTTTTGTTCGGGGCACATATTTTACATACTCGAGACACGTTTTTTCGATGATTCCCTATGCTTAAGCATTGTTTTCAAGGAACGTTTTTTACTGTTTCGGGGACACATTTTTAAATGAAACATGTGGAAAATCATGCTGGAGACAGTAAAAACGTGCCACGAAAACAATGCTTAAGCCTAGGGAATAATTGAAAAATGTATCTCAAGTATGTAAAAAACGCGCCCCAAACAAAAATTTTCTGTTCAAATCGAGTAAAGCTATTAGATCATTAGATTTTAAAAGAGTCACACTTGATTACCTGAATTTTGACCCAGTTGCCCCAACCTTTGTTTTTGGCTTTGCTGAAAACCATCTGACTGATTTGTGGTGACTTCCACAATTTCAGGATCTTGTCCACTCTGCATGGCTACATCATTGATTACAATTGGATCCTGCTGATTACCCCTCAGTCCGTATCTTTGGAAGGCATTTTTGTATCTTCATTCAATATCATGAACTTTCAATATCATGAACTTTCACTTTCACTGCTAAATCATACCAACTGCTAATGGTGTGCTTAGAATTTTTCAGCTCAGACTGAAATGTGGGATCACTTTTATATGCAAAGGTATCAATAATCAGCCTTTGTTTTGACTGATAATCTAGATCTCTTTTTACTAGTTCCACTAAAATACTGACTCTTTTCAAGAAGTCAATGGCCTGTTTGTTGGGTCTTCGCTGGATCTCAAATAACTCTCTTGTTAGCATTTCTAGGTTACATTCTGATGCAAAGACATTAATTATTGCTCTCCTAGCATCCCTATAGGTCATGTTGTCACTTGCAACAGCCTTCAGCCTGCCCTTAGGGAGCCTCAGCAGTGCTTCATACTTGGCTGATTTTGGTGTATCTCTACGAAATTAACCCTACTAATGCTGTTAAGAAGCTAAGCACCTGCTGATTTACCATGCCTTCTTCTAAAAGTTTGGGTAACCACCCTTAACGATATTCCTTACAATAATTTCCTGTGCTAAATTAGTTGTTGGCATTTCCCTCTGATCATAAGCTGCTGTAAGAATAGGATCCATATCACAGTTTAATGACTGCAACGTAATTTGATTTGGATCTCCTTGAGGTGGTACACCTCCTTGATTTGATGGTAAGTTGTCTCTGTCAAATCTGTAGTCCCTATATGGAAAATATGAAAGTTGATCTGGTTCAAGGGTATTTCAATCAATGATGTTTCCTCTACTATCATATACTACTCTAATTAAAGTTGGATGCTGCAGAGCTAGTTGGTTCTCATTCTGTTGGCCTGCCAGTTGATCAGAATCGAACTTCTCTAGCTGGACCCCTCCAACTTCTGGGCTCAAAATTTGGTCTCTGCCCTTCACCTGCTTGTGGCCTATTGCTAGGCCCTACACCTGGATTTGTTTCAGCTAAGAGACAGATGTCTCTTTCTGCACCCCTATTATATGGTCTAACCTGTCTCTCCTGCTCCTGGTGGCGATTTTCAGCTTCCATTTGGTTGTCCTCTGTGGGGTCATTCGAGATGATGTCAAACAAAGCTTTGACTGTTCCTTTTAATTCGTGGAGCTGCATCGCCATCTCTTGTTTAGACATTTCTCGAGCTCATTCCAGTTGTTCGAGTCACTCCTAGTATTGTCGGATCCACTCTAACCCCTGCCATTAGGTTTCGGGGTCCAAATTGTTCAAATCAAGTCAAATTTTGGGTGTTATGATATCCCATTTTGGTCCTGAAATTCGACCTTTACCAGTGATTGCTTTACATTCAAGGGCGGCGGGCTATCAGCATCTGGGTTCTGATTTGCCAGGCCTGCCTTTGTGGCTCCAAGGCAATCATTGGCGGGCGCACTATTGGCACACCTGCATTTTGGGGTGTAAAATGCATTGCTTGTTGCTGCAATGGCTTAACCCTCACAGAAGTCTGATATGGGATCACTGGGTCAGGAGTAGCATAGTGTTGCTGATCTCCATCTCCCAAATTCACCAAGTTCTCAGCACTCCCCACTCTGGGTGGTGATCTATTTAAAGTATTACAACTGAGTATCCTTCCATTTGGCATTTTAAATCCTGCTGATTTGTCGTAGAAGCCTAGAGAATATTCTTTTCTCCTAGTCTGACCATGATGTTCCATTATGAGGAGTTAAAAGCCATCACTTGTTGTGCAGGTGTTTCCTTAGGGTTTGAAGAAAGATAGGTTTGGTTTGGGCTGAACTACTTAGAGCTATTCCTTGGCTACGCCTCAGATATCATGCAACAGTTCTGCCCCCCCAGACTGTGCAACAACAATAACTCACTTACCTTTTCTAAGAGACCTCACAATGGACTCTCGTAGCCTCCCAGAGGAAAACTGCTTATTCTCAGGAATGAACTTACTTGAAGGATCCCCTGAGTGGTCTTCCTTCCGCTTGACATCTGTAAGTCTTGGCCCCTGGGCCTCTGGCCCTTGGCAACTACCGTAATACTGACACTAATTTATTATACCAAAAGAATAAACAAATATACCAAAAAATGTGGATGAACCACTAAACAGTTTATGTAAATTTAAAACAATATTTCTCAGCAAAGGTTTATTGGTGGATGCTGGCATATGTTATGTTTATATCTTTGCTTAGGTCAAAAGACGTCAGCAATATAACTCAAGTAATATTGGCTTGTATCCAAATGACTACTGTAGGTCACTCAAAGGAGTTTCCTATTAGCAATCAACTAAACACAGTGCAACCGTCCTTAAGCAGAAATAAACACAACCTTCAGTCACTAATAAGTAACTGGAAACCCTAACTCTTGGAATCGAAGGGCACTCAGGGTCTCCCCAGATGTCTCCTCAAGGTTCACACAAGTACAGAGTACTCACTACAACAATATCCAAAGGAGCTGGGGCTTTACCTTGGCTTTGGATCCCGTGTAAGATGACTCCCGCTTCTGCTCACAGCGCAAGTAGAAATATAATAAAATGATAAATAGTAATAACAATATTATTACTCAAATGTGTGTATTGGGCTGTCGACGCTCCCCTTTATTGGGCCTAAAAGAAATAATATAAAGAAAACGGATGTGACTCACCCATGACACACCAAAGTAGGAGAATGATAAACATTGCTCTTTTTGGTTGAATCATAACTTTGTTGATTCACCAATTTTGCATAGATGTGGGATTACTACTACCATAAGTACATCCCCAACATCCCTGGGGCCTTGAAACTGACCAATGGGACGTGAAGAAGGAAACCGTGAGCAGGACTTTTATCTTTTATGGTGTGACCTACTACTGGATCCCAACTTCATAAAAAGATTATGGTCCGACCCCGAAGGGCGTACAGGTCACAATCATCATGACCTGACCCCGAAGGGTGTACAAGTCATGACAACCTCCAATGTCAAGCCGTTTTACAAGGTTACCCAGGTGTGTCCACTGAGATCGATAATTGATTCAGCATTTAACGGATCGATGACTCTGCACCAGCTTGACTTTCCCTGGCTCCACCAGCATGCCTTGAGGCTCCTAGGTACCTTCCTCCACAATTGATCGACTCATCCCATTGAGTGATGTGGAGTGTCTTTGCTAGCAGCATCTCAATCCCTGCAGTAATCAGCTACTTTCGTCCGCCTTTTGCCCATTTGGTTCCCCATCGTTTTTCATACGAAAAAAATTAAAATACTATATGACGAACAAATACTTACAAAACTAGTAGGGCGAAAAATACTGAGCAAAAAATTTAAAATAGGAGGGACAAAATGACAAAAGAATAAAATGTATAAGGCACTGAAATAACGACAAGAAAAATTTTACGAGGCAAAAATTTGACAAGATTGAAATACGAGAAACAATAATAAATGCAAAAAATAGGTGAATGAAATTTGAAACCTAAAATGTAGACTCAAGCAATGAGCTTGGCCAAAAAAAGAGATTTTGAGGGCAACAATACAACCAAAAATTTTAAATAATATTTTTGTATTTTGTATTTTGTAATGTTTTTGGATTTTTGTGATTTTATTATGTTTTTGTGTTTTTGGAATAAATGAAATATGAATCAAGAACTGAGGATTTTAGACCAGAATTTTTCTGGCTAAAATTATTGTTGTTGCCTGCCGCCTTGCTGATGGCCTTGTTGATGACCTCCACGACCTCAGAATGCGCCATGAGGGTGTTGTCCTTGGCATATACCTCGGCCACCAACGCAACCAGCTCTATCTCTGTTCTGATTGTTAAAATGAAACTGGCCTGGTTGGGCAACCCTTCCCCATCCTCTATGAGCTCCCCTAGCACCCTATGGATGCTGTGTAGGTTGCTGTTGTTTCGGAACAGTTTTGGAGGCTTGCCCAGTGCCAGTACTGGGGCCAGTGGAGACCTGGTTGGTTACACCAACTGTGGCTCTTTGACCACCAGCTTGACTGCTTGGGAGTCGGGGTGCTCAAAAGGTCTGTCCCGCATCCTGCTGAACTTTGCTAAATTCAACAGTAGTCCGAGGAGTTGGGCTACCTGACCTTTTGACATCCATCTCGGCCCCTTGCTGACTGTAATTATACATCACCAAGCGATAGGCAGTCTTAAAATCAACTGAAGCAGTGGCACTTCGATATTCCTGTAACAGCATGATGTTTGCAAACACTTTGGCTGAGACTGATCATTCACCAATCTGCTCAGCTGTAAGTGGCACATAGTCAAGCATAAGGAATATCATCAAACACAAATATCTGACTGCTGCAAATACAACACTTGCTTAATATTCAGTGAGCCATTCAAGAACAATTTCACGAATGATCCTATCCCATAGTGGCTCTGGAATATTTTGCGAATCGTATAAAAATCCTCCTTGGACATCAAACTGTGGCTGATACAGTTTGTATATAGTCCTGACTCCTTTATTGACAAATCACCCAAATCTCCCAATCTTCTAACTGCTCATCGCAGAAATAATTAGCCAATTTCAGTGTAGCAAAAGAAATTGGACCTCTGGCTCTACTTTTATCTTTGGTAACTTGCCAAAAATCCAACAATACATCGTGGAACAATTCCACTGTCATTTCTGGTGTTTGTTGATTTGTGTCAACAGTAACCAGAGTTAACAGCTTTATTTTTCCTGGTGTAAAGATCTGAACTTTTTGTCCTGCAACCTGTGGCTTACTAGGAGCTCCCTGTAACATAGGCTAATGCCGTCCGGAAGCAGTGGTGTCCATAGCCTGCAACTGAAATTGCGTAGACTGACTCGTTGCAGTAGATAAAATATCTGTAGAGGCAGTCTGCCACATAGGAGTAGTTGAAGATATGGTGGTTAAAGATACTGTTGCTGAGACTAGAGCAGAAGTTTTGGCAGGTTTTGGCTGCCTAACCTTTGCAGGCTGCGGAATTGCCTTTTCTACCTTTTTCTTCTCCTGACAGGCTTTTGTTTTTCGTTTCTTTTTCAAGTTAACGAAAATTTGCCTATCATTTAATCCTTTTTCTTTCATATTTTTTATAGCCTCAGCAGTATAGTATCCTGGAACACGTTCTGCATTCCAGGTCAAGGCTAAAACTTGAATTTCCTTTTCTTCTTCAGCCAGCCGGGCCACTGACTCTTGTGGTGTTTCCACCACAGTATGGATAGGTGTCCCAGCTGTCTGATTTTCCTCCTTCTTTTTCGCACCATCCACATTGATGTATTGACTAATATAAGCTTGGTCATACACTTTCTGCTCATCCTGGGGAATCAGAATTTCTTCCAACTGAGCTTGACTTTCTATGCTGGACAAGTACTGGCTCACATCCATAGATGTTTGTATCACTTCTGGCGTAGGTAAGCCAGGCGGTGGTGGCAAAATTTCCCTCTGCAGTTGCGTCACAACTTGTGGTTGCAGTTGCAGCTGCGTGACAGAAGATGCTGTCATCGCAGATTCGGCTACTTGGGGGTCGGCGATCGAAATATACAATAATGCGTCTTCGTCGTCAACCTCCTTGCAGCTTTCCTCTCCCAGGAGTGCGGAATTATCCTCATCCTCACTCTCCAATTCCATGACGTCCTCATCCACTAGACCCGTCTGAACTGTAGGTTCATCATCAGGGTCAAGTATATCGGAATTCATCCTGAAATCGGATTGTTTGGTTCCATTACCATATGTATAGATAACCATAGGTAATTCCATCCGCAGAGGTCTCCGGTGAATACACTTTTCAGGAAATTCATATGTATACATCCGATAGTCAGCTGGTATACATCTAATTTGACCCGTCTGAAGAGTAGGCATGTCTGGTGCCAGGCCATATCGCAGTGACCGGGTTCTAGTTCCAAATCCTGCATAGTAGAATCTCATGTAGAAAAAGCAGTTGGCCCAATAATCCTTGTTATGGTTTATATTGTCCTTTGCTTTTTCTGTTGAAATTAAAGAGCCTATTTTGTTGCGCAAGCACAACCAAATAGGCATAAAGCCAAACCTATTTTGCCAGGTCGTGACCCTTTTGCCTTTTACAGCATGTTCGAGTTCCATTGGCAGTAAGGATGCCACTATGCTAAAATTCTGTTAAACCCTATCATCAGTCTTCCATGCCTTCTTTTTGATCAACTCTGCATCCTCCTTCAAGTAGGATTTGAGGAAATTATAGTTAAATAATTCCCTCAGTATGTAATTGTATTCGGCACGGCTATGAGGCCAGAAAACAATTAATGGTAGAGGAATTAAGTTGCATGCCTTCTCCAACGCAGAAAACTTTGTTGAGTCCATAACATGCTCATAATTCCTCAAGTCTGCCATCCAATGGTCTCTGTCATACTTAGCCATGCGGGCATTGATTTCCACTGGTTTGTAGCAGTCTGTTCCAAGTTGAAACAATTGCAGCTGCCTCGACCAGTCCTGTCGAGGAGTTTTATTCATGGCAAGACCTGCGGTGATATACCATACAACATCTACAGGATCCATCAATTTAAAAAATGAAACCCCTTGCAACATTTCTGTATGCAGTTGGTTAATCACCTCATTTGTTCTGTTGACCTGTTGATCCATTGTATCCATGTCCTCGGGATCACTTAAATCTTCCCACTGATTTACTTTCTTTTTGCTTGGACCAGCTTTTAGCACCATGGGATAAACCCCAGACAGTAAAGTGTGGTCTGTAGCTTTAGCAGGATTTTTAATATCCGCAGGACACAAATACGCTGGCAGGTCATTCTGAAATTGCATAGCCCACCTGGCCATTACTTCTTGCCGCATCATGTGGTATACCTTGAATAACAGTCTTTTTACAATGTCTTTGTCTTCTATGAAGTTTCAATCCTCGAACCCCGTTAGGTCTTGAGAATAGACCATATAAAAGCAGAAAGCCAAGGTTTTCACTTGGACTGGCGACAAAATATCATGGGGGTACATTGCTGTAACCCGACTCAATTCACCACAAAACCCGTAGTGAAAGAACCCCAAAAATACGGCAATTGAGTAATACACATCTAGGCCAGCATACACAATTTCAGTATCCTGAATCTTGGAAGCCAAGAACTTTTCTCGAATTTTTTTGTCACCGAAGTCGCATTGGTATTTGTCAACATCAGCCAAGTAAAATTCCGTGAAAAGCCCTTTTAGTCCAAGGTTTTCAGGACATAAACCTAAATCACGAGCGTGATTGGCCATGGGCCCCGTCATCATTCTGAGGCAAATCTCACAATCCCAGTATTTTCCAAATCCTTGGAGTATACGGGCTTGTATGATTTTTGTCTTATCATGAGCCGAGGTCCCTGACCCAGATCTGTAGATGTTCAAAATTGGGACCAGATTGTCCACAACTTTGAAACTGACCAAGAAACAATCCAGGGATGAAAGGAATGAAATCAAAAGATCCCATTCTTGCAGCTTCAGTATTGTAAGGTCCATAACAAAGCTGGAATCATCTATTTGCACAAATGACACCAGCCTAACGAACTCTTTCCCTTCCAGGTTCTGGATCACTACCTTGTAAGGTATGACACATACCGCAGTCTTCTTGACCTTTTCCACATCGAATCCAACAACGCCTAACCCCCAAAACTAGCTTGTGGCCAGTTGTTTCAGGATTGGCTCGACGTTGCGGCTGTGGACCTGTTCTGGCTCCATTGGTCATTGCAGCCAATATCCCATTGCACCAGCAAACCATTGCTCCATTTCGCCAATGCAGACCAGATGTTTGGTATTATAATCTAAAAATAAAAAATAATTGCCCCTTGACCCTTTATAAATCAGTGATTAGGCCACCACCACCAATTAAATAATCTTAATTGATCAGCACCAAATTAAGAAAAAGATTTAGCATGGGGAAATAAATTAATTAAAGAGGTTAGGTGTCAAAGCCATAAAGTAAGCAAGCCTGGTGGTTTATGCAAATGCTGCACCAATTTTTCAGGAACCTCACATTTGCACCACCTCTCGCTTCTCGACATCGGCCACCCTCAATTTACCACTTACCCTAGTGATAACTTCACACCTCAGTACAAAAATTAAGTAATGAATTAATAACCAATTAAGGTTTTAATTAATCAAGAAGTAAATTTAGTAAACCAGGGGCTTTAATAAAACCAAAAAAAATGCTTCGGAGTCGGATCCAAGGTAAAAACCATTAGATTTTGGCTTTTTAGGGCCGTAAATCCATTAGATTTTTTCTTTTCACCTATCCTAACATTTTTAGAAACTTTTCTTCCAACTCATTTCCCCCTTGGTTGGCCCATTCAGAAAATTGAGTGAGAAGAAATCATTCCTAAGAAACCTAAATGGGCGAATTCGTCCCACATACCAAGAAATAATTGAATAAAAAACTTACCATCCATCAAAAAATATTGATTATTTTGGCGGCCTTGCGGTTGGCCCACCTTTATGTGATCTGCATGCATGCAATGATTTCGAGCGAAAGGCGCAACACCTAGTTTCTACATCGGAAATAAATTTTTTTGAAAATTTTTTAATTTCGCATTGTATCTTCTAAAGTAAACAAAATGTTAAAAAACATTTATCGTTACTTCAATATCAATACAATATACGAAATTACCAAAAAATATTTTATTGGGTCCTTGGGTTGGATGAAAAGTTTTATTTGGAAAAAAATGTGCGACAGGAGCACAGAGAAAACAGGACATTTGAAATTGAGAATGAAATTTGGTCGTAAACCTCCCCAAATGTAAACCAAAATTTTAGCGTCAGGTGTACAAATTAACAATATTATTCTGAAAATTTGACCCTTCACTACACAAGTTTAAAAAAAGGTATTAAACGAATATAAATCGGTTAAATAACACAAAAAATAAAAATTTTATTCACATAAAAGACATGTATTGCTAAAAATTTTTGAACACAGAAATGATGACCAGATGATCTTTGGTCTCATCGAGATTTCCAGTTGCATTAACTGGAGTATCCTGGAATACCTGCGACTTTTTGTGTCGAGACCATCTGGTACCTTCATATCAAAGGTGTGTTAGCCTACTTGCCAATACAACCTGCTTTTTAAGCGGGTTATTCCAATGGGCTATTGTGAGCACATTTTCTTTCAATCTTTTATCATTGATGATGATATATGGTCCTTGCCAAGGTAACCCCAGTTTTTTCTGTTTGTCTACTTTCAACAGAACCCAACCTTGATTTTTAAAACCAGAGGTTTTAATTTTGTTATCAAAATATTTCTTGCTGTCCTTAGCGGCTTTTTGTATGTTTTCGGTTATACTTTCATACAAATTTGTAAGATGGGTAGCCAAAACATACTTATAAGCCTCATAGTCATTAGGCATGATTATTCTAAGGGCAGCAGTGAAATTGATACCAAAATTTGCCTCATGCCCCCGCAGCAGTGAAAATGGCGAGCATTTCGTTGCTGCATGGGGTGTGGCATTATATGCAAATACCACTGTGCTGAGATATGCCATTTATTGCTATCCTCCATTGCAACCTTTCGCACCTGCTTTATTAGAGCTTGCTTAAATTCCTCAACCATACCATTACCCTATGGGTGGTATGCCCTTGTGAAAATTTTCCTGCACTCTAAGAGTTTACAGACTGCTTTCATGAGATTTGAATTAAATCCAGATCCATTATCACTAAGAAATTTTCTTGGGGTACCGTGTCTAAATATCACATGCTCTAAGAAAGCATCCACTATGGTTTCAGCCGTCTGATCAGGAACCAATATAGCTTCAACCCATGCTTATCACAACTCTGTGTATGAGCAGCTAAAATATCTCAGGAAGCGTGTCTTAAGCTGCGATAAAAAATTTATGTTTTTTTATTTTTATTTAAATTTCTTATAAAACGTTGCTTCATCAATCACATGTGGAATGACCGAAGAAAACCAACGGCTCATTTGTTGCTTCATGACGAACTTTTGGATGATAAGATTCCTAACTTCTGTAACACTGCTACTGAAAGACTAGAAAAACATCTAAATTGAAAATCTTTGATGTGCACTTTTTGTAACCATATGTTTTCATTTTATGGATTAAATTCACTTTTTATGTTATAGGAGGCACCATTTAATTGGTAAAAATCACGAGTTGTTCTGGAGGATACTGATAACTAGTCAATTCTGAGCTGCTGCATATTTTATACGAATAAAATCTTGCCGTGCTTACTGTAAAACGTATAATTTAACTTATTAATTTTTCAAAAAGTAGAGGATATGGGATATCCAAAGCTCAGACCTGCTTTTCTATGACGGGCACCGCTGCGGTCGCAGAATGCTGGGCTGTGCAGTCGGTGGTAGAGCAGGTACCTTCCTATGTGCCATCCAGGATAGCTTGAATTGTCCTACTTGTAATAGATTCATCTAGAGGCTGCATTTTACAGAAACCTCGCCAAAAAAACAGTAGAACATACTGAAAACCATTGCAGTCAACTGGGGTTGTAAAATAAGCATAAATTCAATTTGATACCTTGGTGTTACTCAATAAGTTTTGACAATTTAAGGAGATTAATGGTAGGAAGCTCCAGCTGCTCAGTTTACTTTCTATGGACGGGAAATTCTCGTCATTGACTGCAGTAATAAAGTTTTATTGTCAGTATTTCCGCAGTGAACTTCCTTTCGTGGTATTGCTGATCGATCATTTGAGAAAATTAAAGTTGAATAAACGGCACGCCTTTTTTATTGTTCATGGATTCGAAGATATTTTTTTGCCAGGATAGTCCGCACGTTACGTGATTTTTGCATAACCTTATCAAAAAATCGACTTTACTGTCGGGAACTCTAAAAAATGCATGCAGTCAGCGACAGTTTTTTTTTTGTTTTTTTTTGTGCCAAAACATTGTTTTTGGCACAAAAAATTTATGATGGCACAAAAAACTTTGGATGTTTGTGCCAATTGGCACAAATTTTTTGACTGCTCGAAGGCTGAATTTCCTTGATTTTTAGTTATTTTAGGGGCTGAAAAAGCAAAATTTTCTCGGCGCTCCCCGCGCCGAGTCAATAAGTATAAATTAATTACTTTTATTTGTGTAGAACCTGAGAGAATTGCATTCAAATAATAAGATATTTGTATGATCGCAACAAACTTTGAGATTGTCAATGACTGCAAAATGAATAGAAATAGTTAACTTCCAGTCCAGTGTTCATTCAGTGTCATTCACTGTTTTTTTCCCACATTTGCACTACAATGTGGAAAAAAATCTGGAATGTGGAAAAAATTTTTGAGGTCTTTCCACGAATGTCGAAGAAAAATTCGGGGTTTTCATATTGAAAAGATGCATTTTGGTGCATTTTAGGAGGTCCAAATCAAAAAAATCTTCGAGGAAAAAAAACCACCGTTTTTTTTCCTCGAAGATTTTTTCCGCATGAGAACCGGACCCAAAATTTTTTTCCTCATTTTCCAAAAATTTTCCACATTTTTAAAAACGCTTATAATGTGGCTACGGATGCTTTTTTATGCATTTTAGGAGCATACCCAAGCATTTTGTTGTATTTTGAGTCAGAAACGTGCAAAAATGAGGAAAAAAATTGAGAAAAATTCAGTCAAAATGAACTCATGAAAAATATATTGGTGTTCTATAGGAGCGGATAAAGCAAGCTAACGATAGAGTTCTCATGAATTTATCTGCTATCAACATTTCTGTGATTCCGATTAGAATCATCTAATTTTATTTAGTTCTCGGTCCGGCGCGGAGTGCCGGAAAAATTTTTGGATTTTCACTTTCTAAAACGCTGGAAAATGAACCTTCATAACGTTCGGAAATAAATTAAAATCAGACTGATGAAGTGTAATTTGCTTCCCATTCCGGCGAAGCGCCAGAAAAATTTTCGGGTTTTTGTATTTTAAAACGCTGAAAAATAAATCTCTCTAACAGATAATTCGTGAAAAAATGTTTTAAAATCGCGTTCTTGAGTAATGTCTTCAATTTCCACCTTCAATAAACGCAAAAGTTCAGATTGCAAACGTTTAAAAAATTCCAATCATCGAGAGAAAAAATTGAGAGACTTGATGAAAAATCTCTAAGATTTTCGGCGACATAATTGACTGTAAACGATTAGAAAATGAAACGAGCTAACTTGATTGATAGAAACTGTTGAGCATTAATTATTAAGTCGAAGTAGATATGCTAACGGCCGCGCCTGATAGAATATAGTAATAATTATACCCATGACCGGCGCGAAGCGCCGAAAAATTTTGAGATTTTGACCTTTTAAGGTCCACCAAAACTCATCTTTTCGGTTTAGAGTTCCCCAAAATTTTTTCCACAATGAGAACCATACCCAAAATTTTTTTCCTCAAAAGACCCCATTTGAGGAAAAAAACGGTGGTTATAACTTTAATAATCATCATTATTTATTAAGTAGCTCAGGCGCGGCTTTTATCATGTCTACCTTCATTTATCACTTAATCTATAATAGTTTTCATAATAACAGGCAGGGTTGGCAAGGCTTTGGTTTTTTAGTTTTTGGTTTTTTTGGTTTTTTTCCAAAATCATTGGGAAACTGTTTTTTCACATTAGTCGATCTTCTAGGCATGTATTGGTGTCTATCTAAATTAACAAAACAATCAATTTAGTTGAATTGACTTCACTACAAAGAAGAAAAAAGTCGTATTTTTATGATACATTTCGCACACAAAAGATGTGAAATTAATCAATCGATATCTTCCTTTGTATCCATCTTGCAAGCACATATTTAGTACATGAGTTGAGTTTGCTATAATTTGCTCACAAATAAATTGGACGCTAAATCTTTCGTAGAGTGTACTCCGACAATACGGGGTGGCATCCATTGATCCATATTATCAAAATTTTACAAAATATGATTGAGTATAATAATCCCGAATTCATTGTTACGGTAGGTAAGCTTTTTAATTTTCTTAGCTCGAAATTTCAAAATATAAATGAGACAACAATAATGAAATTTTGTACAGATCAGTTAAGCATACTTTAGGTTAACAAAGAGAAAAGCTTTTGAGTGGCTCATTTTTATGTGATTTGACGTCACTACTAGGTAGAAAAAAATCGTACAAAAATATGTATCTATCATGCAAGCGAGGATAGTATATATAATAAGACCAATTTGCTGTAGTTACAGACAGGTTTGAAAATCAAATATTTGGAAACATCTGAAATGTCTATGTGTGACTTTCAACTGCAGTTTGTAATATTAATAACATATGTAATAATCTATCAAGTTAAAACCCTCTTATCGAAAACGGTATACTTAAAAGTTGTGTCATTTCAGCTTTCCTGTGCATTATGTATATATATATATGTGATGCATTGATAGAATTCTGTGATTGATTTTTTATGAGTTTTGATTACATACATTGCGTATTGTATACATTCCCTTTATTTATAATTTTTCTTCTTTTCCTTGAATTTGCTCCTTACATATCGCATGCTCTGTTCCATTTTTACTTTTCTTATGTTCTTCACTCATCGTTCCTTTCTTATGTGCCCGCTATTACTGTATTTTTATTGCTATAATAGGGATTTCGTATAGCATAAAATAATGACACTTCGGGTGAGATTAATACTTCTAGCTGCCATTTTAAGGCTCGCTGAGTAGTCTTAGATGATACAGGGAGCTTCCAGCAGTTTTTTACATAGTTATTTCGATGTACCAAACATTTTAAAGAATTAAACCAGAGAAAAACCACTAAAAAACCATAGAAAAACCAAAAAAACCATAAAAAACCACTAAAAACCAAAATGTCGAAATTTCAAAAGTTTGGTTTTTGCGAACCCTGATAACAGGACTAATTTATTTTAGGTAAAAGACCCCCTTGATAGTAGGTTTTTGCAATGTATTTTATTTAATGCTAAATACTTAGTGTCTAAATTGGAAGAACTCAACATGATGCTTGAAACACAGCAATATGACCTAATCTTTTGTACTGAAACATGGTTGAATGATGGTATTTCTGATGGTATTTTATGTAATTTAAGGTCGTATAATGTCTTCCGCAAGGATAGACCCAACAAAAGGGGTGGAGGGGTTGCAATTTTTATCAAAAAATCAATACCTGCTGTCATCTTTAAAGTCCCACCTTCTATTGATACTCCTGAAACACTAACAGCTGATCTTGCCCTCCCTGGTCTCCTTTATCGCCTTGTTCTTGTTTACAGGCCACCTGAGTATAACTTAGATTACTGCAACAAGCTCTGTTCTTTTGTAGAATGGTCGTCAAATGTTAATTATCCTATCCTCATAACTGGAGATCTCAATTTACCCAAACTCGACTGAATCAATTCTACCTATCCCTATGAAGCCACCTACACATCTTTATTTGAGTGTCTTTCTAGTACAAGTCTTCAGCAACTGGTTTTGCAACCCACCCATGATAACAATATCCTTGATCTAATTTTTGGTGATAGATCTGTCTCTGACGTTTATGTTGTCCCTCCTTTTTCTACTAGTGACCACTCAAGTGTAAAGTTCAAAATAATTCTTAAGACAATGCTGATGAATTCAAAATCCCTCCCCTTGAACTTTGGCAAGGCAAACTATGATACTATTTCTGAGCTCTTATTCCAGATCTCTTTGTCTGACGTTTTCTCCACATGTAGAAATGCAGATGACATGTACTGTAGTTTTATTGACATTTTGAAGCCCATTATAACACAACACGTACCCACATCTAAACTAAGTAAGGAAAAAAATATCCCAAATACCTCCAGAAGCTATTGCTAAAAAATTAAAACTTTGGAGAAACTATAGGAAAACTAAATCAGCCCGTGACAAGTTTCTTTTCAACAGTCATTGTAAATTTTTGAAAAATCAAATCAAATCACATAAAATCGACATTGAGAAGAAACTTATTGACAAATCAGATCTCAGAAGTCTCTATAATTTTGTAAATTCCAAAATCAAATCAAATGGAGCTATTCCCCCAATTTGTATAGGTAATGAAATTATTTCTGATGAAGATCAAAAGGCCGAACTTTTCAATAATTATTTCACATCAGTCTTTACCAATGATAATGGTTCTGTGCCTCTTTTCCCCAAAAGAACTATGTCTGAAATCTCCAATTCATCATTTTCTGTTGAGCTAGTTCGTGCTGCTCTTCGTAAACTGAATCCGTCCCTTGCCTTGCGTCATGATGGGTTATGTGCCTATTTTATGAAAAAACTATCCAATTGTTTGGCTGACTCACTTTCTCATATCTTTGAGGTTTCTTTTAGACCTGGGGCATTACCATCTATATGGAAAACTGCAAATGTAATCCCAGTATACAAAAAAGGTGATTCCTCATCGATTTCCAATTACTGACCAATTTCTGTTTGTTGTATTGCTTGTAAAGTTATGGAAAGCATTATTAACTCTTCTATTTTAGATTACCTTAAGAGAAGCTCTCTATTATCTCCCTTTCAGTTTGGGTTCTTGCCAAAAAAAGTCATGTGAAAGACACTTGCTCAAATGCAAAAATTCATGGACCAAACTTATTGATTCAGGATCTTCCATTGATTTGATTTACATTGATTTTAAGAAAGCTTTTGACTCTGTCTCCCATAGTAAGCTTGCTCTAAAGTTGAAAAACTATGGCATCTGTGGTTTTCTTGCGAATTGGATCATCGCCTTCCTTTCAAATCGCACTCAAAAAGTCTGCATTAACAACAAATTTTCCCTAACATCAGACGTAAGCAGTGGTGTCCCCCAGGGGAGTGTTCTTGGTCCAACTCTTTTCCTCTTGTTTATAAACGACCTCCCTGATACTTTAAAATCCCATGTCTATCTTTTCGCAGATGATGTCAAAATTTTTAACACCTCCACACAATGTAAAACTCTTCAAGATGATCTTGATCAGATTTTCAATTGGTCTGAAACATGGCAACTCGAAATTTCGGCTGAAAAAAGTTCTATTCTCTATATGGGCCATGCAAATCCAAAGGTCCCCTACAATTTAGGATTGTCTGAAATTCCAGGTGAAAACCCATACGTCAGAGACTTGGGCGTACTTAAATCCCAAAACTTGAGTTTTAGAGATCACATAGCATCAATTACCAAGAAAGCCTTTAGCTTAAGTTCTTTGATAATTAGAACCTTTACTTCCCATGATACTTCTAACCTTGTACGCGCGTTTACTGTTTATGTTAGACCCCTGCTAGAATATTGTTCAACTGTTTGGAACCCTTACTATGCCTCTGACATAAATCCCATTGAAACAGTTCACAGAAGATTCACAAAGAGAATATGTGGTTTTGGGTCTATCCTTTCATATGATGAGCATTTAACTAAGCTATGCCTTGATAGCTTAGAAATACGCCGACTACGTGCCCCCTTATGCATGATGTTTCAAATTATTAAAGGCCAATCCTGTTTGCAAAAATCGGACTTCTTTATTAGCAGTAATTTCGAGTCCACCCGTCCTAAAAATGACTACAAACTCAAAACAGGTAAAGCTAAAACAAATATTAGATTATATGATTTTTCCAACAGGTACATTAATATATGGAATGAACTTTCAGCTGAAGTTCTTAGTTCTTCCAATTTACACACATTCAAAACGAAAATCTCTAAGATTGATTTTTCTGATTATCTTGGGGGAGCGCGTTAGCCTGTTACAAATATGTAACCTGCGCTTCCTATTAACGTCATTAACTTGTTTACTGTAGCGCATATTTTCGCTGCGAGTAGCCATCGATTGAGTTTTCGAAACATTTCTTCATTTTCTTATTTCATTTCAATCGTTTGTTCTCGCGTTTTAACCTTTTTTCTTTTCTTGTGTTATATTTCGCCTGACAGGTAATAAATCTTCTTCATTCATTCATCTTAAACATATTATTTCATGTTTTAATTGGTAATCCTTAATATTTTATCATAATATTTAAATCAAGATTCACATTTTTTCCTTTTGACAAAGATCAATACGTCAAGTCTCTATGCTTTTTGGTGTGATTATTTCTTTGCTAACGTAAAATCAATTCGAAAGCTTCATGAAAATATCTTTTGGAAATTTATACTCTTCGTACTCATATATTTTCGACCAAGTTCATGAGAGTTTACAAATAAATTACAGGTTTTAAAATTTTTCAAGTAAAATTCTAGAAATTACGACTTTTGAACACAAAATTGGAATCTAATTCTTGAAATAAGTGTTCGGAAAATTGATTTTCCAGCATCCCATAATGTCAACCCAAAAAATTTTTCGGCGCTCCGCGCCGGACAGATTACTATCTTTCTGGGACTTTCACTTGTCATCATAGAAGACCTGACCACCGATTTTTCGTGTAATTCAAATCAATTATGCTCTTGGATAGTTTGCCAGAAAATTTGTTCAACAATGCTTGTAGATTACGCTTTTAAGTCGAACATTTCAATTTTTCTTCAATTTTGATCATTTAGCTTCTCTGAAAACACCGAAAGGCTTGAAAAAGCTCAAAAACAGTGGGATAAAGCATCTGTGAGCATTTTAAGTGAAAAAACGGGGATTTTTAGATGAGAAAAAAATTTTCCACATGTGGAAAAAAAATTTGACTGAAAGAAGGAAAAAAATTTATTAAATGCGAATAAATACAAGAGTAAATGCGACTAATACAGAAAAGCTCATGGACGTGACAAAAGCACATGTGAATTGAGCTTTAAAAAACGACTCAATTCAGACCGAAAACAGGGCATATTGTTCGAATGAATGATATCATTGGGTAGGGAATTCCAAACATCAATATTTCGCAAGCAAAAATCATGTTTTAAAGTGTTAGAGTCATATTTGGATTTATACAATTTAAATAAGTTAGACGCGCGATAATTGAATGGACTCAAAGTGAAAAATAAGTCGGGTGGAATAACTTTAAATTTCAAAATTAAGAACATGTAAGATAGGTCGATACACATACGTCTAAATGCATGGTCATCAAGGCCAGATTTGTTGGGGCGCTCCTTATAGCTTAAATCTTTATATCCAAAAAGTCTTTTTGTAAACCTTCATTGAACTTTTTCTGCCAATTTAGTATCACCAACCAGACAAGGATTCCAGAGTGGTGAACCATATTCCAGAATAGGAAGGACATAGGATTTAAAAGCCCTGATTTTTAATTCATTGAAGTTAGAGTGAAAATATTTTAAAATCAAATTTGCCACCCTAGATGCTTTTTTAACCACATAATTACAATGAGCAGTTGCTGACAATTTTTCATTGAACATAACACCAAGATCCTTCATCTCTGAAACAGTAGGAATCAGAAAATCGTTTATATAATACTCAACTTTGGGGTTATTACTCCCAAGATGCAAAACAAAACATTTTTCCAGAAAAATAGATAATTGCCATTTCAATGACCATTCCTAAACTTTGACAAGATCACCCTGTAGAACTTCAGCATTTTTTGTAGCATTGAATATTTTCACATCATCAGCAAAAAGATAAATTTGACAGCTAATACCATCAAATATAACATTTATGAAAATTAAGAACTATGTTGGTCCTAATACACTGCCCTGAAGAATCCCACTAGTAACCCCAATTAGATTGGAGAAGCAATTGCCAATTTTGATCTGTTGAGTCCTATTAAATAAAAAACCATGTAACCACCTCAATGAAAATCCAGAAGCTAATTTTTTGACCAGTTTTTCATGAGAAACAGTATCAAATGCTTTCTGAAAATCGATATATATTGAATCTGTTGCTAATTTTTTATTCAAATTTTTAGCCTATAGTGGCTAAAGAACACAAGATTTTTTCTTTCTAAATCTAAATTGTTTATCATTCAGAAAATTATTTGACTCAAAATAAGCTATCATGTCTACATTTATAATACTTTTCATAACTTTACATGACACACAACATAAAGAAACTGGTCTATAATTTTCTACCTTTGCTGGGTCCTTTTTTTTGAAAATAGGTACCACATTAGATGTTTTCCAAATATCTGGTAATTGTCCAGTTCTAAATGAAATTTCAAAAATTGTTCTTAAAGGTTCTGCCAAAACTAGATATAATTTTTTCAGGAAAAAGGCACACAGACCATCAGGACCAAAAGACAGTGTAGGCTTCAAATATTTTAGAGTCAATAGGACTCTTAAGAAATAAAATTTGACTGATAAATCTTTATTAAACTGCTTTTGAGGATATTCAGGGATTTTTTCATTGTCCAAGATAAATACTGATCCAAAATATTGGTTGAATATTTCACTTCTCATTTTATCAGCAGTTATATCAGACTCACCAGAAACAATAACAGGGATAGTGTGTCTCAACTGAGTTTTATTATTGATAAATCTATAAAAATCCTTGATTGAATTCGATTTTAGCAAACATTCTTCCTTTCTAGCATAATATTTGATCATTGCAGTTTTCAAGACTTTGGAATTATGTTTCAGTCTATTTTTGTTAGCATAACTACGATTTTTAACATAATTTTTCCACAAGTTTTTCTTTATTGATTTTAATTTCAAAAGATACTTTGGCAATTTAGAGGTTTTTGAGAATTTTTTCTTTTTGAGAACAAATTCCAGTATTAATTTCTTCATTAGTTCTAAGAAGACAAGATAGAAGTCATTAACAGTAATGTTTGTGGAAAAAATTCGTCGAAAGAAAACAGTGGTGTCATTGGAAACTGTAATTTTTGGTGTTTGATTCGAACACAAAAATTGAGATTGTTGGCACAATTTTTCAACAAAGCAATTATGAACATCCTTAATATATTAACATCGTTGTTAAGAAGAAATTCGTAGCCGAAAATTGGAGAAAAATATAAAATGCCTGGAAATATTTGAAAATATCTGAATTCCCTCAGCATCTGATTTATTTTCGAATGATATAAACTGCTTCCTCGATCAGTTTTTCTTATCCCACTGACGTGCTTAGACAAAATAGAGTTGGCACGATTTTTATGTAAATTAGTATAGCGAAAGTATCGTCAGTTATGTTTTCATCAAACTTTTGGCATAAAACATTTTAGAGGTTTTCAGTATGTTTTTGGGCTGTAAAAACATTTTTGTGCCATTGGCACAAATTTTTTTGGCCCTTTGTGCCAGTTGGCACAAATGTCCGTGCGCAAAAAAAAGCTGGTCAGCGTCAGTTTTTTTGTGTCAAAACCAGGGTTTTTTGCACACAGCAACCAAATTTCGGGCTGTGCAACCAATTTTTTCCTGCCAAGTTGCACAGTGCAACTTGAGGCCTGACTGCTGTTGTAATTACATTATAGGGTTTTCTGTCTGGAGATGCATTTTTATGCGTTCTGAAATAGAAAAAATGGAAATTTTCCGGTGCTTCGCGCGGGGTTTAATTTTTTATATTATTCTTCTAGTGTGCGTTTAGAAAATGTCGTTCAAGTTAGTGCTAATAGGTTCTAATTATCAAATTATTATTGATAAGTGTTTGATCCTGTATTGTTTTTTGACGAATTTTATTGAAAACTAACACTTTTTGGTCATTTCCCAAAAATTTTTTGCGATCATCATACAAATTTTGATTTTCATGTGATTAAAACATTTTGGAAGTAAGACAATGCTAGAAATTCTTGCCAGTTGAGAGATCCAAATTCTTAGTTGCTTGCCTAGTTTTTGAGTTTTAGTTTGTCTGACTGAAAATTTATTAAATTCACTGAAAAATGAAACCTTCCATCTGGGAAATAAAAGGTAGAAAGATTCATTTTCTAGCGCTCTAGAATATTGGAATTCTAAACAAATTTTTGGCGCTACGCGCTGAACAAATTACTCTAATGTAGTCATATTAATCTTTTCTTTTTTTCTCCATAACTCAGACAATTGGGTTTTAAATGCCTAAAACCGACAGGGGTCGGATGAAATACAGGAAAACTGATTTGTGATGGTTTTTCCGATAATTTTACTCAAATGTATCGATTTTAGAGTGTGCAACTAAAAATTTATCTGTGCAACCAAAATTTTTCCTATAGTTGCACATTGCAACCTGGCCTGTGCAAAAATTGAGTGACCGAAGTGCGAATTGTTTTGATCATCAGACATTTTAGGTAGGGGCTGAAAACTACCATTTTTTTCCTCGAAGATTTTTTCCACATGAGAACCGGACCCAAAATATTTTTTCTCATTTTCCGAAAATTTCCCACATATGAAAAAACATTTATAATGTGCCTAGGGATGCTTTTTTATGCATTTTAGGAGTATACCTAAGCATTTTGATGCTTTTTAATTCAGAAACCTTCAAAAATTAGGAAAAAATTGAGGAAATTCTTGTTAGGTTAGTCAAAATGAGCTGGTGAAGAATATATTAGTGTTCTACAAGAGAAGATAAAGCATTTTAACGACAGAGTTGTCATGAATTTATCCTTTCTGTGGTTCCAATTAGGATTATCCAATTTTATTTAATTTTTGTCCCAGCACTCCAGGACGGAAAAATTTTTGAATTTTCTTAAAACGCTGCAAATTGAATCTTCACAACATTTAGAAATGAATAAAACTCGGAATGATAGAGCATAATTTGTTCCATACATGTGGTTGGGGGGGGGGAAGTGCTATGGGAACTCCAAATTTATCAAACTGTTGAGGTAAGCTAATTTTTTTTTCTAGCTGACTGAAAACATTTACCCATTATTTAAGCTTGAACATCATTAGGCCTGTAAAATCAAATTGTTAATCACAGAATAAGTGTTAAAAGGATTCATCCTCCAACTCTCTAGAGTATCAAACTCAAATTTAGTCTATGATTTTTCATTTTGGCTAAGCACAAACATGTCAATAGCCAACTTTCTATGCAAATGACGTTTTCCTGGCCCTCCCCCTGATATTTTGGCAATCGCTGACCCCCCTCCCCAAAAAAGTCGTTCAAACCTGTTAGGCTGCTGTGGGTAGAGGATGATGTAACCGACCTTTGGGTTTATACAAAGGAAGTTGCAACAGTTCTGACCACAAGCTAACAAAATACAATATACCAAAACTCTCTCACACGTTTCACTAGAAACACTCCAGTACTTCATCAAACCTCAGGCAGAACACCTTGGCACATACCTCAGGAGTGTTCTACATTTAAAAATAAATCACATCTCAGTATGCTTCAAACTTTAATGCACACCTATAATCATCTTTTTGATGAAAGCTAAAGATAGCTTTCACTATGGTTCTCAAAAGGAACCATAAGCATAACGAACTTTAAGATATTTTGTCAAAAAAACTCTTCACATGGACTGTCATTTGCCTGAACACAGCCTGCTCACTGTTCACCTTTCCCAAGTGGGAAACCAAAAAGTGCTTATGAAGAAAACAAAAGTCACACAAAAACTGCACAAATTCCTCCTATCTGAAAATTGATGGTCATAATCTTCCCGATTTGATGACATTATAGTATGCATCTTGAAGTGCGTCTAAACTAAAACCTACAAAGCAAGTATCAGTTCATATTTAACTAGAAGTATTCAGTAGCTGAAATGCTCAGTTGCTGAAATGGTCACAATAAAAGCCCATTCCTCCTTTCTGGTCTTTTTTTGTTACACAACTTTTAGGAGAGAAAACAACTAAATGCTTTTCCATTCATTAATATTCATGAGGATGGCAGACGTCTGTATTTTTGTTAAGGAGAAAAACGCAAAGCAGAATGAAGACCAAAACTACGGACATTGTATTGATTACTTGCGTATAAATAGTATGCATGTATTATATTGAAGTATGTTACCAGTAATCCACCAGTAATGCGTCATGGCCGCCAAACTTATCAACTAGTAAAGCACCAGTAATCCACTATTTCATCTCGAAATTTCTACCAGTAAAGACCCAGTATATCGCCAAGACATTCACCAAAAGATTACTGATGCTGCAACGAATTTGTCCTGTACTGTAGAGGTCTTGGAAATGACTTTTTTTCCCGAGGATTTGCTCTGGGTCTGCTGAGACGTCTGGTCTACCTTAGATATGGGCTTTGCCCAAGTCCCCTTAGTCATAGCGCTTACCTGCGACGTAGTCGACTTACCAGGTACCATTGCTGTAACTGTTGCCAACTGCACTTGACTCGTAGAACTTGTAGTTTCAGGCATCTGGCTCGTCAGTGTAGTTTTTGTCCTGGACTTTGTTGAATCGGTCAATAAAGTCCTTGATTTAACAAATTTCGATGTTGTGCTTTCTGTCTTTTCCCCTTCATCATCACTGATCTCTATAGCATCTTCTCCTTCTCTCTTTTTAGCCTTATTGGCCTTTTGGGCTAATTTTCTCCTTCCTAACCTCATAATTTAGTCATCTGTACGACCACTCCCTCTAAATTTCTTCACTTCTTCGGCAGTATAGACATTTGGTACACCTCTGTCTAACACTGGATCTCTCTGTGGTACTTGAATTGCGGGCACCGCCTTGCTGACCGCAAGTTAGATAACCTGTGTACTAGCTGGCTGTGCTGCCAATTTCGGGATGTGATAAGCAGTAGGCGGCTTTACTGAAGCTTGCACGGCTGCACCTAAAACCAGCCAGAACCTGCTTCTGCTGCTCATCTAATCTCGCCTTCTGCTCCGCAAGCTTTTTAACAAAAATCTCTTTTTGCCTCTCGATTTCCTTTTCAGGTTGCTCCCTGAGCCTTGCTTCTATCTCTGCCATTGTTGGAGCTTCAGCAATTCTGATCAAATTGCTTTCCTTCAACATCTGTTCTGCTCTATTCCGGAAAGTAAACTTTCAGTCTCGTCTATCAAAGATTTTACCTGTGTCTCTTCATCAGGTTAGATAGATGATTCAACAGTGACCTCCTTGTCCACTTCTGAATCATCCCCTTCCTGATTCAAATCTATAGGTGTATTGAGGTCTGCAGGTATCACTTGTTGCCATGCTTGGGCTGCAACAGGCTCAGCCTGCATCCCCTTCACCTGATCCATCTTAGCACTCTCTACTTCAGGCTTTTCAGATTGCTGAACTGCCGTTGTGCTTACCTTAGCAATTATGACTGGCTCTGATGACTGCATACCTATCCACGTTACTATAACCTCATTACCAATGTGCCTAATTTGGATCCCTGGTTGGTCCGATGACAAAATATTCTCAAAGAATGGCAGCTCATAACCTGGCACATATTCCAGTTGATATGTCACCACGCTTTTCCTTTGATTTTCCTTTGTGGTATCCTCGCTCAGATCAATGGGAAATTGTAGACCTGGCAGTGGGACTGCTATTTGGGGAAAATAGAATCATTGGTTGCAGCACAGATTGCTCTTGTACTGTGGGCACTCTGCCAAATGGTTCCCTTTCTCCGCCGGCTTCGATTCTCACAATTTCATTTTCGTCCAAAATTGAATTGGTATGAACACCAAACGATTTCCCTAGCAAGTAATTGCATGGCCCTTGGTTGGGGTATGCACCTCCTTCACTGGCAAACTATTGTTGAAAGCTAAATACTGACCATACCAGTCTCCTCTCCACAACATTTTCAAAAGTAACTCCTTTCCCTCTGGGCAAAAGGACTTCAGATAGTTGTGGTCAAGGAGAGAGGTCAGGTACTCCTCTGATTCCTCTCTACTATGTGGTAAAAATAAGCGAAACCTTAGGGGAACTTTATTGCATGCAGCCTCCAGATTCTTGAAATTGTGTTCAACCAATATTTCAGAATATAGAGTGATGTCCATCCTCCAGTGTTGTCAGTTGATGTCTTTACCATTCAATATATTGACTGGTTCATACTTGTGGTAATCAAGTTCCAGAGATGTAATCTCCAACAGTTGCTGCATCTCCTTCCTATACCTTAGGAAGTTTTCATACAATACCATGGATACTGGTTCATTAAGTTTATTAAATCCATTTCTTGATTCACCATATCCACTACTTTTTTCTCAATTTGATCTCTAATCTGCTTTTTGGACAAAGCTTCTTCAAACTCTTCATCCTCACTCAAGGTATCATACCCGTCAACATTCTTACTTTTCTCTTTGACAGTATAATCGGGGAGAATCCCCTTAGGGATACTCACGTCTCTACCCCTGTTCAGATTTGCTTCATAATGAGGGAAGCAGTACTCTGTATGGCCTCCAAATGAGGTGTCCAACTGGGCAGCTATACGGGCATACATCTCCTGCCTCATTACGTGATACACACATGTTGATTGTGGCTCTTCCACTTCCCAGCTTCCACAAAAGGTTTGTGGGAAGTTCTCGCCATGAATCATATTAAAAATCTATATAGCCTGAAAGCCATTAACTGAATTTGATCCACTTTCATCAAATCATGCGGAAAGTATTGAAATCCGACCTTGACTTCCATAGCTAATTCATAATTGAAAAATTCTAGGAAAACCAATAATGAGTAGTAGGCGTCCAGTGCTGAATACCTAATTTCAAATTGGGTTAAATTATGCCTACAGAATTGCTCACATTGCGTTCTCTGATGGAAATCAATTTGAAAATAACCAATATCAGCCAAATATAACTCCTTGAACAACCCTTTCAGCTTAAATGTTTCGGGGCAAAGTCCCAACTTCCTGGACAATGCCAAAAACTTTCCATTCAGTTGGTCTCCTACCTTGGCTACATCATAATAATGGCCATACAAAGATGTCACTCTATGCTTTATTTCTCCCATTAAATCAAATTTTTAGTCCTTTCTGCGGGCACCATTAACATTCCAAATGGCAAGCAGATCTGTAACCAAGTTGTATCCAACAATAATCATGTCCAAATCTAAGAGCTCATGAATGAGCGTCCATTCTTTCAGCATGACTACCATAGTATCTACAACAAAGGTGTCTCCAGTCACTGTTCAAAAGCTAACGACCCTTGCAAACTCCTTCCCTAATGGGTTATCAACCCCAGAAGTCGCAAAGACCTTACTCATGTACCCTTGAGTTATTTTTTCAGTATCAAAACTGATGATATGCTGACCTCAAAACCTGCTATCCTTCAGGGTTTCAATTAACTCAGCAACCTTACCAATTTCGACCATCTTTGGCTCCGTTAATTCCAATGGGTATCCGCTGAAGTTTGTTGTGAACCATCGATCCAATTCGCCGAATCTGACAATGCGTTTAAGGTTGTAGTCTAGAAATTCAGACAAAATATTTACTAACTTTTTATAAAAATCTTTTAACTGGACAGACATAGGTTAATTTCTACCTTCGCCACAAATAGGAAAATTGCAAGCAGGTGACAATTTGAAGGTGCCAAATACATATTGGGTTAGTGTTGGCAGATAGTTAAACACAAGTGCGGCCCTGACTTCTACCTTACTAGGGAGTTCACGCACAGAAAACCTGCATCTTCCATGACTCAACTGCTAGCCATCTCAATCCAACGCCCAAAACGAGCTATCCAATGGACGATTTGAGAATTTCCACAAGAAATTTGAAAGAAACTTACCACTTTACGCAATTTGAGGAAATTCTTAAGAATTTTGAGAAAAATGAAATTTTACCATTTTGACCAATTTTCAAATCATATACCCCTAGTCGACTAGTTGCTATACTCCACTTCTTCTCCGTCATGTAGACAAATTTATTCAACTTGCTACACGTGTAGGAAAATCATGAGGTTTCACAAAAAGTCCAAATTTCGCGCTATGGGCAGCTTTGCCACAACTCTTTAGAAGTTTGACAGAAAAATGTGTACCAACTCAATTTCGAAAATTGTCTAGGCCTTCATCTAGACACCTGTGGGCTATAACTTCCTGCTTTGCCCAAATTTTTTAGATTAGCTAAGTATAACGACTTAGATCACCTACATCGACCAAAAAGTACCGATTATCTTGCCGCAGTTGCAGCTGTCCATAGGTCACGTGGGGGTCTGTGACCAAATATTGCCTTGTGTAGCATCTGTTGGGGGCTGGGACATTTCTTCTGCTTTTTTCGAATTCTTTAAGTTCAGCGCTATCAATTTTTGTTAAAATTTTATAAGAGCTGAAAAATCAACAAAGTTTCCACTTTTGCTACTTCTTGTCTCTTCTTGTCTCTTTTTGTCTCTTCTCACTCTAAAACTCCATGGTTTTCCAATTCTTCCAAGTATTCACAGAATTGGGGGCAACAGCTAACTGATTCCTTAAAAATAATTATTCAGAATCATTAAGATTTGAAGAAATAAGGGCCCGAAAAAAATTTTAAGATTTTAGGTTTTTGCGAAGAGTTGTTTTTTACCAAAAATTTTTGAAAAATTTAAGTTTGCAAAATAAATTTATGAATATGCGATAAATACGCGATAAATATATTTACAATTTGTACCTACTCACAAAATTTGGGACGCAAAAATATGGGGGGGTGATCACTCACACACACATACAAAATATACAGTGCTACGCAGTTTGTAATTACTGATTTTTGAATCTACAGTAAATTGCATGTTGATCGATGACATGCCGTTAGACTGCAGCCATCTGCTGGTCTTGTAGTGAAAGTGCTTTAACCTGCTCACGAATACTACCTGCTTTTTTGGCGGCTCTCTCCAGTGTGCAATTTCAAGCATGTTATCTGACTATCTACTATTATCAGTGATTATATACGGTCCTTGCCACAGAAGACCCAGTTTTTTCTGTTTATGGACTTTCAGCAAAACCCAATCATTGACGGAATAATCATGGGCTTTTGCTTTATGGTCAAAAAAACTTTTTTCTGCTCTCTGCAGTCTTTTTGATGTTTTCAGAAATAGTCTCATAAGTTTTTACTAAACTTTCGGTTAGTATATGCTTATAAGCCTCATAGTTCATGGGCAGAACTATATTTCTTGCAACACCAATATTTATGTCAAAATTAGCCTCATGCCCTCTCAACAAGGCAAATGGTGAACATGTTGTTGAGGTGTGAAGTCTGGCATTATATGCAAAAATTACAGATTGCAAATATCTGTCCCACTTACCGGAATCTTCAATGGCGACTTTTTGCAACTGCTTGATCAAGGTTTGGTTAAACCTTTCACCCATTCCGTTTCCTTGTGGATGGTAGGCAGTTGTGAAAATCTTCTGGCATTCCAACAACTTACAGACTGACATCATCAAATCAGATGTAAAGCATTATCACTGAATAATTTCACCAGGGTTCCATGCCTAAACATCTGTAAAAAACTATCCATAATGGTTACAGCAGATTGATCTGGGATCATTTCTTCTTCCACCCATTTAGTGAAGTAATCTTGAAATACTGTCACGTTAGGTCTCTTCTCACTCATGGAAGAAATTCCCAGGATATCAACAGTCTATATCAAAAGGTCCTCTAGGAATAATTGGATTTAATGGCAGTATCGTTGCTTTTTTTGGAGTCGCAATTTGACATACTGGACAAAAGCTGATCCAGCTCCAAACATCCCTTTCAATGCTCAGCCACCAGAATCAATTTTTAATAATAGCTAGGAACCCTTGATGTGTCATCATCACTGCACCATGATACTGATGTAGGACAACTTTTTTGAGAACAGAGGGCACAACAACTTGATTATCTGCCTCACCAAAAGTCTCTCTACATAGTATTCCTTCTTTGATATAAAAGTTACTTTGAGACTTGGTGTTACTGTTAACACCTAGTTTCTCAAAGATCACCTTTAGATCTTTATCTTTGGCTTGTAATTGAGCCATTAACACATTTGAGACAAGCCCTTTCAGTCTATAATCTTCAACTTGAGGGCTTCCTCAAATTCCTTCTCCTTCTGTTCAAAAATACACTTTATCTCCTCTAAAGGTTTTGCTTGCCCAGGAGGGTGTCCTTTTCCCTCCTGTTGCAAGTTTTTTGCCATTTGCCTGGTGACTACTGCCTCAATTTCATATTTCTCAGGCATTTGATAGTTATCAAATTTCGGAGAAAGATTAAGTTGAGTTTCATCACCTGTACAATACATTGAAGCCACTGAAGCTGTGACTATCTCCACAAAAGTGAAGACTCCTACAGCCTCATTCACTCCATCTCCTCTGAGATTCCAAAGTTGGTTCACCAAAACTTTGTGGTTTTGGTTAATAATTTTGTCTTCAGCTGGAGATTTCACTTCTTCTTTCTGAAAAATAAGCTCCCATTTTGGTGGCAACTTCTCCTTTTGTTCATCTGGTTCTTCTTTCCTGGAGAGAAAATCTGCCATGGCATTTTGCCTGCCAGGCACGTACTCCAATTTATGAATGAACTGACAAATGAATGCATACCACCTCTTGAGTTTGTCGTTAGTTTGTGTATTGACCCTCATTGATAGTAAAGGTTTATGGTCAGTTTGAATCTTTGACCCAAAAGATAATGTTTATAAATTTTTAGGCCATAAACCACAGCTAAGCATTCCCTTTCAGTGGCGCACCATTTTTGTTCCTCTGCCTGCAATATCTGACTATTATAGGCTATTACCCAACATTTTGAGTCAGTCTCTTGGCATAACACTGCTCTCAATGTGATTCCACTAGCATCCGTTTGAAGAATGAATTGGGCAGATCTATCTAGAATTGGATGTTGTAAGAAAGGCACTGAGGTCAATGCCACTTTGAGCTTCTCAAAAGTTTCATCATGTAACTCTGACACATTCCACATTCCCTTCTTACCTGTAAATTTATAAAAGGGTTCAGCTAGTCCTGCTAGGTCCGGTATAAATTTCTTACACCATTGTAGCATACCTAGGAATCTTTGCATCTTTTTAACAGAATCCAGGGATGGAAATTCTGTTATTGCCTTGACCTTCTTGGGATCCGGAGAAATTCCATTGGCATCCAAGATGTGTCCTAGAAAATGGACTTTCTTGGGAAGAAATTCATATTTCTCTGGCGTAAGGGTCAACTTTGCTTTCCTCAAGGCCTCGAGCACCAATGTCAAATTCTCTAAGTGCTCCTTGAATGTATTTAAGAAGATGATTATATCATCTATATACACTAGGCGAAATTTCCATACCAAATCTCCAAGGATTCTCTCCATCATCCTTTGAAATTCAGCAGGTGCATTCTTCAAACCAAACAGCATTACTTTAAATTGGAACAATCCTTCCTGACATATGAAAGCTGTTTTCTCCTTGCTTTCCTCTTCCATTGGGACCTGCCAATATCCCGATTTCAAATCCAGAGTCGTATAAAACTTGGCTCTTCCAAGGCAATCTAAATAATCATCCATTCTCAGGATGGGATATTTATCATCCTTGGTCACCTCATTTATACCTCTAAAATCAACTATGGGTCTCGTAGTCCCATCCTTTTTCCCTACTAAGAACAAAGGTGCAGCCCATGGTGACTTTGAGGGCTTTATCACTCCTTGATCTAACATTTCTTTAATATGTCACCTCACTCCAAGTCGACTATTGCAGCTCTGTAATACCTCTTCGCTACAGGTCTTGCATTCCCTGTATCTATTTTGCACATAAGAGCTGGAGTTGTAGTTGCGGGATCACCAGGCAAGCTAAACACATCTCTATACTCCAACAGAGATTCTTTAGCTTTCGATTTCTGCTCTTCTGAAATCGGCTTTCGATATCATCTTGCATAGTAAAATGTAAAACTCTACAAAATCAGATTTTGATACTGCAGTCATTTCTTCCTTTACCATACAGGTCTGATACTCTTTCTCCTCCTTTATTTTTTCCATTTCTTTAACCTTTTTGTAAGTATCATCATCTTCAATTGACACTGATTCTGTATAGCCAATGATTTGATCTCTCTCAAATCGACAACCAGAACCCATGTTATTGGAGATTAGTACTGCAAACAATTCCTGTGATCTGTCTACAACTGCTTTTTCTATTCTGAACTTCGTTTCAGAATCTCTCAATTCGACAATAATTCCCTCTAACGTAGCATCTCCATGCTGATCCCAAAGCTTCCCCTTCATCAAAACATCTGATCCATATAAAATGTAGGTTTTCCCACATGCGACAATTGAAACAGTTGTCTGTAGAAGACAAACTTTCAGATAAACATTTTGATTTGTACAATCAGTCAATGCTGCACTAACTTTAGGCACTTCTTCCACTACCATTTGCACAGTAGTTACAGAAGGGACTCGAATTACGTCAATCGTTTTCTCAACGCCCTGTATCGTCATTGCATTCCTTCTGAAATGAATTACCACACCTAGATCTAGGTGTGCTAGAAAATCTGTGCCCAAGATGAAGTCTTCACCGGCAACACTATGGCATTGACTGGAAAGTGCCCAAATTCAGTTTTCATACAAAATGGTACATACCCGAAGGCATGCACAATTTTTCCATCAGCTACAGTCACCTTAAGGATCCCGGGGTACACTGTATAATCAACATCTAATGCCTTTTTTAAAAGTTTAGATTACATGACTGTACATTGGGCTCCTGTATCAATTAAGGCTCTGGTAGCCATTTCTCCAATAACTACATTAATGTAGAATGGAACTGTTTTTGGATAATTTTCCAACAGCTTCTTCTCCATGTCTGTAACTTGCCTCCCACGCTTTATATGAGCCAAATCTTTGCTTCTCATTTTTCTTGAGGCATCACTTTATCCAGGTGAATAATACTTCCTAGAATCAGATTTGAAGATTTGTCTCTACTCAATGCGCTTTCATCATTCACATCTGTATGGCTTGTAACCATTACGTTATGTGAAGTAAATTGCAACTGGTTCGAAACAAATGATCCCCTCTGGTCCTGGATGGTACTAGCCTGAATTTCCAGTTGACTAGTTGATGCAGGTAGCATCAACTGCAGCTGCCTCTGCAATTGGATGCCTTGCTCTCTTAATCTTCAGAATCCCTTATATCTCTCAAACTCAGAGTCATACCCATCTGCATGGCCGTGCGCAAGGGGGGGCAGGGGGCGGCCGCCCCCCCCCCCATTGAGGCAGTAACTCTAAACCGAAAACATGCGTTTTGGTGGACTTTAAAAGGTCAAAATCTCAAAATTTTCCGGCGCTTCGCGCCGGTCATGGGTATAATTATAACTATATTCTATCAGGCGCGGCCGTTAGCATATCTACTTCGACTTACTAATTAATGCTCAACAGTTTCTATCAATCAAGCTAGCTGGTTTCATTTTCTAATCGTTTACAGTCAATTATGTCGCCGAAAATAGAGATTTTTCATCAAGTCTCTCAATTTTTTCCCTCGATGATTGGAATTTTTTAAACGTTTGCAATCTGAACTTTTGCGTTTATTGAAGGTGGAAATTGAAGACGCGATTTCAAAACATTTGTTCACGAATTATCTGTTGGAAAGATTTATTTCTCAGCGTTTTAGAATATAAAAACCCAAAAATTTTTCCGGCGCTTCGCGCCGGAATGGGAGGCAAATTACGCTTCATCAGTCTGATTTTTATTTATTTCCCAACGTTATGAAGGTTCATTTTCCAGCATTTTAGAAAGTGAAAATCAAAAAATTTTTCCGGCACTCCGCGCCGGACCATTCTATAGAACACCAATATATTCTTCATGAGCCCATTTTGACTAACATAACCAGAATTTTCTCAATTTTTTCCTCATTTTTGCAGGTTTCTGACTCCGGTTCTCATGTGGAAAAAATCTTCGAGGAAAATTACGGTGATGCACACAGTATATCCGCGTATGATCAACATTTTCTGGGGCTATTCAGTGAAAAAATCTAGTCCGCCCCCCCCCCCCATGAAAAAATCCTGCGCACGGCCCTGCCCATATGTTTTATCTTCTTCTGGAAATCCTACATAATAGGCACCTCTTCCTCTAAATCCAAATTGATGTCCACCTCTACCTCTAAAATTTCCTCTAAATGAAGCTTTTCTATCACCACCATAATGCTGATTCGGCATGCCACAGTTAAATCCACCGTGTTGCTGTTGCTGAGGATGGTCCGCTAAAGTTTTACTATCATCCGTAGCGTGAGTATAATTTGTATGATAGATACAATAGGGTCTCTGCTGCTCAGCCTGCTTCTGCTTTTCAGCAGATGCAGACTTCACAGTAGTCAACTCTTTCAAGGCTTCATTTTGGGTGACCTGCAATTAATCCACTTTTTGAACAAACTGTAGCCATTCCTTTGAGAGAATAGCTAAAAATGACTCCTTGGCCTGCTCCTCATTAGTCTGTTTGGCATCACGAGTTGACAGACCAGGTTGTATCTCTCCATCATTCTCATCACTCCTCTGATCTTCCACTGCCTTTTGCAACTGATTTTGTGGTCTTGCCTTCGTTTGGTTATACTTTTTAGTATTTCCATATGGAGCATTCCCTACAAAAGCAATTTCCAGGCATTTCTGCTCCATAGCTATAACTTGGTTTACTACTATAGGCTTATCTTTGGCTCCAAAAGTAGTAAAAATGTTTTTATATTTCTTATCAATCTGTGTCATAGTCCTTTTAGCATTTCACAAGCCATGGCTTGTTGGACTGACATAATGGCTTGTCAGAATGTCATGTGTTTGATCATATCAGATACAGAAAAAATGCATTTTGTGCATTTTAGGAGGTCATAATCTCAACATTTTCCTGCGCTTGGCCCTGGTTATAACTTAAATAAGCATTATTATTTATTTCCTAGCTCAGGCGCTGCTTCTAAGATGTCTACCTTCACTTATCATTTAATCTTTAATAGTTTTAATCATCTTAAACATATTATTGCATGTTTTAATTGGTAATCTTCAATATTTCATCTTGATATTTAATGAAGATTCACATTTTTCCTTGACACATTTTTTGAGAAAGATCAATACGTCAAGTCTGTAAACTTTTTGAAGTGATTATTCCTTTCTCAACGTAAAATCAATCCAAAAGCTTCATGAAGTAGTTTTCGGAAATTTCTACTCTTCTTACTCAAATCTTTTCGACCAAGTTCATGAAAGTGTGTGAATAAATTAATGGTTTTAAAATTTTTCAAACATAAAATTCCAGAAATTACGACCTTTGAACAGAAAATTTGAATCTAATTCTTCAAATAAGTGTTTGGAAAATTGATTTTCCAGCATCACAGAATGTCAATACCCAAAAAATTTTCCGGCATTTCAGGCAGGAAAGATAAATAGCTTTTTTGGGCTCTCACTTGTCATCATAGAGGACTTAACTGCTGATTTCTCATGTAATTCAAAGTCATTATGTTCTTGGATAGTTTGCTGGAAAATTTGTTCCACAATGCTTGTAGATTCAACTTTGATCAAACTCAAAAATTTCAAATGTTACCTGAATTCTAATGAATTAACAGCTCCAAAATGTTATTGAATGAATGACATATCTTTTTTGATTGATTGCAATGATGCTCAATATATACCTTTCTTTAAAAAATAACCTAGCAGTGAAATTCATTCACATATACTGATATTATAAAATTGGCTTGTAAAATTTTAGATCAACAAGCCACTTGACTTGTGACTCGTAGGTCAAAAATAACCCTGACCTGTGTTATGGGGTATGCAAGGTCTTGCCACATTTTCATCGATGGCAATACATCCTGCAACTCTGTCTGGTATAACGGACTACTTTTGTAAATAAAGCCATTAATGATATTCTCTTGTCTTACTTGATCTGTCTGGTCTGCATAGACCAGATCCACATGATTACTCAATCTCTTTAAAAACTCTAAGGCTGACTCACCTTCTTCCTGTTTCATATTAAATAGCTCTCTTTTGAGCATCCTCAAATCATAAGTCGGTGCTAGATACTTTAAAATATTTCTCTGTGCTTCCGTATAACTTGAGGATGTTCTTGCTTTCCTCCTAGTCGTATTTTGAGACAACCTTCTCAAACATTCCTTCTTGATCTTGTCCATAGTATTTTCCAGAAACTCACTTTTCAGATCAGTAAAAAACTTGAGTGCCTCCAATGGCTTTATACTGTCATGTAAAGGTGTATGTTTCAAGGCCTTTACCACATCTCTGACATCCACTTCTATGCTTGAGCTAGAGTTAGTCGTAGATGAACTGCTATTATCACTGTCTGAGTAATGTCTACTTCTAGCTCTAGATCTATGCAATCTCCTTCTACTCTTGGACTTTCTTTTTCTTCTCCTCTCCAGGCTAAGTTCGGCTCTATGTGTGGTATCTCTCCAAGGAGTAGGATGAGAAAATCTATTCTCTCCCTGGGACGATTCATCACAGATAGTCACCTTCCTTTCCCTAGACTTCCTATTTTTTAAGTAACCATAGGCATTTGATTGTGCTTGTTCAGCATTCCTGAAACTCTGTGGTTCCTCACTCCATCCTCTATCTCTGGTATAATATCTGCCTCTATTCTCCTGAGATCTTACATAAATTTCTGATTGAACCTCTCTTTTAGGTTCATTGATCCTTTCTAGCCTATTTTCTATGTAAGAAGACTCACTTATCTTTTTTTGCTGCTCCTTTTCACTTTCTTTTTGGCGATCTTGTGGGCTTTCCAATACTTTGATTAATAATTCAGCCTTCCTTTCCAAGGCATTAATTCCTTGGTTCTTCGGGTCGATTTGTTCCTTTTCATCTTCCCGTCTTACCCAATTTGCCATTTATGCTTCATATCGCAAGTATCAATTGTCGTATAATTCGGCCAGTGCATCCTTATAATAATCTTCGAAATTCATGTGCACCAAATTCAACTTCCAAGCCAGTTTTGATTTTCGTCTAATCTCGTCCAGCATTTTTGCCATTGGGTGGACAATTTTCGGAGGTGTCATCGGTCTTTGCCTCTTCAAGATCTGATGACCTTTGACATTTCCACCTACAGTGGCTTCAATCTCAGCTTGCCTAGCCATCTCAAAACTACCTCACATTATCTTTTCTTCTACTCTTGACACTTCGGCAGTTTTACTTTCCTGCCTCATTCTGGTCTCATGCGCGGGTGTTTGAATTTGTCCTACTGCTGCGTGTTCTTCAGGAGAGTCAAAATTCGAAACACTAGGTTCATGTGACCTAGGAGGTGTTCTCAAAGTTTTTCCTAATGGAACACTCATTTTCTGTGCTTTTCCCGTGTGTAACTGTTTGTAAAACCCTGATGGTTTAGTTATTTTCCTAGTGGTTCTCTGGTTATCTGTCCTGAGAGGCGTCAAGAGTTCACCACTTGTTAGGCTGCTGTGAGTAGAGGATGATGTAACCGACCTTTGGGTTTATACAAAGGAAGTTGCAACAGTTCTGACCACAGGCTAACAAAATACAATAAACTAAAACTCTATCACACGTTTCACCAGATACACTCCAGTACTTCACCAAACCTCAGGCAGAACACCTTGGCACGTACCTCAGAAGCTCCTACCCAAGTCTCCACTCCTAATCTTATTGAAACTCCCACTATGCTCACAAAACAATACAAATTATCATTTAAGCTTTATATCGGGAAAACAAAGTGACATTGTCAATAATATAATAAAACAAAAATACATGACAATTGGTGGTGACGCTCCCATAACACTTTTTCTAACAATGGCAACATCAATCTATGCAAATTTATTCTTCTTCACCACTTTTCACCGCGTCCTACTGCCTGCGCACTGACGCCGGAAGCTGAACATGTGCACCCACAGCGACCCTGACATACTCCTGAGACCTAGGGGCCAAGGTACTGACTAAAAAGTCAAAATTTGTTGTTTGTTTTCTATTTTCGGTAAATTACTGACTGCGGAAGCATGAGTATGTTCTGAAAAGCTCAAAAATGCATAAATAAAGCATATATTGTGACATTTTTAAGTGAAAAAAACGTTATGGCAAAAATGGTGATTTTTATCTCTTTCGCTATATGGTGAAAGAGTCTCTGCGAAAAACAGTGACTTTATAAAATGCACCAGACCAGAATGCACCTTCCCGACTTGAAAATCCCAAAATTTTCTACACTATTTGACGTAAGAGCCTAAATTTTTTCGCATTTTAGGTTTCTTGCCAAAAACACCGATTTGCCGAAAAAACAATTGGCACGACTGTTAACCATAATCGTAATTGGAAGGGGGTTTTGGGGGACTCCCAACTTGGTCGAATCCTATACTCAAATGTTGGGACCCCCAACTCAGAAAAATTTTAAAAAAATAGCTTTTTTTAAAAATTTTCGAAAAGTTCGGCTTTTTTCGACCTTTTTTGGGATTTTTGAGGACCCCATTCCCAAAATATTGAGGAACTTGGTACTTCTATTCCAAAAATTTGGGGTTTACTCCCCTGTACGAATTTTAGATGAAAATTAACGTGAGATATTCATCCTTACTACTTAATACTTGGCAAATTATAGTGTGATAAAGTCTGATTATTAACTAGTACTCGATTCCTTATTTTTTTCTTAAGGATGGTGGCATTAGACAGACTCAAAAGTAAAATTACTAGATAGTAGTAGATTGGAAAACCAAACTTCTCTTTCCAATTTTATTCCACGCCCACACCTAGTACAACTCAACATTACAAATTTACGATTTTCCGAAAATAGTTTCTATTTCTTTATCATTTTCTTCTTCATCTTCATGATTATCTTCATCAACTTTTTCTGAATCAGCAAGTGTAATATGAGTAGAATGAATGAACCATAGGCAACATTTAGTTACTATGAGTTTACCTACTACTTACACAATAATTCTACCTAGTATGTGTGGTTTGTTACCTAACGCAATGAAAAATACTTATTACCACACTATTAGGTCACCTAAACTAAAGATTATGTCCGGCCGCATTGTGTGTATAATAATAACGTGTTTGCTTGTAAGTTGTGTGTATGGTACACACATAGATCATTGGTTACACTGTGATTGATATATCAAATTGAATTTTCATACCTGAAAATTGTTTGGACTGGTACAAACAACGCCAAATTTTTATTTGTACTCAAGCCAAAAATTATGTAAAGTATAAAAAATATGATTGGGAGCATACCTGTAAGACCTACGACCAGTTGGGGGGGGGGGGTAAATCCGAAATTTCGGGAGGGGGGGGGTAGGAAAAAGTCGAAATTTTTTCCAAAAAAGGCCAAAAAACATACACTTTTTGGCAAATTTTTTTAATTTTTTCCCAACTGGGGGGGTTGGGGGGTGATTTTGGGTACTGGGTTGGCCAAGTTGGGGGGGGTCCCCCTCCCGACCCCCCCCCCCCCCAAGTACAGGTATGATTGGGAGGAAGTGCTAAAGGAGACCCCCAGAAATTGTCGGCCATATGGCTAGCCATTGGGCGACCCTCCAAGATTTTCCAATTCTGTGGTTAGCCTTATGGTAGTCATAGGGACCCCCATACTTTTTCTCGGAAAAATACTGGAAAATCTCAATTTTTTGATGAAAAATGTCAATTTTTGAACACAAAATGGTCAAAAACATCTCGGTCTTTTTCGGAAAAAATTACTATTTTTCGAATTTTTTCCTTCAGAGACTCCCCCCCCCCAAATTTTGGCAATTACTGACCCCCGGTCCAAAATAAGTTGCTCGACCACCCCCAGACTTCGGGGCTCTGTTACATGTATGGTTAACCCCTACACCTGAGACCCTGGCTACCCCCCCCCTGGCCCCCAAAAAATCGTCAAACACTCCCCTGAACTATTCAAGACAGCTTTTTTGATGATTTTTGTGCATATCTCGTATGAATACAAGCTTTCATGACTTTTTTGTTTTTTTGCTCACCCACCCCCTACCCCATTGGATAAAAAGTTCAGGCACCCTTTCCCCCTTGAAAATTCTTGCCGTGCATGTCTGGAGCCTGACCTGACGCCAGGGATTTTTCAGGCCAATTCGGAGCCATGGCTCCTAAAAATTTAGTGGCACAAGCCAACTTGGCTTGTAAAGATTTTTGCATTTTTTGACCTTTTGATTAGGTTTTCTTGTGAGGGGAAAAATAATTTTAAGACCAATAATTTATTCGTAACCTTTCATAAATTTTTGAGGGAAGGAGTCGTCAACTTTTATTAAGTTTCCTGTGTGGAAATTCATTTGTATACATTTTGAAATGGAAAATACTAAAAATTTACAGGCGCTCTGCGCAGTATTTCAAATCATTTCTGTTGTGCGGTAAGAAAATGTCGGCCTAGCTTATGCTTATAGTTTTGAAAAACCAGCACGTTATGAATAAATGTTGAACCATACATTGTTTTTTTTTCACGTATTTGACGAAAATCAAGATTTTTCTAGATTATTTTTACAAAATCGTTTTGCGGCACTTAGAATTTTTGGCTTTGGTGAACATAACTTTTTGCATTTGGAAAATGATTAAAATACCATCAGCATAAGAAAATGTCAGAGGTTTTTGTTATCTGAAGAAGCCATCCAGGTTCATTGTTGCTTGCCTAATTTTTGAATTTTAGTTTGCCCCAATGAAAACACATTTAATTCACTGAAAAATAGACCCTTTATGCAGGAAAAAGATACTAAAAATATTCATTTTCCAATGCTATAGAATATCATAATTAGGGTTGTCCCGAGGCAGACATTTTAGCCGGGGCAGGCATCTAACATATTAACATATACGTCACTAGTGGTACCATACTTCATGTATCACATCGAAAAATTTTTAAGGTGATTCTTTTCCTTTTTATTTCATGTTAGCTATGATACTGCATTGATTGATAGTTTAGATAGGGTCTGATACAGACAAAAAAATTAATTTTTAAGATAATTGTCATTATTAAGTATTAGGAAACTCATTCTTTCCCCGAAGAAACTGCATTGCATACATGAACTTGTATCGATTCATCTGCAGGGTTTTTTTAGCATGGTGCTAATGGAAATTTTTGGATGTTATGTATGCTAATGACTGGAAGGGAGAAACTTGTGAAAAAAGCTCGAGAAGAAAGTTGGACATATCACAAAATTGTGGTGAAAAATCAAAAATCACCATTTTCCCAAATAACAACTTTGTCAACATCCTCATTCTCTTTGTCACGTTTGCATAGTGAATGACTGTGGCTCGAATCTGAATTCGCTTCAGCTCTAACTTCTTGGACACTACTTGGGTAATTTGAAAACATTTTTTGACATGTAATGCTGAAGTTTAGGCAAATCAGTAATAATGAATAGCTAATATAATTGTGCGAAATCTGTTGAAGTTGAAGTGCAGTTCCGGATATAATGAAAACGTTTAAACTTTTATCCAAATAGAACATGAATTTAGTGATTCCTAAAAGTATTACTGTCAAACTAACTACTGAATATTCACTTGTCACAGTCTAAACTTCAATTTTATTATAAATCAAGCTTGTTATACTGTCAAAAATACTAATTTTTTGTAGTCTTGCCCCGAACCGGGGCAACCCTAGCACCAGCCCGGGGCCGGGGTAGCTGCCCCGGGGCCGGGGCCTGGGACAACCCTAAATCTAAAATTTTCTTCGTGTGGTAAGCGCGGGAGATATTCAAGTCCGAAATCTGGCTTTTTAATGCTTTATATCGTTTGAAAACAATCGCTTTTGATGAATAATTGTGATCGGTAAATTACTGATGCAGATATTATCAGATCCACAATGGCGGTACAATGTTTGTCCTGTTCCACCAATCAAATGGTGAAAAGATCATGATCAATTATCGGCAGTTGCAGAAGAATGTCCTGAAAAAATGCATTTTCCGGCATTTTAGAGGCCTCAAAATCAAAATTTTTGGCGGGACTTTTGATTTCTCACGCAAAACTCAGGAATTTAAAAGTCAGGAAGTGAATGAAATACATGGGAAGTAACTTCTAATCATTTTTCAGATAAAATTAAGCAAATTTATCAATTTTAGAGTGAGGAAGGTAAAATTAATTTGCGCAACCAAATTTTTTGTCCAAGCTACAGACCAACCTGGCTTGTGCGAAAAAAAACCCTGATGATGAATTTGAATAATGACTGATCTAATATGCGAGCCTTATTATTCTGTGTGTGATTAAGAATGTATTCAAAATGATTGATCTGCTAATGTGGGCTTTTACTGTTATTTTGAAGAGTGTTTTTGACTAAATTTGTTGAAAAAATATTGTTATTTTATTACCCCATTTATTTACAAACTTTTTAGTTTTGGCTCGTTGGAATTCGTTTTGGCCTGTAAAATTTTGACCCTAGGAGTCAAATGGCCTGTCGAGCAAAAATAAAAAAACTGCCCTACGCCTAAACCTGAACCTAAGCTTAAGACTATGCCTAAAAGCCAGAAAATCTATCAGATGAAACTCAAAAAATCGATAAATTTTTTTGGCCAACCAAATTGATCACCGTTCTCGGCTTCTTGCAAAGATAGTCTATTTAGCCTCGGTAGAATTGCCCATGTTTTAATCAGTGGTTTTTTGTGCACGGACATTTGTGCTATTTGGCACAACCGGCCAAAAAGTTTCTACCAGTGGCACAAAAATTTTTTCTCCCACTTAAAACTTCTAAAAAGTTTTATAGGTCAAAAGTTTAATGAAAATATAATTGAAGCCACATACATTTACTGTACTATGTTAGTACATGGAAATTCGTGTTCACCCTCTTTTTATTTAATTACGTCAATCCAAATACATCTTTAGAATTGTTCAGGAAGTTTATATTTTCCTTTACGGATTTCTTCCTAACAATAGTTTAAAGATGGAATTTGAGAATGTCTATGACGCTTACTCATGAGAAAAATCAGGTCGAAAGTTGCGCAAATTTTTGACCAAAGAAAAAATTCTTGATCGCAGAAACTTCATAAAATTTTTCAAACGGGAAAAATTACAAAAATCAGTACCATGGTCGGCCAAAATCGCTTATACAAAACTTCTACAGTAGAATTTTTTACTTGAAAATTTATGAAGGTTAGTGAACCATCTATGCCCCTAGGTTTTCTGTTCAATGGTATTTTCAGAAAATCTAAAATCTATCAAATATTGTCTGTTTTCGAGTTTTATTATTTGAATGGATCTTAAGAAAAGCAAATTACTATATGAATTGTGGTCTAATGTCTTATTCCACTCATATCTGTAAGAAGTCCGATTGGGTACACGATAAAGGGCCTTTTTGAGGGGGAGTTGCCAACTTTAGGTCAGCAAATAGTCAAAAACTGCGTTTTCTCGACCAAGAAATGGACATATCACGCCCCTGATCAACGAATTTTTCCTTTACAGATGATGTTGATATTGAGTTTTTGCTATTTAACCGATTTTCGCTCTAAAAAGTTTCGACCAAAAAATAAATATTTTTCGTCGATTTCTAGCCTGCTGGAAGGGGATTAGGTGTCGACAACTGGGAGTTGAGGGAAGGAGTCGTCAACAACTATGTATACCAGGGTTTGTTCGTACCGATCGGTCCGTGCCGTACGGAATTATAGTAAACAAATTTCTGTACCATCGTACCCATTTCCGTACCATTATTATTTTCTACTTGCTTTATATCTTGTAGTTAATATTTATGACATTAATTAAAAGTTTCAAAGTACAGTTCAAAGACGACTACCGATAAATTTTCATTTAAAGGCTTCTAAAATGTCGGAAAATGATAGTAATCATTGTGTTTAGCATAGATAATCATGATAATGCATCAAAAGCGCGCTTTCTGGGAAATGAAGCCGCGAGAATGAAGGTTGCAGAAAATTCAGCGGTAGACATTCCATTATTTAGTCGAAGTTCGTTAATTCTGGCGCGTAGCGCCGGAAAATTTTATAAATTTCAAAAGTCTAGAATGCAGGAAAATTAATCTTTTCAATATTTATTTGATACCAAAATTAAGGCACGCAACCTGTAGTTTGGATTCCTCAAGAAGAAAGAACATCTTTCTTTTTTCTGCGGTCATAATGTTCGAATTGTATTTCAAATAGGAAAGTATAAGTTCAGAAAATACAAAACTATTCAAACACTACAAAAAGATTTTCAGAAAGTACTAGAGAAAAATATTGATTTTTTTCAATTATGTCGAGAAACAATACAAGATCATCCATAATTTATTGATGTTTAAAAGCTATAAGCAGAAGATAGGATGACATTTTTCAACTGTGACCCAGACAGAAATAACATGCGGAATTACTAATCATTTAAAATTCGGCGCGAAGCGCCTTAAGATTTTCAGGATTTTTTGTTGTAAAACGCATGAAAGTTAATTTCTGAGCAGGAAATCGTATAACTTAATCAAGAGGGTCGTCAGGCTTTAGTTTGCACTGTGCATCAAAAAGTCCGTACTAGCCGAAAAAATCCATCTATTACGAAAAAACACTGGCCTATACGATTCTCTGGAAGGATCCCTCGCGCAAAAACAGACACCGGACAAAAATCTTTGTACCGATAAATTATTTTTTTGCACATTAAAGAATCACAATCTTGCATGTTTATTCACAAAACATTAAAGAATCGCGATTTTACATGTTTGTTCACAAAACTTCTTGATAGAAGTTTTTTCATAGAACTACTAGTTTATGTCCTTCACAGCTCGAAAGTACACTGTCTGAAAAATGCTCTCGTTCTTTTGTAGGTTCTAACATTCTAAAATGCTCGAAAATCAAATTCCAGACAATGTACAATTCAACAAAAGTAAGGTTCAAATTTTTTGTTCCAAAACATGTTTTTTTGTCATTTTACAAATTCAAAAAATATACTCACACATTTGGAAGTTCGAAAAACTGAGAGTCAAAAGTTGAAATTTCTGAAAATTAGTTCTGCAATACTTTTGAATTCAATTTAAACACGGTGTTATATTTAAAAGTATAGTTTCCTTTTTCTAGAATTCCCCCCAAAAAGAACCGCGATGTGGCGAAAAACAATGTCAATCCGAAGAATTATAAAATAGAATTTTTCGATGCTTTCTGATTTTAGACTTTGGAAAAGCATTTTCAGACCATGAAATGCCGACGAAACCTCTTTATACCTAAGCACAAAAAACCCAAAAATTTGTTTGTGCGGAGCCAGAAATGTTTGTCTCGTTCAACCTACTAGCGAGTGACCCAAACCCATGTCTATTGAATCGAATTTATCCAGTTTAGAGCGAAGAGATTTCAAATAACTCGAGGTGATTATTGATTGGGGCAGGTTCTTCCATATAGACACTGACCTGTTCGTTATGGAGCATTTCTTATTATTCTTCGGTGTGTTAGTTTTCAACTTGCTACTGCGGTTGGATGAGTCTCAGAATGTTTGATATGCGAAAATCATCAGATTTGACATGTTTTGTTATTTGTAATTTTATACGAGATAACCATGCCGTTGAAACGATGATAGAGGCATGAATGAGGAGGTTCCGTACATCTAAGAGTAGAGGAAAGGAGAGCAATAAGTTGTCATTTTTCTATTTTTGCTCAAGAATGAACATGTTTTCATGTTTCATTTTTAGGCTGAAATAGTAAATACCATTGTTGAACAATGTGTAAGAAGGAGGGCTTCTGTCCATCTAAACCGCTACTAAAGCTAAAATTTATTTTAAAAGAGCATAATTAATTTGCAACAAAATGAAATTTGACGTTAGTTTTTGGGTTTTAAGGTGTTTGTTCCGTAGGGAAGCTTTTTTATGATTTTGTTTCGAATTAATCAACGTCATATTTAATTGGCTTTCGATCACTTGACTTTTCGATGGAACAAATTAATCGTTTATTGGAACTGACTTGATTGTTCTGATTACTGGTACTATTTTTTACGTTCTCATCTTCAGTTAGAAGCCTGTGAGCGCTTTCTGGGTGACGCCGGAGCAGAACTATCACTGGCCAAGGCCAGCAGTATAAGGTATTAGGACCCAGAGGTTTAGTCGAATTATCAAATATCAACACTATGGGTCGAGTAGTATGCGATAAATTGCAATATAAGCATGCGTGTTTGTCCTCATATACTCAAGACCTTCGAAGGTTTCTATTTTTTCATGTTTTCGTTGCCATGGATCCGTGAATGGTCTATCTCAGCGAAAACGACAAAACCAAAGATGAGACTCATTTTTCTGATATATATTTTACTAACTATTGTTTTCCCGAAAATCCAGTAGTTTAGCTGCAAAATAATTGTTCATGAGGTGCCTCCTACGAATATTTTGAGGCGGTCATTCATAATAGCATCGATAATCCTAATCTAGAATTAGGAATCGTTTCGGTTCGTTTATATGCCTATACATGAAATTAGTGCCAATGAATAATTTTAGCCTTTTATACACTGAGATCGATGGCCGAGTACCTGTATGCACTGATGATAGAATGAATTTCATTGATCTCCCTGTCAGTCATGATTCATTCCGATCTTCCGATTAACAACGACTCATTTATTAATTACGTATGTTGCTGTATTGATTTAAGTCCTACAGATTAAAATGAAATTTCAAAGCCGTCTCATTTATCCAGTTCATCTTACTAGGTCAGGTATACTGGATCAGCGTTTCACTTTTCACAGTAGGACTGAACCTTTGGGGTCATTTATACTTGCCTCTTTCAACGGAACGGAACGGAACCGATCCCCAACAGCTTAAAACGTTCAGCCTGAAAATCCACTTTCGATCGGAAAGGATAACTGCAATTTTCTAGAAAATGACCGACGTTATCCTCCAACCGAACCGAACGGAACACAAATTTCTCTTTGGTTCAGTAACGTCGTGTCGATTGCATTCCGTTCCGTTCCGCCGAAAAAGGCAAGTATAAACGTTCCTTTAGACATCTAGTATCTCACATTTAGAATGTGTCCAAACTTTTCACGGTCAGAAAATGTGCCAGTTCTTCAAAGCACCCCGTAGGCTTTTTCGCGTGTTCCTCGCGCGGAATGATGTTTTTTGTACTTCAAAATCTCACAGTAATTTATCGTCTGAATTGATCATTATGTTTACGTCTTTCCGTTCGGATTTTTTCTCCGGAAAACATTGTTATTTTCAGTGCAAAACTATTGAACTTGGAGGTTGTTTTAGTTTCGAAAGTAATTTTTTCCTAAAAATAGGCGCGAAATGCGTTTTTCGCAATGATTGGAGAATGTAGAGAAGCAACCGGATCGAATTTGAGTCTAGACCGTCCGAACCGAGCAGATTATATAGCCTTGAATTTTATGTTAGTGGATAAAAGATGAGTAAATATAAATTTATTGATCAACAAATTTTATGAAAATTGCTGTAGATATTATAATTGGGAAAATTATTTAGGTAGGTGTATATTTTCTAATGGAATCAATTATAGAAGATTATTATTTCTTCTGGAAGGTTGTGGATGCTCCAGAAATCTTCGATTTTTTTGACGACTCTCTAATTAGTTAAATTTAATAAGGCGAAGTCTTCCCTAGCGCATAGAATTGTCGGTCTTGATGGAAAGGCAGAGAACAGCACTTTTTCGGTCCGTCTGTTTTTTATTCAAATGTTACCACTTAATGTCACACGCATTATTTCTTTGCTTCGCATTTTCACTCAGCTATTTTTCAAGCATAATTTTGCAATTTGGGCACGTATTATCCTGATTCTGAAGGCAGCATTGAAATGATAATCGGTATTGGATTTGAAACCGGGGTATAAGAATTCATTTCGTTCTTTTCTTTGCTTGATTATCAGAACCTATAAATTAGCTCATGCTCAATCTATCCCCAAATATGAATTGATCAAAATCTTCGTCAACTACGAGTTGTTCGCTCACTAAGGGACTGCCAATTTTGCACAATGCTGATAAATTAGTTGAAAAGATTGTTTTCAGTCTACCCGCTTTAAAAAGTGTCAATATGTTCCATGATATTAAAAGTCAAAAAACAATAGAAGTAAAGTCTTTGGTTTTGAATGGGTAGATTGCAACGTTGCTTTATGTACCGCCGTTATTTATCTTTGGGTTTTTCTCCCATGTTCAATAGATACATAAAGTAATTTGTTCAGGAAACATTCTTTAAATGTAATTCTATGTTTGTAGAATAATATCTACTCCTTTCATCAATCTATTACGAATGTTTGTTATTCGATCTTGGAAACTTTAGTTTTTAAAATGTAGGCGATCCCTACGATATTTTCCAAATGGCATTGATTGACCTCTCATGGGTGGTGTCATCGATTTCCCAAAACTTTAGGGTGTTTAGTAAGCCATTTTGTAGCCAGTGGGAATTTTTTTGCCATCGAAGAGCATTTAAATAATATTAACGGATATTATTTTTATGGCTACCCTAGCCATATGACCGACGATTTTTGAGGATGTTTTATGGCACTCCTCTTCAATTACATATATGCTTTAGACCACCGAGAATTATTTTTGTTACACAATTTTTTTAAAGGAAATTGTATGAAATGCTCTTGAAACTGTGTGATAAAACTTCCTCTCAAGGGTGTTGATTTTTATTTTGTTTTCTAAAAAGTAATTAAATGGCATAATGATTTTCGAGAATTGTTTTGATTTGATATAGCTTCGTCTTGTGAAGTGGAATTCTAAAACAGAACTGAACAGGAAAACTGTTATGAACCGCTGGTGAACGAATTCATCATACGCAATTTAGGTCATTGGCCAAACTCTAGGTTTCACTCCTTTTTGCGTTTAATCGTTATTGATTTTGGATCCGACCATACATGCACATAGGGGGTAGGCGGTAAGCCCCCCTATCTGAGACCCTGAACTCTCTCCTGGCCTAAAAAGTTGTCGAACAGCTCCCTGAAGGTTTTTGATGACGGTTTTTTTGAAGATTTTTATGCATATTTTGTATGAAAAACATGGTTGTGGAACTTTTTTGTTTTTTTGCTTACCCACCCAACCTTACATGTAATTGGCGGGAAGTACTATAGGAACCCACAGAAATCGTCGGCCATATGGCTAGCCGTTTGGCGACCCCCAAGATTTTCCAATCCATGGCTAGCTACATGGTAGGCCCATACTTTTGGTCGAAAGAATAAGGGAAAATGTCAATTTTTTGATGAGAAATGTTAATTTTTTAACAAAAAATGGTCTTGAACGTCAATTTTCCCGGCTCTCCGTGCCATGAATGCATTTTTTACGGGTTTTTAGACTACCTTCTTTTAACTTTTTCGGAAATTTTTGGCGAAAAAATCCAATTTTTTTCCTTCGGAAATTTCTCCCCTAAAATTTTGAGGAATCAGTGGCTCCTGGCCAAAAAAGTCACCCAAAACCCAGCCCCAGACCTCGGGGCCCCGTTGCATGTATGCAGTGCACCCTCCCCGCACCCAGCTCGGTGAAAAGTCTGAAGACCTTCTCCCTAGGGAAATTCTTGCTCTGCATCATGTCTAATCTCCACAGATGTATTTGTTTACGTCATTGAAGTTATCGATTCAATATTTGATACCGTTAACAAGCCTTTAGGTGTGAAGATAAATTTTACTCACATTACCTGCAAAAAATCGAACTAACTAGACTGGAGATATCATCTTTGTCTCACTTTTTCTATTAATTCCAGGTGATAACGATGTCATAAACCTAATTGCTTATTTAATTCAACTTCTTCATAACGCAAGGAGGAAAGGACAACTTTTGAGTAAGCAATTGTAGAACGGATTGTAAGTGGAAAGTCGGATGTTTTTTGTTAGTAATGAAATGTCGAAGCCCTACCCAAATTCAACGACCACTTGGCATCAGCTTTTTTTAAAATTGGCTTCAGAGTATAATCCTATTCTATATCTCATGATGTATGGTTCTCTCGGAACCAAAGACACTAATTGACCAACGCTTCCATTTTAAGTGGATTTTGGATTGTACATTTTAGTGAATATGGAATTCCCCTCCATCTCTCATACGCTACACTAAGAAAATTCATTAAGGTCAATTATTTGAGAAAGTTTGAAATATATGCAGAATAATCATATAATCCGATTCCTTCGCCCTTTTTCCTTACACATTGTGGAAGTTCACCTTTGGTTGGCTTTCTGTCAGTTTTCCAACCCAAAGATTACGTGTTTTTAATTAGACGTTTTTTATTAGATTAGACTTTCCGTTCCTACCTTCTTTTGCTCCGCCTGCTACTGTAACACAAGTCAATACCGAGTTTATACATGTTCGTGTGGAATAGAAGTACTTGTGTCAGATTTTTGGGACCGAAAACAAGCTTCAGCGCTTAATTATTTTTTATGTTATGTTTTGAGACATCGGTCGGTAGGTATTAAAATGCACGAAATTGAACGGAAAAACATGAAACTGTGAAGGCTTGGCGACGAAGAAAGGATCAAAGAATCATGAACCAGAATGTTTACGTTATTCTACTGCTGTTCTCATTTGGCTTGTGGTTTATCAGGATGGCAAACGGAATGGACGAAGTTGGTGAGTATAATTATATTGGGTGCAACTACGTTATAAATATGAGTCAAACTCGTAAGTAACTATTCTCATTCCTCAATAGTCGAAACAAATTTCTTTAGGAATGGTTCCCAATTCTGAATTTTCGAGAACCTGGCTCAAGTATCTGCCAGTTGTATATTCAAAATTCCACCCACATTTGGTGTTATAATCGTTAGAAAGTCGATGTTTTGCTTTGCTAGCTCACAGTCATAACTAACTACCACCGCTAGGCAAAAACCTTATCGAGAAACTTGGGTATGGTGCACGAGCGCTACCTAGTACACGAGCGCTACCTAGTGCACGAGAGCTACCATTGTCAGAAGCGCTACCAAATTGGAAAAAAATATCCTATATACGTTGTGTGTTGAGCATAATTTTTGCACTCGTTTTGCGTCTGCATTCATCACGAAAATAGGGACGATTATGAATAAATTTTTTTAATATTATATCTTACAAGTTATCATCATGAAAAACAAAATGCAATTTTTTAACCACTAAATGACGCATGTAACGCAAAAAATGATGAATTTTGCGCATCAAAAAATTTAAAACATCAACCTGTGAAGCATTGACATCAAAATTATTGATATGCCAAAGATCACCCGTAATTTGAAAAAAATTCAAGCGCGCATTGTGAATCTAAATTGATATAATCGCATTGAACCATGGATTTTTTAAAATTTAATACTTAAGACAGTTTTCCGTGTCCATTGTGTACGATGCGAGTAGAGGAATGCTGTCTGGTCTGGTATCTTGTTTTTTTCTGATTCCTAAACTTCTGTCTATGATTTGATGATTTTGTTACTATCACCGTCTTCATTAGGTCATTGTTCAGATATTTTACATAAAACATTGTTTTATACTGGAATACCACGTCGACAATAACATGATGTGCCGCATTTTGTTATTGTAACAGGGTGGTCGTATCGATGACCATATCTGTGGATTTTATTTTTTTGTAGGATTTTCAGATTTTGTTGTTGAACAGGACCATTTTGTTGTCCAACCGTCATTGTTTTATAAACACGATGCATGATAAAACCACTTTCAACACTAAGGCCCGTATTCACAATCGCGTGTTAAGACTTAACACTGTGTTGGCTAACACGGCGATCGAGCTAACACCGTGTCAAGTATCACCTCGTATTCACAATAGCGTGTTAAGTCCGTGTTAGCCAACACCTTGTTACCACCGTGTTACTTTCGTTATCACCGCGTTACTTTTGTAACAGGGTGGCAGAATAAGCTCAAGCATGTTTTTTAATATGAAAAAGGATATAACAGGAAAAAATAACATTGTGGTCAATGTCAATTAGGTTTTTCAACAATGCCAGCGTTTTTCAGTATGTAATATTTGAGTTTGAACAGTCATTTGATGAGCAGTCAATTTTCATGAATAAAACTTATGATTTTGTATTAACCTGAAGTGCTGGAGGAATCGCATGATTTCGACCAGAAGTTTCTAATTGATCCTGGAGAAGCGTAATCAGGTCTCGGGAACCATTTTTCGACAATTTGTATCTTGATTTAAAGGTAACGTCATCGTAGCCCTCAAATGGATTGGCCCTATCCCGAAAGTGACGAATATGATGTACTATTTCTTCACATTCATCAAGATGATCCAATAGGTCAATAATATCCATGACAATTGAAAAAATTAACAAACAGACTACTGCTAACACGCCGCTAAAACTGGTAGGGGGCAGGTTTAGAATGCCGTTTCCATTTTTCGACCCTAACACGCGATTGTGAATACGGGGATAAAACTTAGCACCGTGTTACCACCGTGTTTGTCAGAGGGTCAATTCCTCTGACCTTTAGTCCTCTAATTACATCATTTCATTTTCTAAAGTTTCTTTATTGCTAAAGTGTTTTCATTTATTCTCAGGTAAACAAACCGATAAAACGGTTTGTGTCACTCATATTTTTGGTCAAAAATAAACAAATGGTTGGCGCAAATGTTTTGCATATCACTTGCAGGTCGATGTTAGACGCGCGCCAGCGTTTTTTATTCATTCTTAGTTTTTTCTTATTATTATTGCTGTGAAAAATATTCTCGTCTGGAGATTCGCCTCTCCCTAGTGTATTATTGGCGTCTGCACCGTAGCATTTTGGATGCTGTGCTATTTGGACGGTGGTGACGGAGGAAAGGATCGTCGTTTTGTTTATTTCGTATTTCGTGATACGCGCCGCGGGCGAATTTGAGTAGTAACGCGGCCTGAGACGTCTTCGACGTTCCATTTTGTGGAGAGGAACCAGTGAGTGGTTGTTTGAGTTAGTTTACTTATTTTTTGGTAGAGTTTCAGCTTAGGCCGTGGCCTGAGAGATCCCAATGGCCCTGTGGCTCGTTGCTCAGGGACAAGTCAGAAGGATCAGTCGACTAGGGAGGTTGTTGGCGTTAGTGTTTATATTTTCGGCACTCTGCACCTTTGTTTCGTACTTACATTCCTCATTGTATTCCACTACCTGTTGTGTTTTGCTCACCAATAAACGTTCACGTACATCAAGTCTCAACTCACTGCAGTAGGAGTGAAATTAGTACCGGGTTAGCGTCAGGGGCCGTACCAGATTGGATCTCCCAAGAACCGCAGGTAGGCAGCCGAGGGTATACGAGCACTAAATACGACATTGGTGACTTGTGCAGCTACAAAGGTAAAGAATGAAGAAAGTATCGAAGCCGAAATTAACGATACGGAAGCAACCTGGACGACGGCCGAAAGTAACATTATCGCAAATGGAATTGAATAAAGAGGATCACGACGAACGGATGGCAAATATGGAAGCAACGATCGAACAAGTAGCAAAGAAATTTGCGAATTCACCCGATGACAGCAATAAAGATCAGACTATTGACGCGGAGACATATGATTATGCGGATCAGGGGATACAGACGTCCTCTGGTTCAGTATCATCCTTCGAGAAGATTAATGTAACGCCGAAAACGAATGTGGTATCATTTCATAATTCGAAATACACACCTACAATACCGGAAATCGACGCAAAAATGGGTATCGAAACGAAACCGAGGAATGAAACCGAAAGACCGATGAAAGGGAATTTGCAGGATGTGGCCACTTTAGCCATCCTGGAATCAATGCAAAGAGCAGTCGATAAATCAACAAATGCCGTTAATGTGGAAAAAACGAAAGCAGCGCTCCGAGAACAAGAAATATTAGAACAACTTATGCAAGAAAGAGCAGAGAGAAAATTATTGGAAGAAAGGGTACGAGAACAGGATCAACAAAATGCGAGAAAGATAATGGAAGAGGTCGAAAAACAAATGCGGGAGTTGATGAGGAAAACGGATAAGAAGCTCGATGAAAGAATATCGAATTATGAAAATATGGAAGTACTTCAGTCTGAACCGGTTAAAGACCATTTAGACAGGAGTTTAGAGAGGAAATTAAATTGGTTTGAAAATCATCTCGCCCAGGCACAGGCTCAAGGCGCACAATATCGAAGGATGGAAGATGAAATACCAACAACGTCATGGAATCGCGGAATGGAACAACCTATATCTGGAAGTATCCCTCGAAATCAGCATGATTATGGACGATATTGTGAAGATCCCAAAAAAAGAATCAAGATAATTTTAGGTCGAATGAAGAATAAAGAAATATCGGATAAAATGGAGGCCGCAGAGATACTCAATTTTTTCGCCTGTTTGGAAGGCACATTCAAGCCTGAAGATACGGAAGACCTTAGAATTGAAGTACTTTGGCGATGTTGTGATTTTGAAACGTCGACATACGTGGATAAAAATAGTAGCTATGAAGAAGGAAAAGCGAGTGTGATTAGAATGATTGCTCCCAAAATGGACACTCCTGCACTTAGAAGGGAGTTACATGATATGAAAAAACGAAAAGGGGAGACGACAAAGGATTTTTTACGCCGAATAAAAACTTATGTTCATTTATTAAATTACGAAAAAACCGAAAATGAACGAAATCGTATTGTCATCGAAACATATTTTCACAAAGCTCCAGTTTACGTCCAAACGCGAATGGAAGGTCGGCTTCACGAATTCAAAAATATCGCCTCTTTGGCGGAATTCGTAAACAAGTTGAAAGCCGATACGACGGCCTGGAAGGAATTCAGCGAGGACCAGGAAGACGGCAAAGATGATCGGTTGAATCGAGTCTATGAAAATAAAAGATTTAATAATTTACAATTTCGTCCGCAGGATAGTAATACTGGTCAACAACAACAGATTATACGGCCTCAGCAAATTTTCCCGCCGCCACCAGCATTTCAAACTCCTTTATCACAACAGGACATTATGAAAATGGTTAATGAGGCAATTAGGAACCAGGGCCCTCCAGCTCTTAATCGTTGGGGAGTCAATAACAATCCTAATAATGTACCATATAATAACAATTTACCTGGTAGAACTTTGGGAAATCCGTATCGTCGACCATATTGTACATACCACAAATCGAATAGTCATTCGTCTGAAAATTGTTTTATCCTGCACCTGGAATTGATCCAACCAACGGATCAAGGGAGGTCGTGGAATCGCGGCAATAATTTTTATAATCAAAATTTTGACCATCGTGGCGGTTTTGTAAATCGTGGAAGAGCGGGATTCGCGAATTTCGGCCAACGAGTGCCATATCACAATAATAACGTCGAACAGAATCCAAATGTGGCATATTATTACCGCCAAAATAACGCCCCGCAGCCACCGCCAAATATTGTACCCGCAACAACATCGCAACCGGTGAATAATCCTCCGAATAATTCCGTAAATGTTATAAATTCACAAGAGGCTAAAAAACAAGATAAGCCAGAAATTATAGCATTAGATGGAGTTTTGATAGAAAATTACGAATTAGGCTTGGGGAACGTTATCAATTCTACTTCAGAGACGAAGCCTAGACTCGCCAATGATAACGAGCACCTATTTTTGGAAAATTTTCGCAAATGTCAGCCGTTATTGATACCCGTTAGGATACGCGGAGAAGAATTTAAAGCCCTAATCGATACGGGAGCGCAATCTAGCTTCATGAGGACAGATACAGCGTCGAGGCTACTGAATACTCCCAAAACAAAATTCCCTATCTTAAATTCAGTCGTAACAGCTGTCAGAAAACGAGTGACAACATATGGTCCTACATTTGTGTACGTTGGAACCGGTTTTGGAAATTTTCTGGCCAGATTCGCATTACTAGATAACCTAAATGAAGGTATTATATTGGGTCTAGATTTTCTAACCCATCCTGGTATACAGGCGTCTATCGATTTTAGAAACGGCCACATACGCCTAGCAAATGTAGAGAAACAAATTATTAGTGAAACATTATTCGACGATGTGCAAATACCGTCCCGTTTACCAATTCCTACGAATCCAATGGTTTTGGATTACGAAGAAGTCAAAGAAGAAGATCTACCTGAGTTAGAAAGTGACGAGGATCAAGAACAAGTTATGCGAATTACCGAAATGAACGAGGAAACTTTTATTTGGACAAAAAATGGGACATATATTCCCCCGAATACCACTTCTTTTGTGCAAGCTGTGGTTTGGCCACAAAAAGATTGGGCAAAGGGTCCCATAGTGGTAGAAGAGACGGGGAAAGATACCTTATTTGACGTCGATGCCTCAATCGTGGACGCTAAAGACAATAATTTTCGTATCCTACTCATAAATGAGACAAACAAAGGAATCAAATTGCGTAGTAACGAGTTGATAGCCAAGTCCAAAACGAAATTCGTCGGGCCAGAATTTGACGAAAAAATACATCAACTGCAATCGGAGCCTCAAACTCAATGGCAAATCAAACCAGAATTCGTCAAAATTGTTACACAGTTGGTAAAAGAATCGAGCGTCGATAGAGAAGGACAACAACAGCTTATGAATGTCTTACTCAAGCATAGGCAGGCATTCAGCATGAAAAACGACCCTTTAACAGTGACCCATGAAGCGGAGCATAAGATCGATACAGGAGATGCGCTACCTGTTCAAAAACACTACTGGAGAGCTCCAATTATGCAAAGAGATATAATTCGAGAACATGTGAAAGATATGATGGAGAAGGGTGTCATCGAGCCTTCTAGAAGCCCTTGAGCTGCGCCGTTGTTTTTAGTAGGCAAAAAAGATGGCACATGGAGACCAGTAGTCGAGTACAGAGGAATCAATCAAGTGACAAAAGACGACAAATTTCCGATACCTCGAATAGACGATTATTTAGATGCGCTAGGAGGAGCACGGTACTTCTCAACATTGGATTTAAAGTCCGGGTACTGGCAGGTACCGATGCACTCCGAATCAAAAGAAAAAACAGCATTTATATGTCAAGAAGGTTTGTTCCAGTTCAAGGTGATGCCGTTCGGTTTAAAGAATGCTCCCGCGGAATTTCAGCGACTAATGGAACGAATTTTGTACCCATACGTGTGGAAAATATGCTTAGTATATATCGACGATGTCATAATTTTTTCAAAAACCGTCGAAGAGCATATAGAGAATTTGGAGACAATATTTCGATGTCTAACAAACGCGAACCTCACGCTAAAACCTGACAAATGTTCCTTTATGCCAGCCAGTGTGAAATTCTTAGGCCACATATTGGACAAGAAGGGAATGTCAGTTGATCCCCAAAAAATAGAAGCAGTAAAAAATTTCAAAGTACCCAAATCCATCAAGCAGCTGCAAAAGTTCTTGGGATTAGTGCAGTGGTCTAAACGTTTCATTCACAATTTAGCCTTTATCCCCCAGCCCTTATTTAAAGCCCTTGCAAAGAAAAATAAGAAGGAAAAGTTTGAACTTTCAGAGGAGCAGTTAGCAGCTTTTGAAAGTGTAAAGAATGCCCTAATGACGGCACCCTTCCTCCGATATCCAGTATTCGACGGATCGGCAAGATTTGTAATTCAAACAGATGCCTCAGGAACGGCAATAGGGGCAATTTTGTATCAGGAAACGGAAAATGATCGATGGACAATAGCCTACTCGAGCCAAGTTTTAAACGACGCGGAAACAAGGTATTCGACGACAGAAAGAGAATGTTTGGCGGTAGTTTACGGGTTCAAGCAGTATAGGCACTACGTGATGGGGTTTAGGGTCACAATCAGGACAGATCATAAACCACTCACCTGGCTCTCCGCAGAGAAACAGCAAAATCAAAGATTGTTAAAATGGGCTTTATATCTTGGTCAATTCAATTATGCATTCGAATACGTAGCGGGACGAGAAAACGCCTTCGCAGATTTCTTATCACGGTCCGAAGAAAAGGGGAAGATTCGAAGTAAAAGGCAAGAAACAAAGGAAGAAATCGAAGAGGAGAAATCGACTACGGAACCCGAATGCATGGCGGTTACTCGAGCCATGACGAGGCAAATGCTTGAACCCGAGACTCAGGAAACATTCATTGATCCCCCACCGCCGACGCAACAAGAAATAGACCAAACACCGAAGGAAGTGAAAAGAGATTCCGAATTATTCTCCCTGGAATTAGTTAAGAAACAACAACAATTGGATCCGAAGTTTGTGGACATTTTTCGGAACGTTGCTGAAAATAGTTCGAAAAAATACTTTAATAGTTTTCACTTGGAAAACGGAGTATTATACCGTGAAAATGCCCATGGAAAAAGCCAACTAGTGATCCCATCAAGACTTAGACACCTCATCTTACATCAATACCACGGCGATACGTTAATGGGACACCAGGGAATAGATAGAATTATCGCCGCAATAGGAAACAAGTTTTGGTGGCCAAATATGGAAAACGACATCATTAAATGGATAAAATCCTGCGTCGTTTGCCAACTGTGCCGCCCCATAGCAAATCCGATCCAACCACTTAACCCAATACCCGTCTCGTACCCTTGGGAGATAGTAGCAACCAATGTGGTCAGTATTTCGCCCCTTCGAGAAAAAAGACCATACGTTATTGTATTTATGGACTATTTCACGAAATGGGTCGAGGCAAAATGCATCCCAGATCAGAAGGCCGACACAATAGTGAAGGCATTTATGGAAAAGGTCATTTATACGCACGGAACACCGAAACACCTACTGAGTGACCAAGGCTCAGCCTACATGTCCGAGTTAATGCGCAATGTGTGCGATCTCTTAAAAATAAAGAAAATAAATACAACACCATACCACCCGCAATGCAATGGTATGGTGGAGAGATTCAATAGAACGTTAATAGAACAAATTAGGAGAGTCGCGATAACCGACCCGGACGATTGGCCACACTATCTCGAGCAAATTTTATTTGCATATCGGATTACGCCGCACAAAACAACGGAAAATTCCCCCCATCGCCTACTGTACGGACACGAGGCAAGGGTTCAATTGGATAATGAGATAGCGAGGCCAATAATTATCCAGAATAATTACGATACCTACAGATACATGTTAACGGTGCACCTCCTTAACACGTATAAAGTCATAAATGAAAATCATAAAAAATCCGCGGCCGAAAGAAAACTACAGTACGATAAGAAGGCTCGCGAGAAGACGTTCCAAACGGGAGAACTTGTTCTCTACCAGAAGGGAATTATCAAAGGAAAGGCCGACACAACAAACGACGGTCCGTACGAAGTAATTGAGACATCGAATTTAGAAAAAAATGTCATTAAAATACGTCGCGCTGGGAAACCAGATTCGCGCGTACAAATAGTTTCTGTAAATCGCGTAATGCCTTTTGTTACGCGAACACCCGAATTTTACTGTAACTAACAATTCATTTTTATCGTTTTCATTGTGCGTTTTGTTCGGATTAATTTTATGTGTATTTTCTAATGTCCTATGTATTGTATTTTTCTAACCTTTTCCCCTTTCTTCTTTTTCAATTTTTAATTGTACTGACTATTTTTGGCAATTTTATGGCAAGTTTTAGGCATTTTCCAAAAAATTACGACGCCGGAAAATTTTTAATGGGTGAAATAATATTTTTTCACGCGCTCAGTGTGAAAAAATCAAATGTTTATAAGTCCCGGGAAAACCTTCCCCGAATCATTGAAGTCGCGAAGCCAGGGAATTATGGAATTATTTTTTAGATTTCATTTGCAAAGCGTTAGTGTATTAGTAATTTTCGTCGATTGGAAATTTCAAGAAATTCGGATCCAAACGCGATATGGCAACGTCCACTATCGTCGAAATTGATAGCACCTTCGGGCAGCCTCAAGATCGGCAAGATAATACGAATTTTCAACTTAGTAGTAAGTATCGGAAAGGTAGAATATATGGTGAATTTTTTCGGAATAGGACTCTAAGTTGACCGGCCGGCAATTTATATGCCGAGGATTTTGGGTGTTTGAGAGCCTGATCAACTCCCCTTCGTCCAAATTTATTCTTGTGCATTTGAGTCGTTTTTGTTTCGAAATTATTGTCAAAAATTGTAGTTAGAAAATTGTGTGAAAATTTTAAGATTACAATGTTCGAAGATTAGTGCGTTCAACGGATATTTCAAATTATTTCACGTCGTTGTTCGGTGTGCCTCATGCGGCCATCGAGGAACCATTATTTTTGGCGCCCGAAAATTTGAAAGCATTTATTAGGGCGATAAACAATTCGAAATTTCGAGGACGGATAGTCATAGCGTTGGATACAGAAAGTGGGAGGAAGCCAAAAACCCCAGGATCGAAGCCTAGCGACGCTTTGCGACTTTTAACGATTTCAACCATGTGCGGAAAGAACTTCATAATCGATTTGAAATTTTGGGACAAAGAACATTTCCACAAAGTATATGGAACAATATTTCGCCGCGAAAACATCATCGTTGGTTTTCATATTCGAGAGGACATCACGTTAGTTTTGACCAAATTCGGATATTTGGATCAAGAAAAAGAACTAGTGCGGAAAAGACGGGACAACATAGATTATATTTTATCGTGCTGCGTTTACGATTTGGAGATTGTGTTGACAGAAATGAAGGACAAGCCGAAAGCAAGAATAGTCGGAATCAGCCCCGAAGGTCTCAATTTGAAAGCCCTCATGACGGAAATTTTGTTTTTATGGGCCGACGCCTTCAAGATTTCGTGGGGACAGTTGAGTTCCCTAGAGTTTCGACAGCTAATGGAGGCAGATAAGCTAAACATAGAACTTCTGAGATACGCGACGCTTGACGCGCGCGGGTCTCTTTTATGTTTCTTAGCGTTACTTCGATACGGATTCGCGAGCGATATTCAAAATTGCTTTCAATTTTATCCACACGACACGATGGAGCCGGAATTGATCTCCGATCTAGCACGAAGATTTAGAGACACATTCGAAGGTAGATATGCAGATCCAGAGTGGAAAGGAGCATATGGAGTAGAAGAAGTAACGGATAACACCAACGTGCTGTATTTCATGATGCGTGGAGAAGCTATCGCGACGTATAAATTGTTGGAGGAAATGGCGCCCGGGACTTTTCATTGTCCTCCGCATTTCTCCAATACCGATATTGAGCCACAGCCAGTACCCAACGGTTGGTTCCCGTGGATAGAAAGAAAAGTGAAAGCGTCAAGGAAAAGAAAAGATACTGACGATTCCGAAGAAGCACCGGCAAACAATTGGGATTTAGAGGATATCTTGGCGGCACGACAGTTCGGACGGCCAATTGAACCCCGGGAAATGGAAATGAAAAAAGGAAAATGGCCTAAGGAAGTGATCCAATTCACCAATATTATACGAGAACAAGTATCGGCACTTAAAGACCATTATCACTCCAAAATCAACCGATCAATCGTCCCCATAGTCAAAGATTTGTACGAGAAAAACGTAAACCCAATCATTTACTTCTTGTGGCCTCACTCGGCGCAAGAGTGGAAGGCCTGGGTTCCTGGATTCACGTCTGGTATGTGGGCCTCTGTGTGGAGAACCGAACAGGAACGGGTTGAATTCATGAAGTGGATGGGCCAGGATCTTTTGAACGACAAAATTACCGATCAAATGGAGCAGATGATGGAACGGTATCCGAAGATACATACGCAGAAATCCATCCAGAATACTTTTTGCGTACTACCTATAAGATGGATACCGCGATCCTGCAAAGAACCTATCCAAGAAATAAAGACCAATTTGCGCGATAATTCTATTTATTATATGAATTGTAACTTTTATAACTTGTTTCATTTTCTGAATATCCATGCCGCGAGTCAGAACCTCATTTACTGGAATGTTTCCGCGTCCATATTCGAGGCTAAGGACCTATGGGCCCCTAGCACCTCTGCGACTTTTAAATCTGTAAATAAGTGGGACGATTCAGATCTGATTCCGCAAGTAGAAGTTGTGGTTCCCGCTAGCCAGGGCCCTATGGAAGAAACTTCGAAGGAGCAGACTGTAACAGTACCCTCTACAATAGATAATTCGAATGTTTCAGGTACCGAGATGGAGCAAGAGAAACCCGTAGTTGTGGTCATCACGGATCCCCCTATCGCCAGTACACCCGCTGAGGGGAGTACAGGTGTTGAAGAGGAGGAGAAACTCATGGAAATAGTCGAAACTGAAAAAGAAGCCCAACCCGATTTGGAGAAATTAACCGACCAGATAAAAGAAATGAAAGAAAAAATAGAAGTTTTGGAAAAAGAAAAGTATGGGAAGGCCGCAATCGAATTAGCAAAGCAATTAGAAGATGTCAATCCCGAGGAAGAAGAAACGAGCGAAGAACCCTACGTGGAGGTGGTATCAGAGATCGGTAGCGATGACGAAGAAATTACGGATAACGTTTTGCCCATGCCGCCGGTTTATGCAAAAGCCGGTGGGCAAAATGTAGAGAATATCAAAAATCCGGGAAAATTTGCGAAGGTGATGCAATCGAAAAGACAGGCTACAGAGAAACGGATAGATCGCGAAGAGAATAAAGCCGAACTGGACAAAGTAAAGAGCGGGCAGTTCCAACAGCCAGCCAGAAATCCGAATGATAAAGTCAAATATCGACGGGGCCTCGGGAAACGGGGACAAGTTCTTAACAAGGCCTTGAAGGAAGGAAAGTACGTCGTCGATTTCCAGTATGGGAGAGTATCTCTGTCAAACCCATGTGTCCAGAAGTATCTCGCGCACATGGATCCCACTCTAGACGAAGAGGTAGCTCTAATGGCGACGGATTTGATAAACCGTGTGTACGACGAAGCCGGGATCGAAATTGAAACTATACGATATTACGAACTACAGTTCCACGTTCTACAGGCGAACTTGCCAGAAAAATTATGGAGTATTTTCGAGCTTCAATTAACGGAATGGAGTACTACACGATCTGCGGAGAAAGCTTATGAAGCCGCCGTATGGGCTTGCCCGTGTCTATTTATGAAATTGTCGAGATTGGGCAGGATTCCCCAAAATTTCGCTGGATTCCATTACCAAGCCCATGCGTATGTTACAATGAAATTGCGCCGCGAGTTCAACGCTAGGCAAGGAGGAGCAGGGAGCAATTTTCATAGGTTATACTCCTCATGTCAGGCAAAGGCAGCGGGGTTAGCGTATACGATTGCCAAGGCCGTGCTACAAGACAAGAAGGACCCTGAACCCAAATACGCGAATATACAAGTTTGGAAGAAGGAAGTTGACAATACGGACCCCAGAATACGGTTTTGGGAAGTTATCGATCGAAAGAAGGCTCGCGATATACTGGAAGTTCAAAAAGCCTTAAAGAAAAGAATGGGATACCGAGTCAAGCATGCCCACGCTAGGCCGGCGACCAGTAAGGTATCCAAACGATGGAGTAGAAAAGAAAGTGATACGCAAAGAATGGAGAAATCGAAAACGCCGGAAAACGACAGAAAAAGAAGGCACGAAAGTAGACACAGAGACGAAAGTCGTCACAAGAAGTCGATGTCGCGAGAAAAGAAACGCAAGGAAGCTGAAGAAGAAAGTTGGCGTAAAGAGATCGATGATTACGAAAGGAACTACGAAAAGAAGGAAAAAGAAAGGAGAGAAGCGGCAGAACGTAAAGATAGTAGAGAGTCTCGAAGTAGAAGAAGAACATCGGCATACTACCAACACGATGATAGAGTGGACGTGTCCTACTCCAGTCGAAAGACTTCACTGGACAGGTCTAGGGCCACCGAAACAACTCAGTAAGGAGTGTCAATGGCCGATCCAAACGCGATGATGCAAGCCCAGCAGCAGCAGTTACCTTATTTACCGCCGAATTATCCGGGATTGCCGATGGTGGGTGTTGATTGTATAAACCGCCCTCTTTTTTCAGGACAATTATTCCCGAATACAATGGTGCCGCCGCCGGCACAGTTTCAAGTCCCGCAGTTTCCGGTCATGCAATTCCAGGCCGGGCAACCCCAATTTTACCACCAGTTCTTAGTTCCGCCGGGAATGCAGATGCCTCCGCCTACGGTGATTCCGCCGGTACGTAATGTGCAAACCGAGGAAAGGATGGACATCCCGGGGACGTCTACGAGTACGAGACCGCCGTCGACCGAAAATCCCGATTATATTTCGCCGCTTAAACGGGAAACCGGTATTGGTCAACCGGGACGTGACCATAGCTGTCATAGAAGGAAGTAAAATTTTTTTTTTTTTATGTTTCAGATGACCCCGCTCTCTGTGAGGTCATTATAAAGATAATTATTCCGTTCTGTAAAATGTTTTTTTTGATATTTCAAAAGTTGCCTATTTTTTCCGTGTTGAGCGTCCGTATTACAAAATCGAAACCGGTTGTGCCACCTTTTTATGCCTTAAAGTTGCCTCCTGTACTAATCTCAAATTGTTTCATTTATTTTTTCGTTTGTGTTTTGTTCGAGATCTGCACGGGAATATATCGTATTTCTTTTTTGCGAATCTGGAAATTATTGAGCAATTTTTTGTATTTTCTTAAATCTCGGGTATTTTGTTCCTTTCCGACAAAAGTCACCAACTGGCATCGCCCAAGGATAGCAGGCTTTGCGCTGCCATTTTCATATTTTTTCCATCCTTTTTCCAAAACACATTTTCATTCTAAAATTTTTTCGTGGCACAGACCGTGTTATGGGTTTAAGTTTACCTCTTAATAAGGCAAATTCACTTTAGCAATAAATACCTTAAATATTTTTGGTTCAAAATCTAGACAGCCAAGGGGCCAGAGGATTTGGTTTTCGGGCATCCTTTCTCCCTGGGGGCAGATAATACCAAAGGCGTCGGGGGGGCCAGTGTCCGGCCAAGGGGCCAGAGGAGCAACGGCGGCGGAATTTGGAAAGTCTTGCGGGCTCTCCACGAGCAACAACCCCCCCTCCGGAGAGGACGGAGACGAATGCCATAATCCGTGATGGAGGAGCCGCCGATACGAAATACATCGACGGCAGTGGGGAGCAGCCCACAACCTAACTCGGGCACCGCGGGGGTCACCGCCCATTAAACGTTTTTATTTTTATCTTGATCAAAATTCGGCCCGAGTGCCGCGAACGCTATTTGTTCGAACAATTTTTTATTCTTGTATTCGGGACCACGAGCCCACGGGGCATTTTAGTAGCGAACTTTTTAGCGTCGGGGGTAGCATCCGGCGCAATTGGCCCAAAGTTGTAACGATACCGTTCGATACGGACGTTTTATTTTTTATTGTTCATAATTGCATCAACGGCGCGTAGCGTCGTTGCTTGGAACATTTGGAGGCGTCGATCGTCGGCGTCGAGGGTCTGGGGCCCTTGGGGGACCTCCTGACTTTTCCCTTCGCTGGCGGGAAAAGTCTTGCCTTTGGGGGGAGGGATGTCAGAGGGTCAATTCCTCTGACCTTTGGTCCTCTAATTACATCATTTCATTTTCTAAAGTTTCTTTATTGCTAAAGTGTTTTCATTTATTCTCAGGTAAACAAACCGATAAAACGGTTTGTGTCACTCATATTTTTGGTCAAAAATAAACAAATGGTTGGCGCAAATGTTTTGCATATCACTTGCAGGTCGATGTTAGACGCGCGCCAGCGTTTTTTATTCATTCTTAGTTTTTTCTTATTATTATTGTTGTGAAAAATATTCTCGTCTGGAGATTCGCCTCTCCCTAGTGTATTATTGGCGTCTGCACCGTAGCATTTTGGACGCTGTGCTATTTGGACGGTGGTGACGGAGGAAAGGATCGTCGTTTTGTTTATTTTGTATTTCGTGATACGCGCCGCGGGCGAATTTGAGTAGTAACGCGGCCTGAGACGTCTTCGACGTTCCATTTTGTGGAGAGGAACCAGTGAGTGGTTGTTTGAGTTAGTTTACTTATTTTTTGGTAGAGTTTCAGCTTAGGCCGTGGCCTGAGAGATCCCATTGGCCCTGTGGCTCGTTGCTCAGGGACAAGTCAGAAGGATCAGTCGACTAGGGAGGTTGTTGGCGTTAGTGTTTATATTTTCGGCACTCTGCACCTTTGTTTCGTACTTACATTCCTCATTGTATTCCACTACCTGTTGTGTTTTGCTCACCAATAAACGTTCACGTACATCAAGTCTCAACTCACTGCAGTAGGAGTGAAATTAGTACCGGGTTAGCGTCAGGGGCCGTACCAGATTGGATCTCCCAAGAACCGCAGGTAGGCAGCCGAGGGTATGCGAGCACTAAATACGACATGTTAGCCAAAATTTAACACCGTGTCAGCCTAACACGCCGCTAACACGGGCCTAAGTGTATACGGCGTTTTTTTTCTAATTTGGTAGCGCTTGTGACTACGGTAGCGCTCGTGCACTAGGTAGCGCTTGTGCATTAGGTAGCAATCGTGTACTAGGTAGCGCTTCTGCATCCCAATCGAGAAACTTGACGTCAAGATTTTCTCTGAAGTTCAACCTTTTTAAAGTTCGATATACCGGCGCGTCATCGTATCGAACGACAGTGCTTCCATTTAAAATCGGTTTCCTATTTTCACATAACGACATTAATGGGAAACCAAATTTGAAGGATTCCTCCCCCTTGAAACTGCATGACATTATGGTTTTTTATCTTAACGAAAATTTTTATCTTCGATTTGTTCTCATACGAGTGGAAGAAAATAACAAAAAAAAATCGACCAAAAAAGATTTCAGCAGCTCGAACTGAGTTCTGAGTTTTAGAAAGCTTCAAAAGATCCAAACTTTCGAGAATTTGAAATTTCACAGCTTTAGCTTATAAAGCTGTTATTTTACTTTATGTCTCTATATATATCTTCCGTTATTCATCGTTTAAATACTGAGTATGTTTATTATTTACCCCATTTTTCACTTATTATAAAAGTCAACTGTAACGAGCATATCAATAGCGATCTCGACTGTTGATATAGAATTGTAAATATGAAAGAAACAAAAGTCGCGCGAACGTACATCGAAAATGTTCATTTTCTAGACTACGGAACTTTCGACGCTACGTAGTCTCCCATGTTCGAAATAAATCATAATTTGTTATTGATTTGATTAGCTAAAGCGATTGCACCAACTTTTGAGTAGTACTACAACGGGGAATACTTTCAATTTTTTCTATGAGCTGAGGACTAGTGCTCCACACTTTGAAAATTTTATGACCCAGGTACCCGGTCGCTAGAGTACTCAGGTACTATATTCAAGTATTTAAAAAAGTCAGTGAATGAACGCATTTCATGAAAATTCCTAGAAAAACATAGACTTTAAGGTATGAACCTTGCAGAATGCTAAAAAACAAAAGTTAGGACAGACTTATAGCACATTTCATTCAAAAGAACGTTGCACTTTTGCGCAAATCGTAGTTGTCTGGTCACTCATCACAACTATCTTAGGAGTCCATTTCGAAACTAGATATCCCGCTAGGTATAGATTTCGGCCTATCCTACTTTGGTGTCCGTCCCAACTTGGCGTCTGTCCTAACTTGGCGTCCAATGCTATATTAGAGACTACAGAAATCTCAACTTGGCGTCCTTCCTGACTTGGCGTCCGTCTCAACTTTGCGTCCAATGTTGAAGAAAAAAATCCTAACTTGGTGTCCATTCCCAACTTGGCGTCAAATGCATCATTAAAATCAAGGTCGAATTGATTCTTCCATTTTTTCATTTTTTTGGTCTTCAAATTTATATTTATTTATTCTTTGTCTTTAACTTTGTTACATTTTATCTTTCTTTTTCTCCCCTGAGACTCCTTATGTAAGTATCCCATATATAATTTGTGTACTAACTACATTAATTCAATTTAATACGTCAATATTTTATTACACTACTAAGCGGAAAAACAGACAAAAAAAATCCAACAGAAAAAGAATACGAAGAAAAATAAACGAAAAAATATGAAGATAAGATCAATAGGAAAAACCAAGCTACCATACCGAAGAATCAAATGGGGCCGCGGCCCTACCAAGTATACACCGTAGGAATAACTTTGGAATCAAGCAGCAAGACAGGAGTCAAAAAATCAACCATAATTAACCCAGGAACTTATTTGTCGCATTGCTTTCGGCTACGTAAACTACAGTAAATAAACTGACAAAAATGTACGGAGCTCTAGATCACCCTTATCCGTAGCTGATCTGCCAAAGCAACGGAGCAGAAAAGCAGCTCAGAACTATGTGATTATGGAGCTAAGAATTGATCCCTAGTTGATTACGAAATTATTTTGAACTTGTTGTTTAGTCATATTCCTTCCTTCCAATTCTGTCTTGTTCGCGTCCTCCCCCTTTACATCAAATAATCTAAACACCTACCCAGTGATCGACCGGGCTCCAAATTTTACCGGGCCCGGGCCTGATATGTAGTCTATAATATACATACTACTTTCCTGCAAAAAATACACTGAATATTGCAAAAGAAACTGTGCAGGGAGACTGGGATTGACTTGGGACTTGCAACTAACAACAATAACAAGTCAAGGAACATAGTAGGTTAGGTTGGCAAAAGGCAATAATACGACCTGATGAACAACAGGGAATCGGTAGTGTATCATATTCATATGCACTGTTCTGAACGTGCATAATACGTAACAGCTTACTCAGCCGGGCCTGAACCGGGCCCGGCTACCCTGTCGGTCACTGCACCTACCGTACTGTTAGCTAGTTATCCGCCCATGCTAGAGCGAGGGAGTTGATGGCTTTCTTGAATCTTTGTTTTTTGGAATTATCGAGTAATGTTTCTTCTATGGAATTTAGTATCAGCAGGCACGGTTTTTAATTTCCCGTGATTTATTTTTTAGTGTGTGCGGGCTTCGACATGCGCAATTCCCCTCGAGCATTTCTAGTGGCGAATCCCAACGACGTAGACAAATTTCGTCATTGTACAGTCATCGAAGGTAACGTCCATATCTTGTTGATGGCTGAAGAGAAAAATATCACCAAAGATGAATTGGAGAAAATTCGTTTTGTCAATTTACGGGAAATCACTGGATATTTATTGATATTTCAAGCAAGGTAAGGTTTTAAGTTAGCAAAGAGCATCAAATGTGTGTATCCCGAAGTTGTGAAAGTGAGATCATACATGTAATAACGCATGGGATGATCCCTAACCAAATTTAGATTTCCGCTAGTAAAACCACCTACTTCCTCCAAATGGGTGAATTGCAAAGCACCCCATGGGGAGGTATGGGGGGGTATTACCCCGGTCTTAGATTTGAAATTCATTTACTACCCCCATAAAAACCGCTCACTATAGCAAAAAATTTTGGTAGACCTCATCCTCTCCTCAGTAGGTTATAGTAATTCGAGAAAAATTGCACAATGTGTGCTTGAGAGGAATTACTTACTGGTCTTTTTGACACATTTACTGAGCAGATGATAATGGGAAAGTATGCAACTTCTGTGCCATATAGCGATTTTTAGGAAAGGATATCAGCACATTAATATATAATTGTAGGAAATCATTGTATATATAATTGGGAGATCAAATAATGACTTATGTGCAGACATGCACGGCAAGAATTTTCGAGGGGGAAGGTCCATGGGCTTTTTTCCCTGGGAGGTAGGGGGGGTGGCTGAGCAAAAACAAAAAAAAGTCATGCAAGCCTGTTTTTCACACAAAATATGCAAAAAATCATCAAAAAAGCTGTCTTGGAAGAAGTTAAGGGGGGTGTTTGACGATTTTTTTGGTCAAGGGGGGGTGGCCAGGGTCTCATGTATGGGGGTTTACCCCCCCCCCCTATGTGAGTGTATGTGTATATGTGATTTATCAAAAAATTGCCCCTTGGGAAGAAAAACATTATGTTCTTAAAATTCTTCCCCTTCATGCTCTCCTTTCCTTTTTCCCGCTTCTGCGTTGGGTCTTCTGTGCGCATATGGACCCAAGCTATGGCATACTTTCCTGCTATGAGTTGAGACATCCGAGGTCCGTTGATGCAGATCAGGAGTGGTACTTGGTTTCAAACTCGTTGTTCATAATCTAATGGGATTAATAATAACTAAAGCCACATTCAGCATCAGCACTTTCAATTGGAAGCACTGTTGCATTCGTTATCAGTGATGGAATAAGGTCTCTGAAGATGCTGGTTCAAATAATGTTTCCAAAAGCATGTTGTGCCCGATTCTTGAAATGTGCAGGAATCAGTTGACACGACAATGTTCAAGTGTGACTATTCTTTGCGTATAATTAGCACGTTCAAGTTGTATGATTGGGAGCTAAAAAAGGGGGTTGAAATAGTAAATGGTGTTGTTGTAAGTGAGAATTGTTTTGTGGCGAGAGTACTACACCACCCCTCTCCGCAAAAAAGTTGGGAGCAAAAAAAGGTCACGGTATATTTGAAGTACTACCCTTACAATTCATGATTTTACCCCTACCTAAATTTTCGACCTTGGGGACCTCTGGTGAATTGAATATTGAAAAAATTTCCGACAAATTTTTTAAAAACTTAATGGGTCTCCCTATAAGGAATGGTACTCCTAACCAGCGAAATATTACATGTGAGTGAAGTAAATTCCTCAATTACTTCGCCAGAAAAGTAAAGAAATGGTGGTATTCTAAAGTTTATTCAATTGTAATCTGTTAACCACTCAGAATTAGTTGTGGACAGAGATGCCCAAGGTCGAAAATCCTGGTAGGGATAAAATCGTACATCATAAGGGTAGTACTTCTCGTATGCCGCGCGCCGTGACCTTTTTTTCGCTCCCTACTTTACGGTAGGGGTGGTGTGGGTACACGTACATTCACCACAACGCAATTCTCTCTTTCAATAATACCCTTGCTTTACATTTCTTATGGCCAAAAAATGTTTTTCGTGCAACGTTCACAGTTTTTTCATTGTTTCTACTCATTTTCCAACTCAAAATCATGCAACATGGTTGTACCAATTATGCGCAGAGAATGGTCAGACTTATGGGTGAAAATTGCCACGTCAACTGGTTCCTGGAGATTTCAAAAATCAGACACAACATATTTTTGGATACATTATTTGAACCAGTATCATCAGGAGTATGAGCACATTCCATCATTAATAAAGGCTGTACTACTGCTTCCAATTGGAAGTGCTGATGCCGAATGTGGCTTTAGTATTATTAATCACATTCGATTAGAAATCACAAGTTTGAAACCAGATACCATTCCTGCACTCATGTGCATCCGAGTCAACCTACCTCACATGTCCCAATTCAAAGCAGGAAAATATGTCAGAGCTTGGGTGGAGAACGATAGCCATATGCACACAGAAGACCCAACGCAGAAGCGGAAAAAAGGGAAGAGGATGAAGGTGAAGAATTTCAGAACATAATGTTTTTCTTCATCATGGGGCAATTTTTTGAGATTACTTTTTTGTCTTATAAATTACGTATTAACATAACTCATTATTTGTTCTCCCAATTATATATAAAATGATTTTCTGCAAGTAGTATATATAAATGTGCTGATATCCTTTCCTAAAAATCGCTATTTGGCACAGAAGTTGCATACTTTTTCATAATCATCTGCTCTGTAAATGTGTCTCAAAGACTAGAGAATAATTCCTCTCTAGCACACATTGTGCGATTTTTTTCGAATTATTATACCTTACTGAGGATGAGGTCTATCAAATTTTTTTGCAATAGTGAGCTGTTTTTGCCGATGTAGTGAATGAATTTCCAAATCTAAGAGTGGAGTAATATCCCCCATGGGGTGCTCTGGTTGTAGAATTGGTATAATTTGCTTTTTTTCTATTCGAAATCCTAATATAATTCTGAGTTCTGAGGTCTTTATTGAAATTTGCATCTTTATTCCTTTGTTTTCACTGTCATTGTTTGCTTTAGACTTTTCAAGTCATTGAAATTTTTATTTCCCGAACTGAGAATCATTCGGGGTCGAGAATTAGTTCACGATTACGCTCTCGTCGTGTTGCAAAACGAAAAAATGGATGAAATCGGTCTTTCGAAATTGACCGAAATTAGCAACGGTGGCGTTCGAATATTGTTCAATTATCAATTGTGTTTTGTTCATACGATAAATTGGTCCGAAATTATCAAAGTTAAAGAATTTGTGGATGAAAATAAGTTGCAAAGTAAAAACAATCGAATTATAAATTTGATTTTTTGGTTTCAAAACCTTTCTGTAGCAAGTTTTTTAATTTTATCGGCCATAATCTGAGGGTCCAAATATTAAAAAATTCAAGTAACCAAATCCATATTGCTTTTTCGCAACAGGAATGTTCGAGTTTTTTGTTCGAATCGGTATCTATAACCGTTGTTGACGCGCCTTTTTATGTTTGCTTTGTGATTTCAAAAAAGTGCCCTCATCAGGATTCTCGCAGTAAGAAGTTTTCTCTAGTCATCGAAAACATTAGCACGTGTAGCTCTGAAAAGTATTCCTCTGAACGGTGTTCGTTCGCCATAGCATGTTTTCTTTTTTTGACCGTTTATTACTTGAGAACGCTTAAATTATCACTTTTTATACGGCAAATTTTCAGAAAATGTCTTATTAGTGCGGAGCCTAGCAGGGTTTTTTTCATTTTTTCTCGACAGGCCATTTGGCTCCTAGGGTCAAAATTTTACAGACAATACGATTTTCAACAAGCCAAAACCAAAAAAATTTGTAAATAAATGTGGTAATAAAGAGACGTTTTTTTCAACAAATTTAGTCAAAAACGCTTTTCAAAATCACAGTAGATGCCCACATAGCAGATCAATCATTTTTAACATATTTTTAATCACACACAGAATAATAAGGCTCACATATTTGATCAGTCATCATTCAAATCAATCATTAGAGTTTTTCCGCACAAGCCAGCTTGATCTGTAACTTGGGGAGAAAATTTGGTTGCACAGATTAATTTTTAGTTCTTCACTCTAAAATTGGTAAATCTGCTAATTTTATCAGAAAAAGGATTAAAAGTTACTTCCCTTTTCATTCACTTCCTGACTTTTAAAATATATAGAATTTCCTGAGTTTTGGGTGAGAAATCAAAAGCCTCAGTTAAGTCACTTTTTCGGTGCCTAGCGCCGAAAAATTTTGATTTCGTTTCTTCTAAAACGTCGGAAAATGCATTTTTCAGCACATTCTTCTGCAACTGCCGATGATAGATCATGATCTTTTCACCATTTGATAGGCGGAAGAGGTCAAACATTTTACCTCAATTTTCGATCTGATATATCCGGAGCCAGTAATTTACCAATCACAATTATTTATCAAAAGCTATTGTTTTCAAATGATCTGAAGCATAGAAAACGCGATAATTATTTTACTCCGTACTTGAATATCTCCGGCGCCCAGGCAGAAAATTTTAGATAATGATATTCTATAGCGCTCGAAAGTGAATATTTTTAATATATCTTTTTCCTGCATGAAGGGTCAATTTTTTCCGTGAATTCGATATATTTTCAGTGGGGCAAACTAATTCAAAAAAATTCAAAAATTAGGCAAGCAACATTGAATCTGGATGGCTTCTCCAGATAGAAAATGCAAAAATTTACGTTCACCGAAGCTAAAAATTCTAAAGCGCCGCAAAACGATTCTAGAAAAATAATCTAGAAAAATCTTAATTTTCGTCAAATATGTGTAAAAAACAATGCAAGGTCAAACATTCATCCGTAACATGCTAGTTTTTCAAAGCTATAAGCATAAGCTAGGCCGACATCTTCTAACCCCACAACAGAAATGATTTGAAATCCGACGCAGAGCGCCTGTAAATTTTTGGTATTTTCCATTTCAAAATGCATAAAAATGAATTTCCACACAGGAAACTTTTCGGCCAAATTAATCAAAAGTTACGAATAAATTATTGGTCTTAAAGTTTTTCAAATGAATCAATAGGGTGGTTAGGCTCTAATTTTTTTAAGCCAATTTGACGTGTGCCGCTAAATTTTTAGGAGCCAATCAGAATTTTTAGGAGCCATGGCTTCAAATTGGCCTAAAAACCCTGGAGCTTAGTTACTTTTTTGAGCGAAAAAAATAATCCGAAAAATGCGCAGTGAACTTCCACCTTTGGATGTTCAATAAAAATGAAATTAAGTACCTCCGTCATTCAAGTACGATTGAGAAATTTTGTAGGCACAGATCTGCAAATGCCCAACCAGTTGCTTATCGGGGTAGAAGCAAATTTTAAGTAGATGAATTAGCCGATTTCTTAAAGATCTTGGGGAGGCGATCATCATATATGAACCGGGGCAGGGGTTTGACCCCCAGCGGATTCTTGCTGACCCCTATCAGATTTGACAACCCCAGGAATGATAGAAAAGATGACGACGGAAAATGGGTGAGAGAGAAGAGAAATTCATCATAAAAATGGGAATGGTGCTGTAGCTTAACAGTTTTTCTAAACAAAGCATACTTGATTCCAAAAAAGCAACACTAAAACTTTTTGAAAGTGCAGTCTAAGCAAATAGTTTCACATATCTGACTAATATTAGTCGAAGACTATGCTGCTTAAATTTAAGAAGACCTATATAAAGCCCCAGTTATACTCACTGCGTTGGGCTGGGCTGCGCCAGGCTGGCTTACGCCACTGAGTATAACCGAAAATTTTTGCGCTGGCTTGCGCCACAGTATAAACAAAATTGCGCCTCGCTACGCCAGCTTACGCTAGGCCTGGCGTAAGCCAGCGCAAGCAGGCGGTGCAAAAATCTTGTCGGCTGATTTTACGCCAGCTTACGCCAACTTTGAAAATTTCGGCGCCGCATTTTTTGATTTCTAGCTTGATTTCAAGCGAAATTTAAGGTTTTCTGGGTTATCGAACGGGGGAAAAATTTTGGTGATGTTTTTAAAACACGGAAAAGCTTTATTTTTCGTGAAATTTTGCTAAGTGCAAAATATTTTTTGATTTTCAACTCGACCGATATTCATCATCATCGGCCAATATTCATCACTTTCTAATGTGTTTTGTTTCGGAAAAAATTATGGTGACGTTTTTGAACCATCAAAATAGCGTTTTTCTTAATTTTCAACAAATTTCGACCGAATTAATATTCTTCATTTTTTGGGATGGGAACAATTTTAGCGGTATTTTTAAACCATAGGAAAGCGTAATTTTGATAAGGCCTCGCCAGCAAATTTCTACCAAAGCTCTGGGGGGTCGGACGACTTTTTTCGGGCAAGGAGTCACTAATTCCCCAAAAATTTTGGGCGAAAGGTCTGCGAAAGAAAAAAGTTCGATTTTTTCACCAAAAAAGTCCAAAAAAACGGTTCGAAAAATAGTAATTTTTCTATAAAAAAAACGATAAAAAGTGTATTTCTGGCGCAAAGCGCCGATAAAATTGACGTTTTCGACCATTTTTCTGTTCAAAAAATGCTTTTTTCCGACCGAGAGTATGGGGGTCGCCCAATGGCTTGACATATGGCCGACGATTTCTGGGGGGGGGGTTCAATAGCACTTCTCCCCCCTCAATTACATGATTTTTCTAAATCTAATAAAAGTTTTCATGATTTATCCAAGAGCATCCTTTTTCTGTGAGTTGTTTTATAAAATTTGAAACGGAGTGAATCGTGGCGTTTTAATCAAAATGCGGCAGTTTTTTCCAAAATTTGGTAAAATGTTTGAAATTTTTTGAAAATTGTTGCGATTTTGATTCATATGATGAAAAACATCAAGGAGCATACACCAAACACTTAAAAACCATTTCCAACGTGTTTTAGCTAAAAAAACCCCCACGATTTTTTGTTTATGTGCTCATCTGGCGTAAGATTGGTTATACATACTCCTTACGCCACGCTGCGCTAAGCCAGGCTGCGTGACGTAAGGAGTATAATCCAGTCTTCGTTATCGAGAACGGAAAAAAATTATTCCACCCCGTGTCCTGGCTGACCCCCTGCTGAATGTCTATGCTGTGCATGTATGGCGGTCATTAAAATCTAGAAATTGCGTTTCTTCGATCAAACACTGCGGGAAAACACGCCCATAATCAGTTATTTTTCTGTCAAAGTAGTACTCGGCACAAAATGACATATTTTGAATGATTTTGGCTTCAAAAAAGTCATTTCGATCATACGATTGGTTCCTTGATTTTTGGCCTATAAAGGGTTAAATGCTGTCGACGGAAAACTTGGATGTAGGGTCGTCCGTCGTCGACAACTACATTTTTTGTGTGAAGAAGCAACTCCCCAACTACAGGTATGAAGGCATAATGCTCTTGCCTGTTGAAAAATTCAATTGTTGTCGATTGCCTGTTCTCAGATGAAAATCCGTATGATTTTTTTTACTCGAATTGTTATCAAAAATGACCGATTTATAGTTGATATTGTTTGCCTTATAGTTGGTTGAAGGCTCTCTCAAACTGATTGAAAACACCAGGACGTAGATTAAGCACAAGAACTTAGTTTGCACTTAATCTACGTGAAAAATGTATGCTTTCGTTCAATTCGCAGCTAGTTGATATGCTACGAGTCTAGATGATGCTACTTTCCATATGTTAAAAACTAGGAGAGAATGATAAAACCTGGCTCGTGGTCTGGTAGCACTTACCAAGCGGATACTATCTTTTAATATATGGCTTCAGGTCTGCTTGTATATACATGTTTTCCTCAAACTTAATAATATCAGAATTATAGGAATATACGATGCTTTTTTACTGTTACTCCCTACATTCCATTATTCCTGAGAATGTGATAAACATATTATTCCGAATGATACTTAATTAATTCTATCCTATAGTAATTAATGAAAGAAATAACTCTGCACATCGGAAAAATTTGCATAAATTTCAGCGTAGTAAAAGGTACGCAAGTTTTTCTATCAACTCGGTCTCTACTTAGGATCCTATTAGCATAAAAAATTGAACCGAAATCAATTAAATATAACGTATTTCGGCTTTATTAATGTAATTTTAAAAAATTGTAGTCAGAGAAGGCTGATTCTGTCTTTTTTCTAGTTTCCAAAAAGTGAAAGAATTATTAATCAGCGAACTATGAGAAGGAAACACTTCCATGATCATTATAAAAGAGGAACCTCTCGAAGGAGAATAAAGATGAGTGGAGACATGGTTTATCATTGCTCTCATGAACAGCTCTCGTTTATTTAATCAATCGTTTATTTAGTTTCTTTTGAAAAAATGACTTCAGTTTTCTCGATTTCGGAGTTTAATCTCCACATACAACCGAAAAAATATGCGGTTGTGGAAGGTCAGGCTTTTTTCTAGGGGATTTAAAGTTTCTTTTATACCCGATTCCAGGCCCGTGCACAAGGGGGGGCGGGGGCGGCCGCCCCTCCCCCATTGAGACAGTATGCACACAGTGTATCGCGTGAAATCGACATTTTCTGGGGCTATTTAGTGAAAAAAATTTAGTCCGCCCCCTCCCCCATGAAAAAATCCTGCGCACATCCCTGTCTGATTCTGATATGTCCTTCACTTTCAAAAATATTTTTCGTCGTAAGATGAAAATGTTTGTATCCTTTGTAGATGCTTGCCCTGAAAAATGCAGTCCTCCGCCCCAAGATTTAGAATACTGCAGCAAAAGACCAAGCTCAAATTCAACGGCCTGTTGGACTAGTACTGAATGTCAGAAAGGTAATCAAATTTATGATATATCAAATTCTCTGACTTGATAGAAAGACTTTAAGATATTGTTTTCGCTGCGTTTGACTATTGCGTGGATGTTACGTGACACTTAAGCGTTGTTTTATTTTCCAGTTTGCCCTACAAAATGCAGGCAACAGGGTTTGTCGTGCAGCGACGTCAATCTGGGTCAGTGCTGCCATAGGGAATGCGTCGGTGGTTGCAACGGAACGACCGACGCTGACTGTTACGCCTGCCGTAATGTCTTCTTTCAAGGAAGATGCCAACCGAGTTGCCCCGTCGGATATTACAAAGTAGCGACAAAATTTTCTCGAAAAAATAGATGTACGGGGTCCATACATGTAATTGGGGAAAATTTCCATAAGAACTCCCCAGAAATCGTCGGCCATATGGCTAACCATATGGTAATCCCCCACAAGATTTGCCAATCATATGGCTAGCCATATGGTGACCACAGGGACTCCCATGTTTTTGGTCGGTAAAAGGTAAAATATGTCAATTTTTTGATGAAGAATAGTTATTTTTGAATAGAAAACGGTCAAAAATATCATTTTTTCGGCGGTTCGTGTCATCAGTACATCAAAGGCTTATAGAATGAAGAGACGGAATAGACGTCATTTTCCGAAACGGAGTTTTTTCAATAATCAATTCTTTCGGAATATTTGTCGCAGGTTGTTCAACGCTATTCTCAAGTTTTTTTCTCCGCCTTCTTCATTTCAGAATCATTTCGAGAAAAAATCTGCCATATGTGACGCGAAAAAATTTTTATTGAGATAACCAGTGCTAAGCAATGACAGAAGTTTTTTGCTGGTTGAAGAATCCAATTTTTTGGGTTGGCTGCCTGATTTTCGAATACTGGTTGCCTGTTCTCAGCTCGAAATTAATCTAATTTGTTCGCCCAATGTGGAAAACGATTGATTTATAGCCGTTCTTTGGTCTCCTAGCTATCTGACAACACTCTCTAGCTGATTGAAGACATCTGCACATTTCCCCGGTCTGGAAACTGCTACGGTTACCCAAGTTATCAAGAAAAACGAGGAGATTTCTCTGTCAAATTTTTTAGCACCTTATAGTGATGCATTTGAACCCCTAAAAACAGTTTAGGGAATGAAGTTATTTATTGATTTTCACCCTTTTACTCGAAATTCGATATTTAGATAAATGCAAGGTGTTTTATGGTCATCCTGTACGCTCGAGTTTGAGTTCGCCGAAAATATTATAGCCTAAACATGCGAATCCGCCACTCCTCCAAAATGCCTGTTAAACTATTTATAAAGTTTTTTTTATAAGCTCGGTAACCAGAATTTTTCGTAATCTACGTTTGAAATGGTAATGTTAAGGGACCTATAGATAGTAAGATTCGCTGGTCAACTTAGATTCGATATAATGACCCATGCTTAACCTGTGGTAAGAGATAAGACCACCCAGAAACGCAAAGATCGAACTTTATTCCGGTAACGTTCACAATATTAATGAATAGAAAAAATGACAAAAGACTTTGGACAAGAACACATGACAGACGAATCAAAATATAGATCAATAAAAACATTTGTGGATGGCTAAAATAATGAACACACGAGCATCAACGACGAAAGAAGAACGGAGGATAGAATTACCGAAAAATAAGCTTACAAATTTGCATGTTTCATTGCACAATGTTTTTTTGTCTAGTTTTACGACCGTCGATGCCTAACCGAAGACGAGTGTCACAACAAAACCAAAAAAGGTACGTTAGCTGCAGGCGAATCGTCTTACTACAAAGCATCTAACCTTTCGGGATTGTGTGACGTTGCGTGCCCTACAGGATACGAGGAAGATTCTGATAATCCTCGACATTGTCGTAAATGCCCGGAAGAGACGGGTTGTAAAATAAGTAGGGAAAATAGAATATCGGAATTAGTTTTTGTCCAAAATTTTTATCCCCCCATTTCTATAGTTTGTGCGTTCGACGGAAATATCAAAAGTATGCAAGAAGTTGGAAATTTTGTAAAAAGGTGCAACGTTTTGAATGGTCCGCTGGAAATCGCTATTCAGGGTTTATTGTCAGGTTTGTTGCGATTTTTTTAAAGTTGAAATATTTGAGGAAGATCCTGTTGTTATCGGAGTTTTTAAATGTCGGATCATAATTTGTTTGTAGAATTAGGATTCGAGGTTTCGTAGAGCAGAAACTTTGACTATAATTGCAGAATGATCAATCGATATTTTCTTTCAGCGGCTGATATCAAGAATCTGGAAAAATATCTAAGCAATCTTCATGAAGTAAACAGCAGCTCTGTCATGATTGTGACTTGTATTTCGATTAACTTCTTTTTCAAGGTTCGAGATTACGTTAAAGTGTCTTTCACACCATCATTGGTATCATTGAATATCCTCAAAAATTTAAAATTTATACGAGGAAAGAACCTGTGGAATGGAAAGTAAATCGAATTATTATTTGGGTCGAATATACAAGCAAAAATTTCCTTAACTTTTCCTTCTGCTTCAGATATGCTCTTTCGGTATTCGAAAACGCGAATCTGGCAACTTTGTGGACCCTAAATCCCCATAAATCGAACAATTTGGTGATAGAGAGGGGACAAGTTCAAATGTTGAACAATCCGCAGTTATGCTATCAAGAAATTAAAAATGTTATTAATGGAATTACTTTACCGCATAATGTAACCGAGTACGACGTTTCACCTGGCTCTAACGGCAACAGGGCAATCTGTAAGTTGGATTATATGCCGCAGAAAATCGATAAATGCATTATAATATTAAATCCGAAATATCTTGAAAATGAGTATGAAAACCAATCTTTTTTATGTGGCTTCCGACAACTTTGTTTTACATTAATCTTTTTCTCAAAGGCGAAGAAGTGAGACTCAAGTTCAATGTCACTTTTACGCCGAACAATATTGCCAAATTTCACTGGGAACGTTTCAACACGACGTCCATGGATCAACGAATGTTCTTGGGTTACAGAATATATTTTAAAGAAACGACTTCTGAAAATGCGAGTCTTTACGAAAACAGGGATATGTGTTTAGATAGGTAAGTCTCGATAGAAGTATTGTCTAGCAGAATGTGCTACGTTTATAATTAGATGTCCAGTTATTAGAAAATTTAGAAGAAAAATTTCCAGCCAGAACCGAGTTAAGTTCAAGTGCCCAAGTGTTTCAAAAGTCAGTTAATTCTAATTGTTTCAAATCACTCCATGATCGAAGAAAATCATCACAAAGCTAACCGAATGCAACGTAAAGAAGACAAATTAGCGGTGTTAATGTATCACCGTGAACTCAAAAATGTTTGGGGCTTTGTCAGTTTTCTATATTACTGCACTCGGCTTATCTTGATCCATTTATCGTATACGGATATGAACAAAATAATTTGCATTCGCATGTTACATACGTCTTGTACTTTCAAATATAAAAAGCTATAAATCTCTTTCGATCCGAAGGTCACTTTGTGATATAGTAAGTTGTCTTATTTTCAGTTGGACAATGATTTTCGTTGAGCCTGAGAGGAACTCGACTGTGCATGATAGATTCAAACCTTTCACATTGTACGCTTTCTACATACAAACTTTGACGGTCAACTCGCCTGGTGCTAAAGGCGGCATTTCGGACATTGTCTACAGGCATACCAATTTCATCGGTAAGGCGCAATCGTTCTGATCTCAGATGAAATTCTGATGCTCATCAATACAGACAGGCCCGTAACTATGTGAGGAGTGGGGGAATTCCCCCTGAAATGAAATTGAACAAGATTTTTTAGCCCATGCAGCTGCATTATTAGAATGTCAAGATAGGCGATAGACGGACACCGCTTCGTTAAATTTGAATAGATGATAATCAATTTAAATAATAAATTTTGATCGTGAGTACCTAGTCTAAATTATCTGTTTTGACTATCAATTTGCGGAGATTTTTCGAGTCTAAAGTAGCTAAAAATCTATTTTTCCGGAGCTTCACGCAGTACCCACCAGGAAGCGCTTAGGTGCGCCATCCTGAACCTCTCAGTCTGACATTCAATAGCTACGCGACTCGCCAGGTCAAGTTTCGTCTATGTTAAAAAGATTTTTAAATCCCCCCCCCCTGAAAAAAATCATGGGTGTTGGTCTGAATACAGATATTAGTTTATCTAGTAAAACCATCATTCCTGTAGCGGATAGCTGCTTATTAAAGCATTTTCTAAAAGTCTGGTTTTTCATAAGAACATTTCAACAATATTGATAAGTAAACTCTGTCACCTTGTGTTTTCAGCACCGTCGGAAGTGCTGATCGACGGAAGAAAGACCATAGTTACTCCAGATTCTATTTCCATTCATTGGCGCTCTCCCATCCACCCCAACGGTCAAATTACGCACTACAAAATATCTTATCAATCAAAATTAGAACAGTTATCTTACGATAGGGATTACTGTAGCGAACGTAAGGATTTTGCTTCATTTTTTTCTTGTCTTGATCGCACTCTTGGCCACATTATGTATTCAGCTCCCGATTTCAAAAATTATCCCCGAAATGGCCGTTTGATTGGTAAAGCGGATTCCACGGCGGAGAATGTGACGAGATTTTGCGCCGCGCTAAAGTGCTGCGAATGTAAGAGAAACGTCGAGACGGCAAAAACTAAGGAGGACGATCACCAATCAAAATTAAATTTCGTTACCATGATATTGTCGTACATTAATAAACCCAAGTATTCCTTTTATAGGTAAGTTTTGTTCGTCCTGGACCGAAAACTTCTCGTCTGACTGTCGAAAATCTGACGTATTCATCCATGACACAATGTGCAATCATATGATTACATTATAGTTGTGTTGTATAAAACTGGTGTTTTCCCCTTCTTCGAGGCATACATGTAACGGGGCCACGAGGTCTGGTGGGGGTGGGGGAGTCGGACGACTTTTCTGTGGCCAGGAGTCACTAATTTCCCAAAATTTAGCAGGAGGGGACTCTGAAGGAAAAAAATTCTAGTTTTCCACCAAAAAAGTCAGAAAAACGATCCAAAAATAGTAATTTTTGTCTCAAAAAAATCGTAAAAAATGTATCCATGGCGCGAAGCGCCGAAAAAATTGACGTTTTCGACCATTTTTTGTTCAAGAAATTGACATTTTTCATCAAAAAATAGGCATTTTTCAGTATTTTTCGGACGAAAAGTATGGTAGTCCCTATGACTACCATATGGCTGGCCATATAATTGGAAAATCCTGGGGTTGCCCAATGGCTAGCCATATGTCCGACAATTTCTGGGGGGTTCCTATAGCACTTCCGTCCATCCCCCCAATCAAATGTATGTTTCGAGTACGGTTGTCCCGGGGCCTGGGCCGGGGCAGACATATAACATATCAACATATACGTCACTAGTGGTACCATACTTCATGTATCACATCGAAAAATTTTTAAGGTGATTCTTTTTATTTCATGTCAGCTATGATACTGCATTGATTGATAGGTTAGATAGGGTCTGATGCAGACAAAAAAAATAAATTTTTAAGATAATTGTCATTACTAAGTATTAGGAAACTCATTCTTTTCCCGAAGAAGCTGCATTGCATACATGAACTTGTATCGATTCATCTGCAGGGTTTTTTAGCATGGTGCTAATGGAACCAGAGCCTTGCTAATGGAAATTTTTGGATATTGTCATGCATGCTAATGACTGGAAGGGAGAAACTTTTGAAAAAAGCTCGAGAAGAAAGTTGGAGATATTACAAAATTGTGGTGAAAAATCAAAAATCAACATTTTCCCAAATAACAACTTCGTCAATATCCTCATTCTCTTTGTCACTTTTGCATAGTGAATGACTGTGGCTCGAATCTGAATTCGCTTCAGCTCTAACTTTTTGGACACTACTTGGGTAATTTGAAAACATGTTTTGACATGTATGCTGAAGTTTAGGCAAATCAGCAATAATTAATAGCTAATATAATTGTACGTTTTCTGAAAAAATCAAATGAAGTTGAAGTGCAGTTCCGGATATAATGAAAACGTTTAAACTTTTATCCAAATAGAACATGAATTTAGTGATTCCTAAAAGTATTACTGTCAAACTAACTACTGAATATTTACTTGTCACAGTCTAAACATCAATTTTATTATAAATCGAGCTTGTTATACTATTAAAAATACTAATTTTTTGTAGTCTTGCCGCGAGCCGGGGCAACCCTAGCCCCGGCCCGGGGCCAGGGCAGCTGCCCCGGGGCCGTGGCCTGGGACAACCCTAGTTTCGAGGTAGGGGGTTAGCGCCAGAACCTGAGACCCTCGTACCCCTTACCCAAAAAATTGTTTTGGAGAAAAAATTTTTGATGACTTTCTGACTTTCTGAATATTGTAATAATGATAACGCTTATGGAGCCCTATTTTTGGTTTCTCCCGCCTTTCCCAGCCCCTTACCCCGATGAAAAGTCAGAGAACCTTCTGGAAAATTCTTGCCGTGCATGTCTGATTTCAGTCATTTTGATGCTCGAATCAATCCAGACTTTGTGAATAACTTCCAAAATAATTAATTGATGCTGGTCGAAAATGCCAGTCAAAAAAGTGTTGACATTTTTGCGAAATGTTCCTCGTAGTGTAGTTGATTCCGAAGACTTCCTGTATCTTGGCATTGACGTCAGAATATCGCTACTGAGTAACGATATGTTTTAAATTTTTCAGCTACTCAAGTAGTTACGAACTCAAAAAATTGGGGTAAGAATCATTTTTTTAGTTGAACTACTCGAATAATTAGTTAATAAGTAGCGCTCCGAAAGTCAAAATACCCGATTCATTCTGATTCCAGCATAAGTTATGATTTTTTGGATTTCAACATGGTAAAAATGGTCAGTTTTTTTAAAGCAGAATCAGCGGCTGTTTTCGTCTAGTTAATTTTTTCCGTGACGCTCTTCAATTCAGTTCCTTATGACAAGCAGGATATGTAGATACCCCTAATTAGGCCCCAGGTCGTGCCACAACATCTCATTATTTCATATTTTTCTTAAAATCTTGATATAATTTTAGGCGTAAAAAGCGTTCGTCACACATTTATTCTCAACGACCAGATACTGAATATCAATTTCCGTTCTACGATTCCAATGAATCATTGATGCAGTCCGCGTTTAATTCATCGACGGCATTGCCTCCATCTGATAGACTATTTTACGGAAATAATGTCGATTCTTTTGGTCCAGTTACGATTAACGTCACAGGGTTCAATTATACACTTCAAAACTTAACGCACTTCACAGCCTACGAAATTAAGGTGGGCTCCTTGTAACTGCCTACACCCATCTCTAGACTTCCCGTCTCATAGTCCTCATAAATCGCATCGTCATTACTATTGATCAGATGTAATGAAGTGTCCAGACTGTGAAGCCCACAACTTTTGCTCACGAAGACAGAACTTGAAAATCATAGAGAAACGTAGAGGGAGATATGGAGTATTATCGCCGCCTTTGGGTCTTGAAAAGAATTTACCAGCCGTTCTGATGATTTCAGCAAAATCACCAACTCTGTGATCATTGGAAGGCAGAGCCGAGCAACTTTATGTGGAATTGTACCAAATAGGATGGTACACATCTCGACATCTATTCAATAACATTGTAATGTTTGTTTATCTCCATTTTAAAATTTTCACATGAAAGCATCTCAATCTAGCCGACCGATCTTGTCAATGTTTAAAATCAAACAGAAAGTTAATTAGTTTTCCTCTTTCCACAATGAGTAAACATTTAGAATGCATGTTGTCCGGGACATTTCAACAAATAAGTGTGAAAATAAGGTTTAAATGATCATTTGGATTAGTGCTTATAAAATTCACATTGTTTAGATATGGGCTTGTCAAAATTCTACCGTCAAGCATAACTACTGTAGTCAAGTGGAAACAGTTAGAACTGAAAAAACGGAAATGATTAGTAAGAACACCGTTGATGAACCAATGACACGTTATCACTTATTTGTAATGAAATTTTTTCTTTAGTCGAAAAAGATCGCCTGAATAGTTCGAGTATCCGAGTTGAGAATGTTATCAACCAGAGTCCAGATGAATCGATCATTGAAACGCAGAAACGAGTTTTTTGGGACACAGTCGACGACCCCAATGGTAGAATAGTCGCCTACGAAATCCAATACCATAGGCAAACTTCATCTTCACAGGTAATCATAACTGGACAATGACTGATTTAAATATTAGAGTAGTGTACAAATGGCTAAAAATCTGATTTTGCTTGTTTAGCGGTATTTTTTTAAATTTTACTTTCAAGTCATGTATGTTTTTTAACTTTAGTACAGAAGAATTTTATTAAGTCTGCATAGTTTCTTTCATACATATGTACCTATTCAGACCTTATCGCGTCTATGCGTCTCGGCCTCCACCGCCAATTTCAACTTGAGTCAAGGCGCTTTGTTAGTCGATTTATTACCCGGAAATTATTCTTTACAACTTAGGGCTGTTTCTTTGGCTCAACGCGGACCTTTAACCTACCCAGTGTGGTTTTTTATACCGGAGAGGCAAACTTTGTCAAATACGAATCTAACGTTGATCATTTTGGCCTTTTGTATCATTTCATTCGGAGGCTTGTTTATAGCCGTTGTATATTGCCGATATCAAACCAGAAGGGATTGCGCTAAACATTTTTCAGGTGTCATATCGGTAAGTTTTCCATTTCACTTCATTTCGTTGATTTTCCGTTTTATTCATTGACTTTGAATTTTCAAGTTTATGGCTGTTGTTCTATCTCCTTCGTTAGAGTATTTGTGTTTTTATTTTTCTGATCGTTGTACGTTTTCTTTTGTTTCGAATTTGATAGCGCATTTTTCCTAATCCTATATTTTGGTATCATGTAACGGAGCGCCGAGGTCTGGTGGGAATTCGAATGACTTTTTGGGGGAAGAAGATCATGAATTGCCCAAAATTTTAGGGGGTTACTGGAGAGAAAATTCCTATTTGAAACACAAACTAATTTAACAACCTTGGTGATACCCATCATACATGTGATTGTGGGGGGGTGCAGTCAGAACCACTCGCGGAAATCATTGACCATATGGCTAGTCATATCGTGATCCCCCTCAAGATTTGCCAATCATATGGTAACAGGACTTCCATACTTTTGGTCGAAAAAAGCTGAAAAATTCAATTTTTAAAATGGAAATTAGTAAGTTATTTATCGTCATGAATTATTACACCACTTTACTGTGGGAGAAAATGGGTCAAGCATCAGAGGTCTCCAAGGTCGTAAATTCAGGTAGGGGTAAAATTGTAAGGGTAGTGCTTGACATATGCCGCGCGCCATGCCGTGACCTTTTTTTGCCCACCACTTTATTGCAGAGGGGGTTGTGTAGGTAGTTTCACCACAAAACATTTCTCACTTGCAACTTACAAAATTGAATGATGCCCCTACTTTACGCTTTTTACAGTCGAAAAATACATTTACTATTTCAACCCCATTTTCCAGCTCCCAATCATGCACCTTGGATGTACTAATTATACACACAGAATAGTCAGACTTGTGAACACTGTCAACCGATTCCCGCACATTTCAAAAATCGAGCACAACATATTTTTGGGAACATTATTTTTACCAGCATCATCAGGAGTATGAGCACATTCCATCACTAATAATGATTGCAACACTGCTTACAACTAGAAGTGCTGATGCCGAATGGGACTTTAGTATTATTAATCACATTTGATTATGAATCACGAGTTTGAAACCAGGTACCATTCCTGCACTCATATGTATCCGCGTCAATGGACCTCGGATGTCTCAACTCAAAGCAGGTAAGTACGCCACAGCTAGGGTGGAGAAATATAACCGTATGCGCACAGAAGACCCTATGAAAAGCTAGAAAAAGGAAAGCAGAGGATGAACAGGAAGAATTTTAAGAACATAATGTTTTTCTTCCCAAGGGGCATTTTTTTGATAAATCACATATACACATACATGCACATAGGGGGGGTAAACCCCCATACATGAGACCCTGGCCACCCCCCCTTGACCAAAAAAATCGTCAAACACCCCCCTTAACTTCTTCCAAGACAGCTTTTTTGATGATTTTTTGCATATTTTGTGTGAAAAACAGGCTTGCATGACTTTTTTTTGTTTTTGCTCAGCCACCCCCCTACCTCCCAGGGAAAAAAGCCCATGGACCCTCCCCCCTCGAAAATTCTTGCCGTGCATGTCTGCACATAAGTGATTATTTGATCTCCCAATTATATATACAATGATTTCCTACAAGTATATATTAATGTGCTGATATTCTTTCCTAATAATCGCTATATGGCGCAGAAGTTGCATACTTTTCCGTTATAATCTGCTCAGTAAATGTGTCAAAAAGACCAGCTAGTAATTCCTCTCAAGCACACATTGTGTAATTTTTCTCGATTTACTATACCCTACTGAGGATGAGGTCTACCAAAATTTTTTGCAATAGTGAGCTGTTTTTACCGGGGTAGTAAATGAATTTCCAAATCTAAGACCGGGGTAATACCCCCCATGGGGTGCTCTGAATTCAATAGGATCAAAAATACTTCGCTTCTATTCACCTAACTTTACTTGCAGTCACTCTGGTAGTGCTAGCTTTGAATGCTCTCTGTCACATTCTGATTCAAAAAAGAGAATCATTGTGATTTTGTTATAATTGCTGTTATGGAATGGTGAAATCGCAAGTTATTTTCACGTCTTTTTTATCGACTTTTTACCCGACTTTTACTTTACCCACTTTCAGTAATCTCGAATTGGGTAAAATCGATGATAAGAAAAGTTACTCACGATTTTACCTGTCTTTAACCCGAGATTTTACTCGAGTTTTATTTACCTACGATTTTACCCGAGATTTTACTCGACTTTTATTTACCTACGATTTTACACGCCTTTTTACTTTTACTTTTACCCACGTTTAACCCACTTTCTGTAATTTGGGCTTTAAGGGTCATTTATACTTGCCTTTTTCGGCGGAACGGAACGGAACCGATCGCCAACAGCTTGAAAAATTCAGCCTGAAAATCCACTTTCGATCAAAGAGGATAACTGCAATTTTCTAGAAAATGACCGACGGTAACCCTCAACCGAACGGAACGAAAATTTCCCTTTCGTTCAAAAACGTTGTGCCGATTTCTTTCCGTTCCGTTCCGCCAAAAAAGGCAAGTATAAATGACCCTTTAGTGTGGGAAATGTGGGAGTACCTGCTACCCAACTTCGTTAGTCATAAGCATTTATGAAACAAACTGCAAATTTATTTCTAGTTATTTCTTTCTAATAAAAGTTGATTGTACATGCTGTCCAGTTTTGCCCAATTGATCACGTTTCATTTTCATTTGATGGTTGACGTCTGTAGTGACGTGAATAATTCCCGACCTGTGCATGGGCTCAGTAATTCTCTAGTACCAGTCCCAGTCATGCACGGCAAGAATTTTCAAGGGGGAACGGTCCTTTCACTTTGTCCAGGGGGTAGGGGGGGTGGGCGAGAAAAAAAGCAAAAAAGTTCTGCAAGGATGTTTTTCATACAAAATGTGCATAAAAATCATATAAAAACCTGTCTTGAAAAATGTTCAGGGAAGGGTTTCACGATTTTTTTGAGCCAGGGTTTCAGGTACGGGGTTTCATACATGTAACGGGGCCCCAAGGCCTGGAGGGTCGAGCCACTTTTTTGGGGCGGGGGTCAGTGATTTCCAAAATTTTGGGGGGAGGGGTCTCTGAAGGAAAAAAATTCGATTTTTTCATGAAAAAAGTCCGAAAAATTTTTCAAAAAATAGTAATTTTTATAAAAAGACCGAAAAAGTGTATTCATGGCGCGAACTGCTGAGAAAATTGACGTTTTTTACCATTTTTTGTTCAAAAATTGACATTTTCCATCAAAAACTGAGATCTTTCAGTATCTTCCCGACCAAAAGTATGGGGGTTCCTGCGGCTACTATACGGCTAGCCATAGGATTGGAAAATCCTGGGAAGGGGGTCGCCCAATGGCTAGCCATATGGTCGATGATTTCTGGGGGGTTCCCATGGAACTTCCGCCCCCAATTACATGTATGGGGGTTTACCTCCCCCACACCCCCTCTATGTGAATGTACGCCCAGCGCCGGTTAGGGTAGAGATGCTTGTCCCTGCCGTTCTCTAGGTAGGAATTGTTCAAAAGCAAATATTAACAGCAGAATTTCAATTTAGGTGTTAAAATAGAGAAAATTATAATTCGTTACAAGACTAAAAAAACAAGCTCAGTGAATTTCTTGTCTTATCGGGGAGTATTCTCTATTTCATTGTCAAGCATATAACCTATCCAGTTATGTTATTTCCATATGTCAGTTTGAAAATGAAAGTACAGTCGTCGTAGTCATTTAATTATAAAAGTGGTATTTGCTGTATGGGTATCTGTCGACTGACCTTCTACATCTTTGGGATTTCACATTACTTCCTTTTTTGTCAATCAACTTCGATTTGGTGAGTACAATTGACATTATAATCACGCGCGAATTATACTTTTTGTTTTTGCCATTATCGATATAGAGTATGCTTCAATTTTGGGCGACTTTTAAAGTTAATATTCAGAATCAATTAATCGACCGTGCAACACTGCAACGTTCTTAGAGCGCTGATATAGAACACTGACCAATCTGCCTGCTTATCTGACTTGCTCAGACTAACTGATGTAAAAAATTGAGATAACCTAAACCTCAACAAGTAGCATCAGTAAATGTGCAAAACCGACTCACCCCATTATATAATTCAGGCTTTAATGCATTCCTGACGTTGGTTTTCGTTACTCTTTAGCCGCATTTATACTTCACAGCCACAATCTAATTGGTTACGGCCACCACCACGGCGGCCGTAACCAATTAGATTGTGCCACGAAGAATTGACCTTAAATATCATTGGTCGAATGTTACTTGTTCTGAAATTTGATTGGTCACGACTGCCGTGACTAACGGTGCCGTCAAGTATAAATGCGGCTTTAGCCATAGTTACAGTTATTATGTCATAGCACACAGGCCCGGTCCCGTGAAAAATTTGGGCCCGCTCAATCACAGTCCTGTGGCACTTCTTCACAATTACATGTATAAGCCGTCGTCTATAGTGTGAACTTAGCTTCTCATTTCGGCATACCTGTAAGACCTCCGACCAGTTGGGGGGGGGGGGGTAGGAAAAAGTCGAAATTTTTCCCAAAAAAGGCCAAAAAACATACACTTTTTTGCAAATTTTTTTTTTCCAAACTGGGGGGGTTGGGGGGGGAAATGATTTTGGGTATAGGGTTGGCCGAGTTGGGGGGGTCCCCCCCCCAACCCCCCCCCCCCCAAGTACAGGTATGCATTTCGGCTCTTCAATAGAAATTTCTTTCGAGCGGAAATTATTCACTATAAATCATAAAAATCGTAAATGTACGACACTCCAACTCCTCCATTTTTTACTTTCAAACGAACTGAATCCACGCAGATTCGTCTGCGCGATCTTGACCAACGCCAATCGGCACTTTGCATGAATTCTACCCGATCGCGAAAATGGGCAACCCAGAAACGACATGTTGAGGACGTGCACTCAACTCTTATTCGATCTGCGTGCTTCGAATGCAAATGAAATTCTGGCTTTTTATGCTATTATGATTTTGATTTTCAATGGTGAAGATCACAAAGTTGTATGGTTCAATTCATCATGATATAATGTAGAAATCAGTTTGAATGTTTTCAGTTTCTATCAAACTAAGTTTTGAAGAAAATTCTCTTTTGTATTATCGTCATTTGAGTTCACTTGAAATTCATTATTATCATTTCTCATATTCATCATTGTCATCATTACTCATTCTTGAAGGCCAATCCGGACTACATGAGTAACATCGAAGTTTACGAAGCCGACGAATGGGAATTGAAGCGAGACGACGTTGAATTATTGAAAGAATTGGGTTGCGGTTCATTCGGCCGGGTCATCCAGGGATGCGGTCAGAACGTTCAGTCGGTTTGCGGTATTATTTTCGGTGAATGCGCAGTCAAAACCGTGCACCCAGGCGCCGCACCGTACGATCGTTATCATTTTTTGGCCGAAGCAACCATAATGAAACGTTTTCGCACGGCGCACATCGTAAAGTTGTACGGCGTCGTGAGTCAAGGGCTCCCATCGTTGGTGGTAATGGAATTGATGTCGCGGGGAAATTTAAAGGAGTATTTGATGTCGAGGTATATACTTCGAAGAATTAAAAAACACATTCAAATTTGGAAGGATTATTCGAAAGAAAATTATCAAAAATGAATATTTGATTTTGAAATTACAGTTACATACTCGTATGAGTCAAGTGATTTTGAGTAACTCTTACATATTTTACGCGTTGATTCAGCGGCTGATCTTGTTATAAATAATTCATTCTCATCCATTTTCTCTCCATTTTAGGCGACCAGAACACGAAGACATCCTCAATCCGACTCTAGGACCACCCAATCTATCCGAAGTTCTACAAATGGCCGGTGAAATTGCCGATGGTATGGCATATTTGGAGGCCAAGAATTTCATACACCGCGACGTCGCTGGTAGAAAATAATGAATTCATAAGCCCTGTTGCATGTTCAAAAGTTTTAACGCTTGTTTAAGCTCGCAATTGCCTCGTGTCGGGAGATGGAACGGTGAAAATTGGTGATTTTGGTTTGGCCAGAGATTTATGCGCTAGCGAATATTATCGACCGCAAGGACGAAGAATGATGCCCGTTCGATGGATGGCGCCTGAAGCATTGGTTGACGCTAGGTTTACGACAAAGTCGGATGTTTGGTAAGTTTATATCGTGGTGAATATAGGTCATATGGTCAAAACTTGGAGGAAGATGATAAAAAACATGTCTTTGTTCATAAAATTTGAAGTTCTTGGAATATTTTACCGGAAAATTCCAAGTAGTGTGCTTGAATGGGGTCCAATATCAATTTCAAGCAAACGTGAAATCAGAAAGATGGTTTTATTCTAGCTGTGCTGAAATTTTCTTGTTTTCACTCTAAGGATCTATTTTGTATAATCTTCGCATGTTTGAAAGTGCTAAAGGTAAGCCATGTCTCCAAAATCATTTTTGTCACTTTTCTACTATTGCATATTTCCTTACACAAAATTTTTAGTGAGATGGCAGCATTCAGAACTTTTAGCTTCATATGATTCAGGTAAAAAATTATGAAATTTATCTGAAATAGCAATATTTGCTCGGCGACGTACATATATTCATTTTGATAAAGATGACTGTACGCATCCAGAGCCGATTCTACAAAGCTGACGAAATAATTTCCTCAGTGAAATTTCGAGTTCGCCAGCAAAATATTTCGGTTCTGCAGAGCTCATTAACTAGTTCGCTGGGCAAATTTTCAGTTCGCCAGTGACATAAAACTCAGACAGGTCGAACTTATCGGACTTCAAGTTCGTTGACGAAAATTGTCTTTAGCATACATGTAACGGAGCATCAAGGTTTAAAGTGAGGGGACATGAGCTGTTTTGTGGATGGGGTCATCTATTGTCCAAAATGACTTGTGGTGGCCGTGGAAGAAAAAAATTTGAAATTTTTGCCTTTAAAGTGCAAAAACGGTTCGAAAATCAAAAAAAAAGTCATAGCCAATCAATTAATTTAGGGGCGATCTTAGAGTATTTTTCATTTTCTCCCGACTTACTTCACCTTCGTATCACATATAGTTAAGCAAGCGTCAAATTATTTCAATAAATTGAAGCAAAAGTTGTCATTTTTTATTGTTGCTACGAACGTGATTTTTCTTGTGGTTATTCATTGATGACACAAGGTCCGTTCTTATGACACGATTTCTGAGAGGATTCAGCTTTGTTGTGATAAGTAAAAAATTAACACTAGCTGAAAATCACATATTTGGAAAATTTTACAGAATTTTCAGAATCAACATGTTTCACGGCAGAAAAAAAAATTTCACAAAATTTACAGAATCAACATGTTTCACGGCAGAAAAGCACAATAGATCCAATCATAAGAACCATATAACAGCTTGAAACTATAACAGAGCCGCTTTAGTGTGTCCTAATTTCTGCTCCAGCAATAATTTTAATCGTTTTTCGATCTGGTCAATGACAGAGTTGATTTTACTTGAATTTTGCTTTTTTCCAATTTCATAACAAAAGCTCTTGATTTTGGCGAAATTTTGATCATATTGAAACAAGAAGTTGCTGACTTTAAATTACGTGTAACTTACAAATCTGGGTGACTTTCAAAGTATTGTTGTGTGTAAACAGCTTTACAAAACTTTTTTCACGATAGGACAACTTTTACTTTCATTTCACAACTTTTACTTTTTGAAAAATGATCTTTTTTACTAAATATCTGTTTGTACAGTAACCATCAGCCTGGGAGCATAAAATTTGGGCCTTGTAACAAAGACAAACAGTGCATTCTAACGCAGCAATCCGCGTTATAAAACCTTCATCCGTTCAAAAGTTATGGAAGTCGGCACCGGTCGCCTTTTTTTGGCTCGCCCTGTATATTCAGTTTTTCAAAATCAATTTATATAAAATTGATATTTCTCTGCAGTTCAAGAGCTATTAATCGTTGGAATGAGAAGCAAATTGAAGTAAGAGCCCAAAATCTTTAGACTAAGCTTTTTGCAAGCTTCTATCTGCACCGTGTAGAAATCATTTATTTCATTTTTCTTTTGCGCTTTTTATTTTTCGATTTTCTTCGTTTTTTCATTTTTTTTCGCATTTTTTGTATTTCGCATTTGTCGAGACGAGCAATGCGCATTTTTTGACAAGAGCAAAATCCAAAAGTAAAAAAGCGGTGCCGCGCGGTACCGCGCGGTGAAGTATGACAAGGCACCGCGCGGCGGCGCTTGTTAGTATGAATAGGACAACCGGCGCCGCGCGGTACCTCGCGGCGAAGTATGACAGGGCCTTAAGACGAAAGTTGAAAATTCTCGATTTTTTCAATTTTTGACATACACTTTTTTTAACTTTTGAAAGTTTAGATATGTCAGACATTGTTTTCTGAAAGTTTGTCCAATATTGGGCTTATGGATGGGCCATAATTTAATGTGGGATTCATTAGTGTGAAGTGCTTATTAGGAATACAGTGTTGCTCGAAACATCAAATTTTGAGGGCGAAAATATTCATTTTTTTCACAAAAATTACCATATCTACTGCTAAAACTCAGAAGCACCTGAAAATTCTCTATACAATAAATAGCTTTCGATGTTTTCTACCTGCTGACAAAAAATTAGAAATTCATGTACTGCTACAGGGTCGCACAACCTGAAGCACTATCTTATAATTGTATTTTCTTGAGGTTCCGACCTCCACTGTGGAACTTCTAGAGCTTGATAAATTTTAAAAATGAGAAAGTAATACAAGTTTTAGATACTGAATATTAATATAATTCCCAAACTCATAAAAAAAATAAAATCCGCTGGGCTACAGTATCCCAAAGTTTGAAATTTTCGCATTTTTTGGCATTTTTCTGTCTATCTACCTGACTTGTGATATATCGGCCTAGGCCTTTACTAATTTTATTATTGACCGTGTATTTGATACAGAATTCAATTCTCTATACTGTGGTATTAAAATTTTTTCCGAATTGTGCATTTTACACTTTTCAGGAATTTTTAAAATGTTAAAAATCAGATCGTAAAAATTGTGAAAATGCAGGTTTCTCTCCACAAAAATGACCATAATGTGTACCGCTAAAGCCAAAAGCACCCTAAATCTCCCTATATAGTGGATATATTACGATGTCTGCTAGTTGCATATAAAAAGTTTCCACAGTTTGTGTTCTGCTAGGGTGTTAAATCTGCAAAAATCTACTACAGTTGATAAATTTTAATTTTCGATTCTCGATCAATAAATGTTTACTTTTCTCGAAATTTCATGTTCCAGTTGAGATGATAGAGAATTATTGGAAGTTTAAACATAAATAGAAAAACAGAGCATTACAAGCTTTCAAACCAATCAATTTCTAGCCATTCCCTTTCCATCTGCAAATGTCGGTCATATAGTGCTGGGTCGTTCATAGCTTCAGCTTCATTTTCTTCACTCAAACTGTCTGCTTCAGCAGGATCATAGTATGTTCCTCGGTATTCACGACAGTGACTTGCTTCTGGTGACCAGAAGCTTGCAATTCGTTGGCCTGTTAGAAATCCTGGATATCATTTCAGCATAAGACTTTTGTTTGAGATGGATTCTTTTATCAAATTTGCTAAGTACAAACTGCTTCTGCTTTGCTGTGAGCGTTTTACATCTTTTTTGACTTTTGAATGCCCATCCTTCTTCTACAATATTTGTTCTATCTGCAGCGTAGAAAGCTTGTAATGCTTCTTGAAGTTCTGAAAGTAATGACATCAAACGGGCTGCTTTCAGTTTCCTACTATATATTTATACCAGTGTCTCTCAAACTGACTCTTCGTGGTGTCAGTTGATGATTACTGATAATTAGATGCCGGAGTAAGTTACCATGTTCGAGGAAAGACTTGACACATCCTTCTAGGCAATCAAAGGAACTGTTCTCATGTTGTGGATTTTCATCCTCCATATAATCTTTGAAGTTGAAAGATGCTGCTGTTTGATCAGTATTCTCTGCTGGAGCAGTACTCCCCTTGCTTCCAACACTCATTAACTGCCACGTGCTTGAATCCCCAGATGAGGCAAGTTGCCTATCCTTTTGGTGAACAACATTTATCACAGCAATTTCTGGAAGCGGGACATCTTTGGAACTAACTTTTTCAAGGGGAAATAAGACACCAGGACCGATCTGGTAAGCACACCATGCGTGGATATGGTCAATATCAAAATCGAAGTTGGAGTAGGAGCTGTTATATCAAATATTGCAAGGCGGATTCTTTTAAATGATGTCCAGACCAGAAAATGTCGTTCAGTGAACATACAAACATTGATACAGGACACGAGTTCGCAAATGTCAGTCTTCATATAGAAGAAAAAATAGATCATGGAAGTTCATTACAATGATATTTCACATGCATGAGCTCTTTCTTATTCTCAGAGAAGAAAACTCCAAATTTTTTATGGAAGCTGCTTCTGTTGATCTAGAATTGAAAATTGAAATTTATCAACCGTAGTTGATTTTTGCAGATTTAACACCCTAGCAGTGCACGAACTTTGGAAATTTTTTGTATGCAGCTAGCAGACATCGTAATATATCCACTGTATAGGGAAATTTTCGGTGATTTTGGCTTTAGCAGTGCATATAGTCATTTTCGTAGAGAGAAACCTGCATTTTCACCATTTTTACGGTCTGATTTTTGACATTTTAAAACTTCCTAAAAAGTGTGAAATGCACAATTCGGAAGACACTTTCATACCACATTATAAAGCATTGAATTCTGTATCAAATACACAGTCAATATTAAAATTACTAAATGCCTAGGCCGATATATCTCAAGTCACATAAATAGACAGAAGAATGCTAAAAAATGTGAAAATCCCAAACTTTGGCATACTGTAGCCCCACAAATTTTATTTTTTATGAGTTTGGGAATTATATTAATATTCACCATACGAAACTTGTATTACTGTCTCATTTTTAAAATTTATCAAGCTCTAGTGGTTCCACAGTGGAGGTTGGAACTTCTGGAAAATACAATTATAAGATAGTGTTCAAGCTTCAGGTTGTGCGACACTCTAGCAGTTCATGAATTTCCGTAATTTTTTGTCAACAGGTAGAAGACATCGTAAGCTTTCTATTGTATAGGGAATTTTTTTGGTCCTTCTTAGCTTTAGCAGTATATATGGTGATTTTTGTAAAAAAATGACAATTTTTGCTCCCAAAATTTATGTTTCAAGCACCACTGTATTCCTCATAAGCACTTAACACTAATGAATCCTACAGTAAATGGTGGCGCATCCATTGGCCTAATATTGGTAAATGTTCAGAACATGATGTCTGACAAATTGCAAAAGTTAAAAGAAGTGTGTATCAAAAATCGAAAAAATCGGAAATTTTCTACTTTCGTCTTACTGTAGCTATGCGAGTTTTGATTTACAGACGAAATAAATATCATTTTCCTTCCTAGCGCATCAAGTTACACCAAATATGTGATTTTCAGGTAGGGTTAGTTTTTTACTTATCACAACTCTCTGTATAAGAAGATGAATTCTTTCAGACATTGTATCTTATATGCTGAAAATAATCGACAAATAAAAATTTGTTCACCAGACTTTCAAATATAGTAAGAAACGATGTACAGATTTGTTTTTTCTGTTCTGACGAAAGTATGGTGAGCTTTGGTGTAAATGACTGCAAGTTTGTTCCGAAGATTCTCCGAACTTGCTCTACCTGTATCAAAGAGTTCCTTTCGAAAAGCGATCATATTTCACATTACTTACTATGAAATATAACAAAAAGAGGTAAACGAGAAAAAATGAGAAAGAGAAAAAAGAGCAGGTGTTATACCTGTTGGTAGGAAAAATTTTACTTGAAGGTAGTTTTTTACCACTATCTGCAGGTAGGAAAACTCCTCATTCATAAACACGATGAAAATTAATAAGAAACTTATCTGTAGATATGACAAGTAGGCATGAAAAAGAAGGTGGGCGAAAATTCACCATCCTGCCTGTAGGAAATTTTGCTCAATTTTATGAATACGATTTCTGCCTAAATTTTCCTACCTACAGGTGGGAAAACTATTAGTATAGGTTTAACCGCTTTTATTAATATTAGTGATGTTCCTCGGATATTTTTTAACATCCGGGATTTTGGAGAAATCGGATGTCCAGATATCTGACCATGTATGTGTGAAAACATCGACTTGTGTTCACTGTTCTTAAGGTTTATTAAAACTAAACTTCTAGAATGTTTTTTGATGTCATCACTGATGATGATGAATATAACAAATTTTCCTGTTTCAAATGGTCTTACTCTAACAATCATCGAGTGAGAAAATAAAGTAATAAAACCATCGGAAAAGTTAGAATCAAAAACTAAACGTCGAATGTCAATAATTAGTGAACATTATTGATTGTGTTAGTGATCGAGAAACGGTACTTGACTCCCTGAGAGCCGCGCTCAAGCCCAATTCGAATTAATGATAACTATGTTTAAAACCAGCGCGCAGTGCAACAAAATTTAAAGATTTAAAGATAAAACGCATCAGAAAACAACTTTTTGTTTTTGACGGCCGACTTTTTCTTCCACATTTGTGTAAAATGCTAGCTCAAAAGGGCTATACAAGTCTAAATAAGAAAAAAATTATGCCTCTGTTTAGTAGTTTAGTCAATAATATCCCAATTTGGTGCCCGTCGTAACTTAGCGCCTTGTTTGGCGCCCATGCGATGGTGCAAAAATTGATTTATATATTTTGAAGTACATTCCGTGGTTAGATCGATGGAAAAAATTAAATAACTAAGGAAAAATATAGCTTACACAAAGTTTACAAAAATCTGCTAAAGCAGACAGTAGATTATAGATGACGTTTGTATGTTGTGATGGGTAGACTTGAAATTACTGATCCTTTTTTTGTAAGCAAAGACAGACATTCGACAAAATTTAGTAATATGAATTCTTTGAGTAATTCATTTCATTTATGAAATGATACTGTTAATTTATGAAGGAAATCAGAATAAAAAACCTAAGGACAAGCAGGAACTGTCAACCATAGAAGAGGATAAACCGGAAATAAAGAAAAATGCAAGTTTGTCAATAAAAGCATAAAGTTTTTATCACTACCTATCAACTTTTTTAGTTGATCACTTTGCATTTGCGTCATCTAAAAATCAGTGTGCTTTGACTTCACTATTGCTTGATCAACGAATCTATTCAGTGCTCTGATTTTCCTATTTTTATTCGTTATTTGTGTTGAAAGTTTTCCGTGAAAGGTTTGGATGTTCGAATATCCGGATATTTTCTCATGTCCGAAAATCCGGATATATGACGAACATCTCTGGTCAATACGGCCTGATATTGAAACAAAAAATTAAGTATGTGGATTTTGATTGATGTGAAAGATTTGATTTGAATTAAAAAGTTGAATTTGATTTTGATTAACATCGGTTTATTGTGAAGGCATATATAGCATTTGGAATCCAAATTAAAGCTCACTCGTTTAACACGATTCCAGTCGTTTTTAACATAGAGCAAAGTGGGTTATTAAACAAACGTTTCATGCTATTTTGACCTTTTTTTCAGGTCTTACGGTGTTGTTCTTTGGGAAATCGCAACGTTGGGTAGTCAACCGTACCCCGGCTTGTCGAACGGCGATGTACTAACGTTTGTCACCGAAGATCGTCGGACGATGGACGTGCCCAAAGGCTGCCCGCAAATCGTCGGTGACTTGATGTCTATTTGTTGGCAATATGAACCCTATTTGCGGCCGACTTTCCAAGATTTAGTTGAATTCTTGGAGCCGTATTTGAAAAGCAGCTTTAAAGATGTAAGTAGCAAAATTGCGCAGATAAATTTCCAGTCATTATGTAAATTGATACGATTTGGCATCATATTTTTATCAGTATAATGAAAATTTTCGATATTTTCCTTTAAATTTATTCTTCTGTAAAAAGCTTAGTCTGACTCAGTATTTTAGAAAATGATTCAGCTCAGTGTTCTTTCTTTGTACTCGGTCCACGACCTCTCAAAAACCGTTTGTACTCCAAAATTTGCGAATAATTGCTAAAAAAACATTCATTGTTATAAAATGCAACAAACATGCTGTGAAATACGTTGGCTATTTTCACGAGACACATAGGAAGGCTATGAATTCAGACACAACGAAGCCAAAATTTTCGTTTGTACTCTGGACTGTTTCGTTTGTAAAGTACAAAAAAAACACTGATTCAACTCAAAAAAATTTAGAACTAGATCGAAATTCAAGGATGTAGCATTTTCTGTCACATATGATTTGGTGCTCGAAAGTATTCCACCTTGTCAGCATGTGTGAGTACGTTCTCTTTAACAACTTTTATCTTTAAGGAAGCTTTTATTCTGAAGACTAAACTCGTTATGAAATTTGTTCCTCCTTTCAAATTGAAAATCGTGATGACTTGCTGAAACCATGTTGAGAAGTTTTCCTGTTTCTGTGTCTATGAAAAATACATGCAAATCGAAATTCAATATGGAACTAATCGTTGTTGTGCAGGATCTGAAACTATCAAAATTCCAGAAAAATAAGTGTTAGGCTAAATATAAACAAAAATTTCGGACGTTGCATATAGAAGCTGCCGGAATTTTTTGCAGATGCATTTTCAAGATATTCATCTTATTCCTTCACTCATTCATTAATTTAAAATTTGTATATTTTTTCGTTTGTTTTCGTCCATACTTTGTCATTCATTCAGTCGTTTACTATTTCGAAGTATGTTTAGCTAAAAATTAGGAATGTTGGACGTTGAGATTGTCTGTTCTCATGATATTTTGAAAACACATTTCGAAAGAAAATTCAATTGAGGAAATTTCAAAATAAGGCCCAATTGATTGACTTGCTTTTAAAAACTTTTTTCATTAAGATATCGTATTATCACACCCAAAGAGGCACAGATTTAGACGACCCCTACGGTTTAGAGCTCCAAAAATGCCACGAAAATTTAGAGCACCAAAAATGTCGCGACGATAAAGATAGCGGTATGGGATTCGAGAATAACGACGACAATACGATTAACGATGATAACAACGCTAAAGAAAAAATCGCCGTCATCGACAAATTGTTAGGCGTTGAATTTTTACAATTGAATAAATGGAACGACGAAGCGGTACCGTCCGTAAAGATTGTGACTAATAGTAATAATGATGGCGACGCTAAAAAAGGATGGCTTGCCAGATTTTTATCCTTTATCGACCCTTTACCGAACGAAAAAGAGCTGTTTAAAATCAGAAACGCAGCATACGAAGAAGTTATGGCGGCGAATGCTCTTCGAATGCAGGTGAGAATCAGAAAAAGTAGCTATAGATGCAAATGAACTATAGAATTCAGAACCAGAATAATTAAAAACAAAAGATATGCAAATTATTTAAGCTGAATAATTTAATCAAAATCGATATTACAAAAAATAACGTAATCGGCATATAAAGAGTAACTAGTTTCATAAAATGTTTGTAAATCGAGAAATAACAAAAATTAGCATTGCCGTATAATTTTGGTATAATTTTTTATTTTTTAGTATAATACGACAAAATTTTTTACTTGAGGAAATTGAGGTTTACTCTGCTTGAGTATACTAAAAAATTCTCAGTCCTATGTGACATATGGCTCAGCAGAAAATCCTAGAAGTATGATATAGTACTTGCTTTCCACTGTTATTATTTACTAGCATTTCAAGAAAACAGAATATAATGCTCGGGATATAGTTATTCAATCTGCTTTCCATAAATGCAATGGAATGCTGAATTAAGTATAAATCGTAAAACAAAACACGATTTCTGCACGTTCGCTTTAATGATCATGAACAAAATGCGAAATTTATGAAAATGAAAGTATGCGATAGAACATGTATTAAACGTAATGATAATTCTAAAAATAATTTTAAAGTTTGAATTCGAACTCTTTCTCGTGTGACCACGGCAAAATATTCTGCCATAGCCGACCCATACTTCGTACAATTTCAATATCGTAAAAATTAAAGATAAAAATGTCAAAAGCGCCGCATCACGAAGTAAAAATTTTCGATATGTCGAAGCAGGGTCTCTAAGATTTTGAATTTGTTACAAAAACTGTGCTGCATCAAAAGACACGTAGTCGATTCAGGGTTTTTTCCGCGCTCCTTTATCTGCAGAGCTGAAGATTTATAGATTTCAATTGATTTTTCAATTGACTCAATCTCCAGATTTTGATATTCTAGAATGTTGGGGAAGGAGTCTTTTCAACCCTTATCCCTAGATTAAAAGCTTTACATTTTCAGTCGAAAATCTTTTATTCATCGTCCCAATGACAAAATTTGTGTTCACAAAGTTCAGAAAACTACGAGCGAGAGAAAGAATTCATGAAGATCAATAATAAATCTCAATTTTTAACAAAATCCGAACCGAATACTGAAGATTACTGATTGATAAATAAGATGAGAAACTTCAAATCATGAAAATCGTTAAATTTACCCGGTGCGCTAGAATATTTTTGAACACAGGATCTCCTGAAATGTTGGAAAATGCATTCCAGAGATAATTTGTAATACTCACAGTTTAGATTTTCCATAGAAAAATGGTAGTATTAAATAAATGTATGAAGAAATGTAAGAAAAATAAACAAATTCATTTTTATCATGAAAATTTCAATTCTCACTATAGTGATAAATTTTACTCACTGTAACAGAGACATAGAAGATTCATAGGTACAATCAAGGATAATTGAGAAATGAGACTAAACTTCTTTTTGACTGTCTTCAGCTTAGTTATAGTTAATGTTATAAATTATTGTCATGAGAAAATGTGATATTTTGACCTTCTAAATTGCACCAAAATGCACCTTCTCGTCAATGCCAGCAGTAGAAACGCAAAAAAAAAATCCCTTTTGTGCGGAAAATGCACAAAAAAATTTTCGCACAACCCAAAAAAGTCCGCTCTGTGCGGAAAAAATTCTGAGTCGATTATTGGTGAAGAAGTTCTTGTCCAATCATTTCACATTTTATATAAACTCTAGTATCTCCAAACATAATTTAAATTCAAGCTTGTGAGTGAGGTCAATACCTCGAATACGTGAAATATAATGATATAAATGATAGAAAAATTATATTTTGAATGTCTTTAAAGTTTCCTTTCATTTTTCGGAAGAAACAACGAAATAAAAAGGATTTAAAATGATCTAGAAAGTGAAAGAATGAATTCCAAAAATTAATATGTATGTAAAAGTAAAAGTAGAAAATAAGGCTAGAATATCGGATAGGATTCAGAATTCCGATTACGAATTCTTGTATCGATTACCACGATAGTAAGAATATTTTCTTTTTTCATGAACAGAGATTCCACGAATCCGTTGAACAGGAAAACACAGCCGCCGATGCCGCACCTCTATCGAAATGGGAAAATTTCAAAAATTCTATTTCTAATCGAAATTCATCTTTTTTATCTCGTCTACCTTATTTGAAAGGTCGGTCGACCACCAACAATTCGCACAAAGAAACTTTGGAGAAAAGTAGGAAAGTTTTCAACAGTGATTCTTGTCACGATCGGGGCGTCCTATTGGCCGGGAGTCAAAGTTCTAACGCGGTCAGGTGATGATCTTCGAGTGACGTCATGTACGCATATTGTGATTTTTTGTTTCTTATTCTTTGCTCAGTTTACCCGGTTCTTTTGCGCGCCAAAAAAGTGTGGTTTTTGTTCTGAAAGACGGCAAAATTTTCCTACCTTTGAAAAAATGTTAACAGTCTTTCAGGTATTTTTGTAAACTTTATTATATAGACGCTCGTGGGCACTTATGCACTTTATGGCCTGTCAAAGTTTTCCAACTTTTTTAATGTGTAAAGTATATACACCATATAGGTATAGGCAACGTACCCTAGCTAGTTTTTTAACGGGTAAGGTGTATACAACGTGCATGTATACGTGAAGTACAAAATAGTGTAAACTGATGTTAGTGTAAAAACCGCCCCAAAGTAACGTCAATTAAGGGTGTGTTTACCTACTTAATTCTTAAAGGTCATTTATACTTGCTTTTCTCGATGGAACGGAACGGATCACACGTTCAGTCTAAAAATTCACTTTCGATCAGAAAGGATAACTGCGATTTTCTAGAAAATGACTGGCAGTGACCTCGAACCAAACGGAACGAAAATTTCCTTTTCGCTCGGTAACGTTGTGTCTGTGTCGATGGCATTCTGTTCCATTCCATTCCATCAGAAAAGGCAAGTATAAATGATCCTTTAGGCTTAGGGCTGAACGGAGCTGAGCCTTATAGGCGAGGCGGGCGCCTAGCACCCATCCCATCATGTTTTTTTTCCTGCATTTACTGGATTATACACTGGAGTTTACACTTTGATACATACAGTATGACATTAATCTTCTACCTTCGAGGCTTCAAGTTAGAGGGATCACTATTTGGGAGCAACACCTGATAAAGACAACCGCAATATCATGGCGCCAAGAACGAGATTTGTCATGGCAGTATCCACAATGCTGAACCTGCGATCAGCTCATGACTTTTCGTGGACCAATAAAGTTGCTAAGACGTATGTCTCTGAAGTGTAGATAGTATAAACTAATGTTGGTGTAAAAATGACTATATGCACCAAAGTAAGGGGAAGTACAGTATATTGCCTGGTCATTTATCTACTAAGTTCTTATGCTTAGGCTTAGGGCAGAGAGGAGCAGAGCCAAAAAGGCGGGTGTGTAATGCCCATCCCCTTTGGGGTTTTCTGCATTTACTGGATTTCACATTTAAGTTTACACTTTCATACTTACAGTGTCAAAAATATTTTTTAGGGAGGGTGGTGTTGGACTGAGGCCGGAAACCTTAGGCTGGTATTGCCGAAAGAGGAGTAAACCAGTATTAAGGCAGTCCAGGAGTAAAGTCGGACTAAACCTGTAGCAAACCTAGCGCAAGAGTGGAGCAGTATTAAAATTTGCTCCTCGTCGGTATTGCCAAAAGAGGAGTGGACTAAAAGTGGAGCAAATGAAGCGCGAATATTGCCGATTTAGTCCACTCTTAATCCTGATAGGGGTAGTATTAAATCAGTAGTAAGTTCTATTTAGTCTGTGTAATAATGGAGGCTGTTGAGTTTTTGGAAGATTTGGACGACGTGGGGCATGAAATTGACGTTGCTGATTTTTTGAGAATTCATCTCTATTTTGCTGATCGAACAAATCTTTTTGAATGCTATAATGATCAAGAATTTTATATTCGATGTTTTACTAAAATATGTGAGACATTTAATTGATTTGTTATATGACGGCTTGGAAAGACCCACAAAGCGAAATAATACCCTAATGCCTGAAGATCAAGTCAGTTTATTACTAATTTAAACTGAAACAATGTTTTATTGACAGCGACATTGCATTTCAAAACTTAATTACCTACAAAACTAGCTAAGTTTTCATTTGGTTGCGGAATCTGAGGGGCTAAATTTTGTGAAGAATCACAATTCATCAACCAGGTGGAACCCTTCTTTTTGTAATTTCGACATAAGCTTGCAATAGTAAGCATTTTTGGTGTTGGATGCTTTAATTTCTGCATCCAAAGCTTGCATTCTTTTTTCGTGATGTATCTTCATATGATCTTTTTCTTGCTCAATCAACATCATTTTCTTTAAATGCTCATCAACAATGAACTGACACTACTACAACTACACTACTTTCGTTTGGTATGTTTGTATGCATAATTATTGTATGTGTAGTACTCATGCTAGTTCCCACGATATTCTATGCCACGCGCATCGGCCAGTGTACTATAAATAGAAATACGTCTAGTTTGTCGACATAATCCTGGACTTGATAGTCCTAGTTTGCTCGGCTGTTTAATACTGCTTCGAGTTTAGTCTACTCCTCTTTCGGCAATACCAGCCTTACTCGTGTTCCTTACATATTCAAAAAATAGCTAGCACGTTGCCTATGCATACATGCTGTATATACTTTACACGTTAAAAAACTAGCTAGCATGCTGCCTATATACACACGCTGTATAACCTTACACGTTAAAAAACTTTGAAAAAATTCTATTGGCCATAAAGTGCATGTACCCGCTCGTGGACAGGGTCTCTTATTCCACTGACTTAACGTTAAAAAGCAGGGTATTTTTACTCAACTCAAGGCCTCATACTAGAAAAATTTTCTGGTTGTGATTTTCACTGTCATTTTCTCCTTCGTAACTTCTTCAGGAAGTTTATTTCGAGGGGACTATTCGAATATGGAAATTGCATGTAAATACGATTTTAGGATCAGGAGTTGTGGTGCTAGTGATCGATGTTATCAAACGAATTTCATAGGGAAAAATCATATTTGAAAAACATGTTAGTTATTTATCCAACACGTCAGCTACAATTCTCATAAATGAGCCAAGACACCCCGTTTCACGGCCTATTTTTTCAAGAATTTCTTTCTATTCAATGACTGTTTACAGGGGGTAGGGTTAAACCCTCCTTCCTGAGGCCTCGGATTCCCCCTGAGCCAAAAAAGTCGTTATACACTTCCGTGAACCTTTTTGATTACTTTCCACTTATAGAGCTCTTTTTTACCCGCTCGCATCCCCTGGAAAATTCTTGCTGTGCATGTTTGCTGCAGAGTTAGAAATTCTTGAGTAAACAAGTTTCTTGCCTGCTACTGAGAGTTTCAGACCTCAAGCGGGTCGATACGTCCTATGGAATTTGGTACAATCCCCTCACCGTCACATTTTTGAAATTTTCATGTGTTGTAATTTTAAAGCCTTATGAATTGTTGTAAATTTTGATGGAATACGTAATTTTATAGCCACTCCCAGTGTTTGTGTTTCGTTATGTGATTTTCGTACCAGAACTTGGTGTATGTACAAAATTTGTTTTTGAAAGCTGGGGAATTACGTGATATACTGTTCGAAGTGGAAAGATTAATGTACTGTTCTAAGTAGAGATTCATCACAGCTCTCGTTTCGAACAGTATATCACGTACACAAACGTTTCGAATAGTTCGATTACGTCAAACAGATATAATGTCTGCAAAATTGATTGTTAGAGATTTGGCTTCTTTGTCAAATGGATTAAACTCGAATCTTTGTAGCACAAATGTTCAATGTGTCCGAAAAAAAGAATCGCTTATCCATCTAATTATATGTGAGTGGAGGAATCTATCGGCATTTAATCCGACACCCACAAAAGGGCTGGTGAAAATTCATATTTTAACTACTGATGAACCGATGGCCAAAAAAAAATTGCCATTGGCCGATGCCGATGCATCGGCCAGGGTCACCGATGGCATCGGCCGATGGCCGATTGTCGATGCATCAGCTGTAACGTGTACAAAATGCAACCTGAAGTTGCTACACTGATATTTTCTACATTCAATAATTAACAACATTTCATTCATCCAATTGGTCATCAACAAAGGCATCTGTTGTACTACCTTCACTTTGATTGCTGAGTTCACTAGAAGCTTCTTCAACTTCAGCTTGTTTTTCCAGTTTGCACTATTGAATCCAATCTCAGCAATAAGCGGGATCTTTTTCCACTTCTAGCATCTTTTGCTTTTTAAAATGATCATTGATTAGCTACTGACCCAATTGGAGCTGATAAAAATTTCATGGCAAGCTAAAGAAATTTTTTCCATAATGAAACTTATTTTCAACTGCATACTAATGTGACTCACATTAGCTAATTCTGGTTTTGTTGCAGGAATTATTTACATTAGTATTAATAGTGATATATTTTCAGAAAAGCGTTAATTTTGTTGTTTTTGATCGACAATCATTCTAACCAAAGCTAGTTCGACCACAGAAAGCCTAAATTATTTAATTTTGATTTGTATGATCAATATGTGTTATATTTCAAATTTCAATCCATCCTTTTTAAATCGGGGATCTAGTTGCCAAAACAAGAAGTCTATTGTCTTCAATGAGTTTAAAGTGGGCTCGATTATCATTTCTTTAAAAATATGATTCATTTTTCCCGACAATTCCTCTTTTAATGAACCTAATCCAGGAAAGTTGAAATATGGATTGAGTGGTGTAAAATTCTTAATCTACGATTCTTTGATTTATGTTTTTCAAAAAAATTTAGGCACAAAATCTAGCTTACTTTTCCTCAGCTATTTCTTCCCAAATACAGGCGTTTTTAGATTCATAGATTTTTACAGTTTCTGCAAAAGATTTTAACAAATTTACAAGCTGCCCAAACATAATTGATAAGTTATACATGTATTAAAGTATATTCTTACTGCCGTAGCTAAAATATCCCATTCATAGCTTGTCAAATTCTTGTTATTTAGTTCATCAATGGCAACACAGGGCCAATATGCCAGACATTAAAACAACCATTTTCACAAAAAAATAATGTATTTTATTTGTTAAAGTAACTGTAAAATGTGAACGTAAATGTGAATGTAAAAATGTGAACGGATGTGAACAACTGTAAAATGTGAACGGATGTGAACAATCTGTTTTTAAGCATAAGCATATGCATTCATTGTAACAAAAAAAACAATCGGCCATCGGCCGATGGCAGAAAAACGCAACATGGGCCGATGCCGATGCATCAGTCCATCACTAATTTTAACCTGTCGATTTAGTATTGTCTTCTATCTTAAGTTGCCGATTTTTAGTTTACAGTTGACACCGGACACCATGCATGCATGCGCAGCTGGTGGAGTCAGCCAGGAATTTCTTTCTCGATTACCAAAAGAAAGGTTTTTTTGCATCCAATCAGCAAATTCTTTCATCTGTCAAATATGCGAAAATGTTCGTTTGGCCTGCTTTTTTAAAGGTTTTAATGTTACTTCATAGGAATTTTGTATGCTTTGATCTGAAAAAAACATTAAACTTTTCATTCTTATGACGTCTTCCTCATCTTCCTTCAGCTGCGTCCTGATCAATGCTGGGGAGCAGAATCTGCAGTGAGTCAATCAAAACCCGCTGTGGGTCCAGGCTTCCCACGTGCAGCTCTGGTTATGACACCTGTCACGATTACGGCTGTCAGCAGAGACAATCGTTTATTTCAAAACATTATAAAAATAATTCATGTATGCATCGATTATGGTCATTTTTTCGGGAACTAAAAAGTTGTTTTTGTAAAATCGGTTGTGAAACGGATTCCACAACGGAAAATCTATTCGTAGCACGACTCATCTCTCGTTGGGCAGACTGTAAGAACAAGTTACTAATGCCGCGTTTCCAAAATTTGTTATCTCTTGACGACCATCAAATATCCGTGATCAAAGCTTATAAATTATACACTTCTATGCTGCATCTTCTAAAATCTCCTTGAGACGGAAATACAAAGGGAAAACAAGAAAACGACACGATAACTGTACACTATGCGTCTTACGCGAAAATGTGTCATTTCCGGAGCCACGATTGGCGAACGTGCATACGTTTGATTTTCTTCTGCAACTGCAGTACACCGTATAGAAGGGCTTCAGCCGTTGGTGGACATCCTGAAAATGTGACGTAAAATTCAACCAATCTCTTAAACTTGAAAATTTGTCATTTTGAGATTCGAAAATTCTGTTTTACGATGAGGAAAATTTACTGTAGTGTCCTCGATAACGACTTTCATAATCTTAGAATTCACGATGATGCCTCTAAAATTTTCCTGTATCTTTTCTTAATTTAACCACCACGACGTTGTTGAAATATTTGATCTACATATCATTCGATGATGGAAAATTCATAAAATGTGGTGGTAAGATTGTAGAAAAGGCCAATCTTTAGCGGTTTCATCCCCATTCAGCTAAACTCAAAATAACGAGACTCAAAACAGCGATTCTCAATGCAGCGAAGTCTCAATACAGCGAAGTCTCAAAAACGCGATTGTCAATACAGCGAATTTTCAGAACAGATTCTCAAAGTAGCGAATTTTCGAAAAAGTTATCTTTAGAATGGGAAAAAGTGGGGTAGACGTTTTGGCCGATTTTTTGGCCTAATAGACCCATTTGGTCCTCCATTTCGATCAGGTGGATGCTGGCTGTCAGTATACATGCACAGCATATAAATTCTGCTGGTGGTCAGCCAGGACATTTTTTTCTTGATAGTGAAAAAAGGCCTTAGATAGGTCTTCTAACATTCAAGCAGCATATTCTTCAACTTATATTAGTCAGACTTTTACAAAGTTTTAGTGATACTTTTTTGGAATCAAGTATGCTTTGTTTAGAAAAATCTACAGCATCATTCCCATTTTTATGACAACTTTCTGTTCTCTCTTGCTCATTTTCCTTCGTCATCTTCTCTATCAAATCTGCAGGGGATCAGCAAGAATCTGCTGGAGGTCAATCAACGTCTGCTGGGGGTCAAACCCCCCAAACCCTCCCCACGTGCATGTATGGTTGTCACACATTTTGGCACGAATCACCAGATTTCTGACATTATGGCCCTAACATGTGTTTTCACGACATTACAGCTTTTTATTCTTGTTTGTTTATTATTAACATTATCTACATGCATGTTTTTTGTTTCTTTTTTTCCTTATTGACTTCCCTTTTATGTTCTTCTCATTTTGAGCCATTTTTTGTTAATTTTTTCAGGTCGCGTTCAATTATTTACATACTTTTTATTACATTATTTTACTTTTCGTTCCTATATTATTTGTTTTTTGTTCTGCCTATACTGCTTAATTATTTTATTCATTTCATTTTATTTTCTTATTTGATTTTGTTTTATTTATTTCATTTAGTTGATTTTTTTTGCAATTAAAATCCATACAGAACAATTTTAATCGGGAATCTTTATGATAATTTTTTGTGATTTCGGAATGGTCCGTTCGTGCATACCTACCGCAAGTGCTGCACAAAAGCATGTAAAACATAGATGGCAAAATGCAACTAAAAATAAACTATCTCAGCTAGAGAAAACGATTTAATATACCTAATTTGCATATTTATTATCAAAATGACGTGTGCGTTTACGCTAATGGATATAACTTTTTACTATTCCCTGTATTTAGATTCGCTCTTTTGGGACTTCGCTGATTTGAAAATCGCTGTTTTGAGACATCGCTGCAATGTGAATCGCTGTTTTGAGAAACGCTGTTATGAGTCAGTTTCGCTGTATTGGGGATACGCCTTTTTTGAGGAGACAGTACACCTGCGTCGTATTGCCGATATTTTCCTTTCTCAGGTATAGGAGTTCTGATTGCTGCAGTCAATCTGTTGCGCTGCAGATTTATTATTGGCAATGAGCATCTTGTTACGTTTCGAAGCTCATGTGAAAAAATGAACTGTAGATGCGTGTCCGTGTCCCCATGAGAGCGAAACTCGGAAGGGCAAGACACAAAAAAAGCGATGTTCAATTAACAAATTAAATTAAAGGTATAGAGAGTGCCCAATATAAAACAGATATTAATTAACTCTTGAGTGGTGCAAGTATTTTGGATGCGGTCTGCTACGCACCAAACTATGTAAGAGGTGTTGTGATTGATACATAATATCCAAGTTTGATATATCAATGTGCTTTAGTATCAAAATATCAATATCAACAACAATCATGATATCAGCCAATATCAAACCGCCTGAATATCAGAAATCAGTTTTTGATACTTTGATATCGCACTGATTTTGATTTTTCACTCTAATTCATTATGATGTATATTCATTTCAAATAATGTCATAGGAAAGTATATTTTCTCTAGATCTTTTAGTTTGGGGGGTATACCCTACCAGGCCTGGTGGATGCTTGTTTACTACCCATGAATTTTGGGCAGATAAGCTTTTACTGCCTGGGTTTTTTTACCCATATGCCAGTTGCTACCAGTCTTTTTAACCCAGAAGCTGCTCTACCATTGTTTTTTTGCACAAATGTACCTTTTGTGGAAAAAATTCTGAAAGTGGAAAAAAATTTGGAGGCTTTCCACAAATGTGAAAACTTTTTCGACAGATTATTTAGTGACACAATAGTATAATCAAGAATACAGACTCAAGTATCAAAGATTGTCGTCAAATATAGTAAAATTTCATTCAATCAATCAAAAATATCGCCCAACACTATGTAATCATCATCTTCACTGTTATCATCTGGCAATTCTGGAAATACATGATTTTCCAGAATTGCCGGATGATGATGATGGAAATAGATTAACTAAAAGCATCAAAATGAATCTAAACGTAGATATTGAACAAATTTTCCTTTATGAGTATGACTATGATGGAGTGAGTACAGTAGGGTTGGTTCGGTATCATTGCTAATCATACGCACAGTCCTGCATTTTCCGTGTCAAAAAACACTCAGTTTCATAAGTTTAGTCTCAAAAAATTCATAACCACTTGGTACACAGGTACCTAATTTAAACACGATAACGTTAAATGTCGCTACCGCTACACATATTAAGCATGTAATTTTTTTAGCGTCTTTCCACAAATGTGGAAAGATGGTCGGGGCAAAAACAATATGCTCTATTTACATTTTTTGACAGAAGCCCAGTTACTACCACAGGAGTTTAGACCTTTTTGATTTTGACTTTCTCTGCTTAGGTTTTCTTAGAGAAAACATTTAATATATATCTACTATACTGACCAAATCCCAGTTTACCCCAGACATACGTGGCAATAATTTCCCACGGGAGAATCTTCCGACTTTTAGTCGATGGGGGTGGGGCGGGTGAGCAAAGAAACAAAAAGAGAGCTCCACAGGCAAGTTTTTCATATAAAACACGCATAAAAATCAGTAATGAACTGTCTTCGAAAAATTCCCGGTTTTTTGAGCCAAGGAATGTTCATGGTCTCAGGAAGGAGGGTTTACCCCTACCCCTATGTGCATGTATGGTTTTCTACCTTGGGCTGACTAAGCATGCACGGGTATAGTCATATCTCGCTTCCACAAGATTTGTGTGTTTTTCGAAACTTTTGTTGTTTTTGTTCCACTTCTCAAATTGTCACACAAAATTTCAACTTATATTTCTCTTTGTGTTCTCTTATTCTGTTTTTTATATTTATTTCATTTTCTATTTGCTTAATTTTTTTGTTTTATTTTCTCTGTGTTTCTTTTTCTACCTTAATTTTCTGTTTATTATATTACTGAATTTTTTATTGTATATGTATTCCTCAAAAAAGTATGTCATAATTGGATATCCATTTTACAAAATGGAAATATTCATACCTTGTCATTCTTTGTCTTGGCAACCACTGAAAAGATACCGGAACCAATCAACAAGGCTGGTTAGTACCAAATAGATAAATAATGCTTGTCCAGATCGTCTTTCTTGAGCCTAATTCAGAAGTGAAAAATCGCCGATTTAGGGGGAATTTAATCGGCGACTGTTCCCGACTTTACTAATTCAGAAGTAAAAAAATCCCAGAATTTTTGTCGCCGATTCTATAGGATTATCGCCGACTGCCGTCGATTTTATAGGATTGCCGCCAGCTGTCGCCGACTCATGGGATTTTATCGGTTTTATATTTTATATTTACCCTAATGCAAAAGTGAAAAAATCCTAGCATTTTTGTCGGCGACAATCGCCGATTTTAACCCTAGGAATCGGAGATGAAATCCGAGAAATAGAACACTGTTCTGTTTTTCAGGACTGTCGCTGACTTTTTACATGCTAAGCAAAGGAAGCCAAGATTGCTCGAGGCATCACAAGGTTATTAGCTTTGCCAAGACAATATACGTATGCAAAGATGATTCAAAACCCAAAAAACCACACAGTGTGCATGTGTACAAAATCCACGTGTGAGGAAAATTTGGTTTGCTATTTTCAGGCATACCTGTACTTGGGGAGGGGGGTTGGGGGGACCCCCCCCCAACTCGGCCAACCCTGTACCCAAAATCATTTCCCCCCAACCCCCCCCCCCCCCCAGTTTGGAAAAAATTAAAAAAATTTTCAAAAAAGTGTATGTTTTTTGGCCTTTTTTGGGAAAAATTTCGACTTTTTCCTACCCCCCCCCCAACTGGTCGGAGGTCTTACAGGTATGTTTTCAGGTGCAACTTTATTTTGTTTTTTTGTCATTAAAAAAGTCACTAAATAAACAAAAATGAACTGCTGCTTAACCTGCAAATTCATTCATAAGAATCGGTGATTTTCGGCGAATTTCACTTCTGAATTTCACCCGAAATGTCACTTCTGAATAGGGTTTTAGAATACATGTAATTTCCAGCTTAATGGTCATGGGCTTACAGTAGATTCTGGCTCTTCAGCTATATTTTTCAATATGTTATAACTCCATCCATTTTCAAGTGAGATTTGGAGTGCAAAAAAATCTATGGGCAGGTGATGACCATACACTGCAAGCCGATATATTTTTTTCCAAGTTGTAGTCCTGAGCACTACAGCCAATCTGATAAAAAACGACCGCGTTGTTGATAATTTGCATGAAATTGTTTTTTTTCCGAGACTCATTTGGAAGAAAATAAATTATAGTAACTTGAAGTCTATTTGTTATACAATGATTGTGAACTAAAATACTCTAAAAATAGCAGCTTAAAATTTTTGAGTCGATAATTATCAAGGATAGCTTAAATAGCTCGCGAATTCTCAGTGTCAAGTGACATGTGGTTTAGCAGAAAATTGCAAAAATATCGGACAAATACGCTATGTACTATTAAATTTCGTTTTTTAAAGCGTTCAAATAAAAAATCGATACTACAGCTTTCCTCCACCCGGAAAAGAAAGAAACCATATCAACGAGAAAAGAAAAACAAAGCAACAATGCTTGAGAAAATGACAAAGCTTTCCTATGAACTTTCGAAAGGAAGTCACGAAAACAAATCAGACAATGAAAAAAAAACAGAAAAGGTATATCTCATCTAATCCAATGTGGCTCATTTAAACGTATTCTTAGTCAGGAAACAGACGTATTAAATACACCACATTTTGTCTGCATTAAATTTTCAACAACTTACCGGGAACATATATATCAACTGGTATGATTCTATCGCAACCGCGAACTACGGAATAGGCGTAATGGTAATAGCCTCCGCCGTTGGCGCAACTTCCCATACTTATGACCCACTTCGGGTCGGGCATTTGATCGTATATCTAAAGAACGAGGAGCAATGTCATATGTTAAACGTCATTTTAAGACGGAAATTTCGTTTTTAGGTTCGAGAACATGCTATTTGACTCATTTTCACGAAAAATATGAAATCCTAAAAGAATGCATAAAAAATGCACGAGATAGGTTTTTTTCAGGCCAATCAAGAGCCATGGCTCCTAAAAATTCCAATTGGCTCCTAAAAATTCAGCGGCACAAGCCAAATTGGCTTGTAAAAATTATACCCTAATGACCCTTTTGATTAGCAGATTCCTGTATGGAGATGCATTTTTATGCATTTTGAAACGGAAAATACCAAAAATCGCGCCGGATTTCAAATCATTTATGATTCGTAGTATCATTCTGTTGTGCGGTTAGAAAATGTCGGCCTAGTTTATGCTTATAGCTTTTAAAAATCAGCATGTTATGGGAGAATGTCTGACCTTGTATTGTTTTTTCGCGTATTTGACAAAAATCAACGTTTTTCTAGATTGTTTTAACAAAATCGTTTTGCAGTGCTTCAGAACTTTCGGTTATCATGAACATAACTTTTTGCATTTGGAAAACGATTGAAGCATCATCGGCATGGGAAAATGGCAGATTTTCTTGCTATCTGAAAAAGGCATCCAGATTCTTTGTTGCTTGCCTAATTTTTGAATTTTAGTTTGTCAGACTGAAAATATTGAATTCGTCAGACTGAAAATATTGAAATTGGACACATTTCATGCAGGAAAAGATATTTAAAACATACATGTAATTTGGGGGGAGTGCTATGGGAACCCCCCCCCCCAGAAATCGTCGACCATATGGCTAGCCATTGGGCGACCCCCCCCCCCAGGATTTTCCAATCCTATGGCTAGCCATATGGTAGCCCTAGGGACCCCCATAGTTTTAGTCAGAAAAATACTGAAAAATGTCATTTTTTCCATGAAAAATGTCAATTTTTGAACAAAAAATGGTCAAAAACGTCAATTTTCGCGGCGCTTCGCGCCATAAGTACATATTTTATCATGTTCTAGACAAAAATTACTAGTTTTTAAACCGTTTTTTCGGACATTTTTCATGGAAAAAATCGAATTTTTTTTCCTTCAGGGACCCCTCCCCCCCAAAATTTTGGGAATTACTGACGCCGGCCCCAAAAAAGTGCTCCAACCCCCCCCCCAGACCTCGGAGCTCCGTTACATGTAAAATATTAATTTTCCAACGCTATAGAATATCAAAACCTGAAATTTTCTTCTGGTACTCAGAGCCGGAAATAATTATCAATATTCAAATCGAAGTAAAATACCTATCGCGCTTTTTTAAGCTTCAAATCATTTGAAAACTTTTTGATAAATAATTATGATTGGTACTGGCTCCAGATATATCAGATTGAAAATGGAGGAAAAATGTTAAACCTCTTTCGCCAACCCAATGGTGAAAAGATCATGATCGATCATCGGTAAATTCAGAAGAATGTGCTGAAAAAATGAATTTTCCGACATTTTAGAAGCCTAGAAATTACAAAAGTTCCGAACAAGTTACTCTAGTCAGCCTTTTGATTTTTTTCTCCACAACTCTGAAAATTCAGTTTTAAAAGTCTGAAACTGACGCAAACTAAATGAAATACAAGGGATATAACTTTTAATCATTCTCTGATCATTTGGCGAATTTATCAGTTTTAGATTTAGCAACTGAAAATTTATATGTGCAACCAAAAATTTTTCCCCAATTTACAGATCAGCCTGGCTTGTGCAAAAAAAACCCTAATGATTGATTTGAATGATGACTGACCTAATTTGTGAGCTTTATTATTCTGTGTGTGATTACGAATGTATTCAAGATGATTGATCTGTTTTGTGAGCCTTTACTGTGATTTTGAACAGTGTTTTTGACTAAAGTTGATGAAAAAACTGTATTTTACTAGCATATTTATTTACAAACATTTTAGTTTTGGCTTGTTGAAATTCCTATAGGCCTGTAAAATTTTGACCATAGGAGCCAAATGACCTGTCCGAAAAAAAACCGAAAAAAACCTGGCGCGAGAATGCATAAAACTGGAAAATACACATGGTGGTAGGACAAAAATAGTTGAATAAAATTTTCTGTAATATATTCTGCTGTAGTCGAATAATTTTCATGCTGATGAGAAATGTGTAGGGTGTAACCGATAGATAAGGTAGAGCTGCACCATAACAGGTGTGTGAAACGATATGATTCTTATTAGTGATGTCCTTCGGATATTTTATGACATCCGGATATCCGGGTTTTTGGAGAGGTCGCATATCCGGATATCTGTTCATATATATGTCGCAAAATCGACTTGTGTCCACTATTCATAAATTTTACGAAAATTAAGCTTCTAAACATTCCGTAGTAAGATTGATGAAAAAAGGAAAAGAATATATATAGTTACATGAAGTTTACAAAAATCTGCTAAAGTAAACAGAGTAGATTATAGATGAAATTTGATGTGATGGGTAAACTTGAAATCACTGATCCCTTTGTTCATCTTAGTTTCTTTTCGACTATACATGCACATAGGGGGGTAGGGGAGTAAACCCCCATATCTGAGACACTGGCCAAAAAAAATCGTCAGACACCCCTACCTGAACTTTTTCCAAGACAGTTTTTTTCATGATTTTTGTGCATATTTTGTATGAAAAACAGGCTTGCAGGACTTTTTTTTGCTCATCCACCCCCCTACACCGCAGGGAAAAAAGTCCATGGACCCTCCCCCCTGGAAAATTCTTGCCGTGCATGTCTGTTATCGACAAATTTTAAGTACAAGCCAAGAATTATACAAGACAACATATGTAATGGGAAATTATTTACGTCTTGAGCTGAACGTGCTGAAAATGTATTACTTACGCAGAAGACCGTTTTTCGAGTGAATTCCGAGGAGTCCGCAACGACACATTAAAAAAATTTACTAGAATAAATTCTCTGAGTAATTCATTTTACCTAAGAAATGGTACTGTTAATGCAGTCAGATGATCAGATAAAGGAAATCAGAATAAAAAACCTAAAAACAAGCGGAAAATGTAAACCACAAGGGAGGATAAAGCGAAAACAAAGACCAAAACTGCAAGTTTGTCAATAAAGGCATAACATGTTCATCATTAGCCCTCAACTTTAATCCGAAAATCCGGATATCCGACGAACACCACTAATTCTTATTTCGGTATAGAACTGTACCTAACCAACTATACCTATAGTAAATTCATTTTAAAACGAGACATAGAACGTAGAATGAAAATATTTTTGCAGATGAAAAACCTAAGATGCACTCGGACGTTTTTTATTTTCAAGTTGTAGGTCTATGCCCTGCAGTGAATTCACGAAAAAAACGTCCGCAAACGTATATTGTTTTTTTTCCGCTCAAGAATCTTTCTGCGTTCCAAGTCCCATTTAGAAAACATGGACTACAGTCAATAAAAAAATTCATTCGATTTTTTGCATTAGAAAGACCTGATAAATTTATGTGCAAGTATGTATAAAATTAAATTCGTTAAATTTACTGAATAAATAAATAAAATTTCAGCCGAATTTCTGGAATAGAAAATTCAAAAGAATACAACTTTAACCTAACTTTGAAAAAACCACTAATAAATTTAATGCATTAGTATTAAACTAGACCGATAATGAGTTTCTTGCACTTTAAAATGCACCTAACCACGTCGTGATGTATAGATACTACAGCTGGATGTGAATCTACTTATAATAATACTACTGTGAATCGGAATAAATGCTGGTATTTGTTGGCCCAACCTGTACTTTCGATAAAATGAAGAAAAATTTACGCGTCTCAACGCCGACGCCATTTTGTTGGTTAAAGTGCCGGCTACAATAATACAGTCGCATTGACGAGGACTGGCCCGAAAAACGACCCCGAATCGATCCATGTCATATCGCGGGGCAGCGAAATGCATCATTTCGACGGCGCAGCATGCCAAACCGAAAGTCAACGGCCAAAGCGAACCCTTGGAAAAATGGAAAGAAAAACGATTACTAACCGTAATGAACAAAGAAATGCTCTTTAACATCATGTTTCCAAGGGTGACTGAAGTTTAAAATTTTCGGGATTGGCGAGGGACATCAACTTTCACTCAAGAAGACATTTTCCCCAGAATCGATTATACTGCAAGTCATTTTTCCACAAAGATCGGTTAGCACGGAACAAAGTGGGTCCTTTTTAGGAATGTACGTAGAAGAAATGATATATCTCAACTTCATTCATATGGGGCAGTCTGGTAACAGAGAACAGAGTTACTCCGTTCTGTTGGCATAAAGTAAAGACAAAAAAATCCACTTACTCTGCTAGCCCAATTAATAATGTCATCGGCGCGCGCCACAGCAAATTCGGCGGCGTTTCGCGTTTCCAGAAACGGCGTTCCGGTTTTGGCCATAAAACCCGGTGGTCCAGCTTCGTCCGGCACGGTGGCCATCATGGCGCTCGGTCGGCGTTTAATTTTGTCGCCTACCTTCACCTCACTCATCTCGCGGCCAACGTTTCCTTTCGTCGTAGCTGTTGACGACGACGATTGATCATGCGACGCGCTTCTAGTCATTTGGACCGATTTCGCGACCAGTCTAAAAAATGAGTTACAGATCGAATGCGAAAATGAAAACAAATTTAATTCAATTTAAATTTATAAAACTATGCTAGATGCGATCTAGAGCATAAGAATATACAAATTATTTTTGTGACTTCTTGTCTTTACAATGTATGTTTCTTGATTGATCAAGTTCGCGTTTACATAAGTTCAGAATCAAATATTGAAAGTCGTAGGCGTATATTAGGAGGTGGCATTGTTTCCTTCTCGACATTTAGGGAAAGATGTCAAAATGTTTTCCGCAAGTTATTTATTCGCTAAAAGTATCCAGATATTCTAAGGTTTTCCACTAATTTGACGAAATCAAATTCTTTTTCATATTATTTCCGAATATTGTCCCTGTTTTCCAACCAATCAGAAGCATGTTCCCCATACAAAATTTTACTCAAAAATTGCTCTAAAAATGCTTGAAAAATTTTACTTTGTCCGTTTACAATATACTACAAATGTTTTTATCTGAGAAACGCTGTTTTTTCTCATAAGGAACTCTTTGCCATTTGGCAAAAAAATCGAAATTTTTTTAGCCATTTTTCCTGCAAGCTCTCTCCCACGACATGCAGAAACGACTCAATTTTCTTTTGGAACGGGATATTTTTTCTGTTCCAAGTTGAAATTATGCCAGAAGTGCGTAAAATGAGCGAAAATTGTACATTCCCAAGAAAATCTTCAATGGGTGTGTTTTTTCTTAAACTAAACGATATTATTTAGAATTATTGAGTAAAAAAGTAATTGAAGCTGACAATTCTGTAATCCGAGCTGAAGCTTTAAAGGTTTGAATTGACGCCTCATTCCTATTCTAATTCTGATATTCTACAATTATGGAAGATGAATCTTCTGAAGGCTTTACATTTCCAGTTTAAAACGATGTCTTCATCGTTTTCCAATAGAAAAGTTGTTCCCAAAGTTCGGAAAACTTCAACGTGAAAGATAAAAGAGGTGATGAATTATGGAGTGGATGCGATTTATTCTTCACACCAGAAAACTTTCGGCTTGTGATATTCTAGAATGCAGGAAAATGAATCTTTTCAACACTTATTCAAATATTTAGGACTTAATTTTCCAGTCTAAAATGATGTTCAAGCCAGACATGCACGGCAAGAAGTTTCCAGGGGGAAGGTCCTCGGACTTTTTATCGAGGGAGGTGGGTGTGGCCGAGCAAAAAACAAAAAAAATTCCCCATGCGTGTTTTTCATACAAAATATGCACAAAAATCATCAGAAAAGCTGTCTTGGAAAAAGTATATACCTCCCTATGTGCATTTATGGTTCAGACTCAATCAATCGGCTGATGGTTTTTATCAGCTAACCAGCTAGAAAAATAAGCTAAAAATTGAAGATGCTTCATGAATTTGGAAAAATCAGCAAAATTAGGCACCCAGTGTCTCAAAATTAGGCACCCAGTGATCATTTTTTAGGACTTTAGGTAGGGGTAATACCCCCATCATACCCCTCCCTATGGGGTTGTCTGATCTTCAATATATTTTATCTTGTAAGATTTGCATTTTTTCCATTCACATTTTTCGAGTAAGATTAACACGACGTCAAGTCTCTAAATTTTTTGAAGCGATTATTACTCTAAACCTTTTGAAGCGGTTAAGTGCCCTAGAGTAGTGTTTTGGTACCTAGCCTTCTTTTGGTTTATATAAATGATTTGTGTAAACTGGATCTTAGTAGTGAATTGGTTCTTCTTGCAGATGATCTCAAAATTTTTAACCCATCAGTCAACTCAATTATTTTACAATCTGACTCAAAAACCTTTGGTTCAAAGAAAATAGATTGATTGCATTCAATAAATGTAATGTTCTGAATCTTGGTAAAAACAATCCGTGAATAGATTACTATCTTGATGATAGTAATATACCAAGTACAACACGAGTTACAGATCTAGGTGTTACAATTACTAGTACACAATCTAATTCTGCTCACTGTACCCATATTTTCCGGAAAGGCTCTTTCACTGCAAAGTTGATACTTCGTAGTTTCTTCAGTAGAAATGAAAATGTACTTACAAAGGCTTTCATTACTTATGTTAGACCTATATCAGAATATGCCACTGTAGTTTGGAATCTTAAGCAAGATATCAAAAGAGCTGAGAAAAGTCAGCGGTGATTCACTAAGAAAATACTAGGTTATGATATTACATTATCTTATGATGAACGTTTAAACCACCTGTCTTTGATGTTTACTAGTCAAAGACAAAACAAAGCAAATATAAAAATCCAGAGAGTATTAAGGTGAAACACTAAAAAAATTTTGAAGACCGAACTCTAGGTCTAGGAAATGCGGGTTACAAAGTGTAACGAACTAGCGCGCTCCCCCATAGAACTTGGAAAAATCGATTTTCATAATTTTATTCTTAAAAGATTGTAGACTGGAAGAATTGATAGCATCTGAAGGAAGGTCATTCCATATATTGCTATACCTGTTACAAAAATCATACAATCCTAATTTCGTTTTTGCTTTGCCAGTCATAAGCTTGAAGTTGTGTTGGCGACGTATGTTGTCATTAGAGTTTAGCATAAATAAATCATTTTTGTCAATACAAGGGTAATCTTTGATATCTTTAAGAGCAGCTATTAATCAGCTATTAATGTACGGGTTTCAAGTCGTTCTTTATAAAAAGCTTTCAGACGTTCCTCATAAGAAAAGCTAGATTTTTTACTGAATAATCTCTCGGTAAACTTCCGCTGTACATTTTCAACCAGCTGGATTTCATTCATATGAAAAAGATTAGAGCGATTACACCTACGACGGCTTCGTTTTGATCTCACTATGGTTTATAATATTGTCTGTTTGAATGTCTTGACAATCGATAACTTTTTCTCTATCGTTCATAATTCTAACCGAGCCAATAACTCGTTAAAACTGGTGTATTGTAAACAGACATGCACGGCAAGAATTTTCCAGGGGGGAGGGTCCTTGAGCTTTTTATCAAGGGGGTAGGTGAGCAAAAAAGCAAAAAAAGTTCTGAAAGCTTGCTTTTTCATACAAAATATGCACAAAAATCATCAAAAAGGCTGTCTTAAAAAAAGTTTAGGGAGGTGTTTGACGATTTTTTAGGCCAGGGGGATGGCCAGTGTCTCAGGTACGGGGGTTTACCCCCCCCCCTACCCCCTATATGAGCATGTATGGTTGTAAATGATTTGTTGAGATATGAATTCTGTAGTCGGGTAATCCGGGCTTGGAATTCTCTTGATGAAAGTACTGTAAATGCTAATGGTGCAAAAAAATTTTCTGATAGACTTGAAACGGTAAATCTAATACCTTTCTCAGAGGTGTGACTTAATTCGCTAATTTTTCAAGCTGTTACGCCTTTCACGTACATTTATTCTTTACATTACTACGTATTCGACCTAATAAATTATTATTATTATTATATTATTATTATTTCTTTCTTAACGTAAGATCAATTCAAAAGCTTTATGGAATTAGTTTTTGGAAATTTATACTCTTCTTTCTTATATCTTTTCGACCAAGTTCATGAAAGTTTACGAATAAATTACTGGTTTCAAAATTTTTCAAATAATAAAATTCTAGAAATTACAACATTCTTAAAAAGCTTAAAACTCGAGAATTTTAATTTTTTCCTCAATTTTAATGAATTAATGACTCTGAAAACACTGAAAGGTTACTTGAATAAAGCATCTATGAGCATTTTTAAGCGAAAAAATGACTTCGGAAATATGGGGGGGGGGAATTTTGACCTCTTTCCCCATTTGAGGAAAGGGCCGGCGGGAAAAAGAAACAGTGATAAGTGACACGTAGGTCCCCCGCCACCGTTTTTTCCTCAAATGGAGTCTTTTGAGGAAAAAACTTGGAAATAAGGAAAAAAATTTTGGGCATGGTTCTCATTGTGGAAAAAATTTTGGGAAATTCAAAGCCGAAAAGATGCATTCTGGTGGACTTTAAAAGGTCAAAATCTCAAAATTTTCTGGCGCTTTGCGCCGGTCAGGCCCGTATTTAGAGGGGGAAGGGGGAAATTCCCCGCTAAATTTTTTTACATTTAAAATTTTCAGCAATATCATTGTACTTATACATCACAATTCCCAAATTAAATGATCATATCTACATAATTTTCGTCAAAGAATTTAGCCACTAAACCAAGCACACAAAACTAACTGAAAATAAGTGGTCTTTACTGCAAAAATGATTTTCTTTTGGCTAAAATTTATAAGTGGGTTCCCGGCCTTCAGCCTAATTACTGTATATGAGTTGTTTGTTAATTTTGAGCATGGATTTCTGTGACTAGTGAGTAGACATTTATTTGTCCTTTAAAATTTTCCTTAGGCTTAGGCTTAGTGTACAGCAGCTGCGCACCAAGGGCGCAGCGCTGTTGAGGCTCTTCCAAATCAAGTTGTTAGTTAAAATAGTATCAAGGGTCTCAAAGGAGTATAGTATTCATACTTTCTGGTAGAATTGTGTAGTGGGTAAGCGCATTGTCCATAGACTGATGAACCAGGTTCGATTCTTGAAGTAGGTAGGATTCTTCTGTAGTGACAAGGAGTATGTGACATGTGTGCGGATTTTATGCAAATGAGTTCCTGAATGCCACGAGCCCCTGGATTTTCGAACTGATCTGGATAGCTGGCATCTTGAGGAGTCCGAAAAGGCCAGTTTGGACCATAATTGGGAAGGGAACCGACTTGCAAAAAATTCCTTTCTTTTTATTCTGCAAATTCTAAAAAAAATTTGGGAAATTCCCCCTTTTAAAAATACTGGATACGGGTATGGCGCCGATCATGGCATAATAATCACTATTTTCTATCAGGCGCGGCCGTTAGCATATCTACTTCCACTTACTAATAAATGTTCAACAGTTTCTATCAATCGAGTTAGCTCGTCTCATTTTCTAATCGTTAACACTCAATATTTCGCCGAAAATAACGATTTTTTGTCAATTTTCTCAATTTTTTCTCTCGATGCTTGGACTTTGTCGGACGTGTGCAACATGGACTTCTGCGTTTATTGGAGATGGAAATAGAAGACATCATTCTAGACTGTGGTTTTAGAACTTCTGTTCAAGAATATCTGTTGGAGATTTACTTTCCAGCGTTTTAGAATATAAAAACTCGATAATTTTTCCTGCGCTACGCGCCAGAATGGGGAGCGAATTACACTTCATCAGTTTGATTTTAATTTATTTCTCAACGTTGTGAAGGTTCATTTTCCAGCGTTTCAAGAAATGGAAATCCAAAATTTTTTCCGGCACTTCGCGCCGAACAAGAACTAAATAAAATTGGATAATCGTAATCGGAACCACAGAAATGTTAATAGCGGATAAATTCATGAGAATTATATCCTTAACATCATGCCTTCTCTGCTCCTGTAGAACACCAATATATTCTTCATTAGCTCATCTTGCCTAACGTAATCAGAATTTTCTCAATTTTTTCCCATACCTGTAAGAGGTCCGACCAGTTGGGGGGAGGGTAAACCAAAAATTTTGGGGTGGGGGTCCCAACATTTCCGAAATTTTGGGGAGGAGGTCAAAAAAAAACCAAAAAAGTCGAAAAAATTTCGAAAATTTTTCCCAAAAAAACACCTTTTTTCTAATTTTTCCGAGTTTGGAGGGGTTGGGTATAGGGTTGACCAAGTTGGGGGTGGGGGGTCCCGACATTTGGGTAAAGGGTTCGACCGAGTTGAGCGTGGGGGTCCCCCCTCAACCTCCCCCCGAATTACAGGTATGATTTTTCCTCATTTTTGCAGGTTTCTGACTCCAAAAACATCAAAATGCTTGGGCACACAGTTTTTTTTCCTCAATCGACCATTTTTGAGGAATTTTTTTTGGACTTGAGGAAAATTTTTTTGTACTTAGGCACCAACTTAAGGAAAAATTTTTTGATGGTTTCCTGTTCGGAGGTGCATTTTACGGGTTAAAAAATTGAAAATTGTTGAAATTTTCCGGCGCTTTGCGCCGGATTTTAATTATTTAATAAATTTTCTGTAAGATTCCAGTGCGCGGTCAGAAAATGTCATTCTAGCTATAATATACATGTAATTGGGGGGAAGTGCTGTGGGAACCCCCCCCCCCCCCAGAAATCGTCGACCATATGGCTAGCCATTAGACGACCCCCCCCCCCAGGATTTTCCAATCCTATGGCTAGCCATATGGTAGCCCTAGGGACCCCCATAGTTTTAGTCGGAAAAATACTGAAAAATGTCATTTTTTCCATGAAAAATGTCAATTTTTAAACAAAAAATGGTCAAAAACGTCAATTTTCGCGGCACTTCGCGCCATAATTACATATTTTATAATTTTTTAGACAAAAATTACTACTTTTTAAACCGTTTTTTCGGACATTTTTCATGGAAAAAATCGAATTTTTTTCCTTCAGGGACCCCTACCCCCAAAATTTTGGGAATTACTGACCCCCCGCCCCAAAAAAGTGCTCCAACCCCCCTCCAGACCTCGGAGCTCCGTTACATGTATGCTAATGCTTACGGCTTTTAATTATCAAGATATTTTGGATAAATATTTGATCCGGTGTCTTTTTTTCGAGAATTTGAGGAAAAGCAAGATTTTTCTCGGTTATTTTCCCAAATTCTTTTTGCAGTCCTTGAAAAGATTTTGGCATTTGTGTTATTCAAACATTTTGAGTCCAACTGGGAATTCTTGCTAGTTGAAGAATCAAAATTCTTGTTTGCTTTCCTAGTTTTTGAACTGTAGTCCGTCCCACTGAAAATCATTGAATTATAATGATCGTTTAACTATATTAAAGTTAGAGACACTTGAAAGTAGAAGGCGTTTGAATGATTTGGTTATGTTATATAAGATAATAAACCATGAAGTAGATGTAAAATTGAGTTATTTCTGCACCATTACACATTCTCAGACCCGGCCCAACCACAATTGGAAGTTAAAAACAGATATTCCAAGGACTGATATTAAGAAATACTTCTTTACAAATAGAGTTATTCCTATTTGAAATAAACTTCCTGAATCGATAATAACACCTAGAAATAGTAAAATTTTTCGCTATAAATTGGATAAGTTCAATTTTGGTCAACTGTAAGAGCTAGCCTTTTTGACCAAGCACAGCATATTCGTAAATGTACTGCATATTTATTCCGTATTTAATTAACTTATTCGTTTATTTTATTATATTCTCCTAACATTGCTTAGTGCCGTTGCAAATGAAATCATCATCATCATCATCATCATCATCATTGAATTCACTGAAAAATTAAACCTTCTGTCTGGGAAATGAAAATTGAAAAAGTTAATTTTCCAGCGTTCTAGAATATTCCCAGAAAAATTTTCGGCGCCTTACTAATATTTTTATTTCCTCTTCAAAACTCAAAAAATTTGGTGTTAAAAGTCTAAAACCGACGCGAATCGAATGAAATAGAGGAAAACTAGCTTGGTTGATTGTCCCGATAAAATTAAGCTAATTTATTGATTTGAGAGTGATTAACCAAAAATTTATTTGTGCAGCCAAAATTTTCCCCAAGTTTCACATTGGAAATCTGGCCTTTGTGCAAAAAAAGCCCTGTGGTCAAGTTCATACCTTTATGTCAGATTGTTAGCTGTTCAGAATCAGTTTTAAAATTTTTTTTCATTGTTATATTTTTATCAAAGTTTACTGTTTGATTTACTTGTTATGTCAAAATTGTTTGTTTTATGTCGTCAAAGAAATATAAGAAATAAGTTATGCCGTTGAATTATTCTCTTCCTTGGCTCTTCATTCACAATAGCTAGAATCTTTTTGCAAAAAATGTCTGTTTTTCGGCGGAATAAGATGGAAGTTAATGAAAATCGTTTAAAAAACATTAAAAATGATTTTAAGCGATTTTTAAGCAAGGAAATTACAAAAATTGATTTTCCCTCATGAGGAAAAAATTTTTGGGGTTTTTGCTCGGATGGGGCAAAAAGTTTTCAGCAAAAAAAACACAGCTTGGGCACACTGTTTTTTTTTCTTCGAAGATTTTTTCCACATGAGAATTGGACCCAAAATTTTTTTCCTCATTTTCCAAAAATTTTCCACATTTTCAAAAACGCTTATAATGTGGCAACGGATGCTTTTTTATGCATTTTAGGAGCATACCCAAGCATTTTTTTGTGTTTGGAGTCAGAAACCTGCAAAAAAGTGAAAAAAATTGAGAAAATTCTAGTTATATTAGCCAAAATGAGCTCATGAAGAATATAATGGTGTTCTACAGAAGCGGGTGAAGCATGTTAACGAATAACGATAGAGTTCTTAGGAATTTATCCGCTATTAACATTTCTATGGCTCCCATTAGAATCATCTAATTTTATTTAGTTCTTCGTCCGGATTTTTGGATTTTCACTTACTAAAACGCTGGAAATTGAACCTTCACAACGTTGGGAAATAAATTAAAATCCGACTGATGAAGTATAATTTATTTCCCATTCCGGCGCGGGGCGCCGGAAAAATTTTTCAGTTGTTATATTCTAAAACGCTGGAGAAAATGAATCTCTCCAACAGATATTCATAAACAGAAGTTCTAAAATCGCAGTCTAGAATCATACCTGCAAGACCTCCGACCAGTTGGGGGGTAAATCCGAAATTTTGGGGGGGGGGGGTAGGAAAAAGTCGAAATTTTTCCCAAAAAACATACACTTTTTTAAAAAATTTTTCAATTTTTTCCAACTGGGGGGGGGTTGGGGGGGGAAATGATTTTGGGTACAGGGTTGGCCAAGTTGGGGGGGGGGTCCCCCCCAACCCCGCCCCCCAAGTACAGGTATGTCTAGAATGATGTCTTCAATTTCCATCTTCAATAAACGCAAAGGTTCAGGTTGCAGACGTTTAAAAAATTTTTAAACATCGAGAGAAAAAATTGAGAAAAATTGATGAAAAATCTCAATTTTGGCGACATAATTGACTGTTTAACGATTAGAAAATGAAACGAGCTAACTTGATTGATAGAAACTGTTGAGCTGTTGTTAATTTGTTAATTGTTTGAGCTGTTATTAATTAGTAAGTCGAAGTAGATATGCTAATGGCCGCCATACCTGTAAGACCTCCGACCAGTTGGGGGGGGGGGGGTAAATCCGAAATTTTGGGGGGGGGGGGTAGAAAAAAGTCGAAATTTTTCCCAAAAAGGCCAAAAAACATACACTTTTTTGCAAATTTTTTCAATTTTTTCCAAACTGGGGGGGTTGGATGATTTTGGGTACATGGTTGGCCGAGTTGGGAGGGTCCCCCCACCCCCCCTCCCCCAAGTACAGGTATGATGGCTGCGCCTGATAGAAAATAGTCAAGACTGTACCCGTGACCGGAAAGTTTTGAGATTTTGACCCTTTTAAGTCCACCAAAACGCATCTTTTCGGTTTTGAATCCCCAAAAAATTTTTCCACAATGAGAACCATACCTAAAAATTTTTTCCTCATTCCGAAATTTTTTTCCTCAAAAGACCCCATTTGAGGAAAAAACGGTGCTTGGGCACACTGTTTTTTCCCCCAAATCGTGCTTTTTGGGGAAAAAATTCGGAAAAGGGAAAAAAATTTTGGGCTCTTTCCCCATTTGGGGAAGAAAATTTTGGGGATCGGATACAGAAAAGATGCATTTAGGTGCATTTTAGAAGGTCATAATCTCGAAATTTTCCGGCGCTTCGCGCCGATTATAACTTTAATAATCATTATTATGCATTACTTAGCTCAGGCGCGGCTTTTAGCAAGTCTACCTTCATTTATCATATAATCTATAATAGTTTTCATCATCTTGAACGTATTATCTCATGTTTTCATTGGTAATCTTCAATATTTTATCATGATATTTAATGAAGATTGGCATTTTTTCCTTTGGAGAAAGATCATTTTAAATGTTTCAACTCAAATATAAATGAATTGAAAATCAGGGCATTTAAAACTTATGTTCGCCCAATCCTTTAGTATGGTAGTCCTATTTGGAATCCTTCTCTAATGGGTGAAATACAAAGGGTAGAGAAAGTTCAGAGGTGGTTCACAAAACGATTATATGGTTTTAACTCTAGGAATTATCAAGAAAGATTGGAGTCCGCCAGTCTGCATTCTCTTGAATTTAGGAGAACTATAACTGATTTATGCTATGTTTATTCTATAATCTGTAACAGCATTCTGGACTCAAATAATTTTTTTGTATACAGTAAATTTAATTATCGTATTAACAATCCATATAAATTATATAAGACAAAATTTCGTACACGATTACTTGAAAAAGATTTTTGTAATATGTGGAATATGTTACCTAGTCATGTTACATCTGCCGTTACTGTTCATGTATTTAAAAAACGATGCATTGCGTTTTTGAGCTTATATCCGCGCGATACTAATCGCCTTTAAGCTCGTGATAATATTTTTTCTTTATTCTTTTGTGAATGTATTTTTTCTAATGACGAATAAACTATTCTATTCTATTCTAAGTCTCTAAGCTTTTTGATGCAATTATTTCTTTTCTAACGTAAAATCAATTCAAACGCTTCATAGAAATATCTTTCGGAAATTTACACTCTGCTTACCCATATATTTTCGACCAAGTATGAGAGTTTACAAATAAATTATACTGGTTTTAAAATTTTTCAAGTAAAATTCTAGAAGTTACGACTTTTGAACACAAGATTCTAATCTAATTCTTGAAATAAATGTTTGGAAAATTGATTTTCCAGCGTCACAGAATATCAATACCCAAAAAATTTTTCCGGCGCTTCGCGCCGGAAAGATTAGCATTCCTTTTGGGTTCTCACTTGTCGTCATAGAGGACTTGACCATTGATTTCTCATGTAATTCAAAATCAATATGCTTTTGGATAGTTTGCTTGAAAGTTTGTTCCAATGCTTGTAAATTAGAATTGAAACTCGAAAATTTCAATTTTTTCCTCAATTTTAATAATTAACGGGTCTGAAAACACCAGAAGGCTTAAAAAGACTCAAAAACACCTAAATAAAGCGTCTGTGAGCATTTTTAAGCGAAAAAAACGACTTCGGGAAAATAGGGAAAAAAATTTTTACCTCTTTCCCCATTTGAGGAAAAGGCCCGGGGGAAAAAACAGTGCTTGGGCATGCTTCTAAAATGCATAAAAAAGCATCCGTAGCCACGCCCACATTATAAATGTTTTTAACAATGTGGAAAATTTTTGAAAAAAGAGGAAAAAAATTTTGGGTCCGGTTCTCATGTGTAAAAAATTTTCGAGGAAAAAAAACGGTGTCCCCCGCCCCCGTCATACCTGTACTTGGGGGGGTTGGGGGGACCCCCGCCCCCCCCCCCCCCCCCCAACTTGGCCAACCCTGTACCCAAAATCATTCCCCCCCCCCCCCCAATTTGGAAAAAAAAATTTTTTCAAAAAAGTGTATGTGTTTTGGCCTTTTTTGGGAAAAATTTCGACTTTTTCCTACCCCCCCCCCAAAAAATTTCGGATTTACCCCCCCCCCACTGGTCGGAGGTCTTACAGGTATGGCCCCCGTGATTCTGACTCTTATCGTAATTCGTAAACACTCCTAATGATTATAAGTTGGAAAATATCAATTTGCTACAATGATCGAATATTGAAAAAGACATATTTACCTTCGACCAGGAGTGAGAAATGATTGTAATAAATGGATACTCATGATGATATTGGCGATATGGCGCCACCGATGTTAAGGGAAAAAACGACGAAACGAAGCCAGAATCCAGATTGATTTGACTCCTCCGTTTTGATACAGTACTCGAGCTATATACTGCATCTTTCTTTTAACATGAACACCTTATTAGTTGATTTCGTGCATAACTAAAGCTTTTTTGCATGTTTGTTTTTGGATTTCACATAGTAAAAATTCTACGCACGCGATTCTTCATTGCATCATACATTTATGTGTATTACATAATTTATCTTCTGCATTCAGCTTGTACAAAATAATTAGCATGTGTTGCACAAGCGTTGTCAATCAAAATTTCTCAAATTTTTCAACTTTCTCAATTGATGAAAAATATCAAGAAAAATAGCATTGCAAGGAAGCTGTCCTAGGCGATGTCGAAAAATTGGCAAGTTGGCCAAACGAAGGGAATTTTATACCTATGGACACTAGATTTGGACGGATTTCACATTTAGTGTTTTCAGATAATGCAAAATCTCAAATCTTTTAAAATTTTAAAAATCTGCATAATTTTCAAAATATCGAGCAAAGCTTTTGTGTCCAACATGTCGAAATAACATAAATCTGATAAGGCTTCAAAAAACAAGGTAGTCGTTGAATCAATAGCCGAAAGATTGTGTGGAGAGTGTGATTTGAAGCATCAGAGAGTGAGCAGGTGGGAATGAAATAAATATTGAAATATGGCAGATGTATGAAATATATAGGAATATAAAATTAGGGTTTAGAAGAACGAAGCGACTTGTACTGTAGCATAAACCCAAAGCTAGTGCTAATTCGTTCTAATTGTCTGTTACACCTGATGCTGAAACTGAGGTAAACACCCAAAATAACGTTATAAATGTTTTCAATCAATGTCATTGGACATTATAGTATTATCTGAAAATGCCACGAAATGGCAAAAGGAGAATATGTTTTTCCTTTTTGCTTGTTTCACTGGCTTAAAGGTTCGATATTAGGCCTCCCCATCATTTCATTGCAGCAAAATTCTAACTGAAGAAAACTTTCCATTTTCTGGGAAACATATACGCGCCCAGTTTTTTAGTCATTTCTGAAAATGCCTCTGCGCAAAAATGGACAAATCTTTGAAAAATTTCAGTATCAGTTATTAAAGTTGATTTTTACAGAAGAAAAAACTTTGGTTTAATGAAAAACCCGAAATCTTTGTAATTAATTATGTGCCATTCTTTGTTAGAAGTTTTCATTACTGTATACAATGCAGTGGCCTATACCTTGTTTCCGAAAAGCAGGTGGTAAACCCACAGTATTCCTGATTCGCAAGACAACGAATTTACACAATTTGAAACAAATTTGAAAAATTAATTGCTGGTAAACAGCAACATTTTTGTTGACGGCGATTTTTGGGAGACTGGCGAACATTATTTGAGTAAAATTAGCTAAAGCATAGTTTCAAATAATTTTAAACTAGCATCAATCGTATTAGAAATTTAAATTCCCGCGTTTTAAACTCGGAGAAAACAATACGTGTGAATCAAGAATACGGTGAGTTGACAACCAGGTTCTCGGAAACGAAGTATAGTATTATGCTCAGTGAAATATGGGACAAGGAGAAACATACTCATCTTTTGCCACTTCAGTATTAGAGAATGGTTATTGTTCTGTATAGTTTTGTCAATTATAGCACTTTTTTGTACAAGCCTGTCATGAATTTTATACATGCAGTTAGATGCATCACGTGTGTTTTATCATGAAAACGAAGTATGTATTGTACATACAGTAATCATGTAGATTGTAAAAATTGCTACAAGACAAGTGAATTTCATGCGCAGAGGCTTAAAAACGTTTTGTCTTTTAAAAAACTGGGCGCGTATATGTTTCTCAGAAAATGGAAAGTTTTTTTCAGTTAGAATTTTGCTGAAATGAAATGATGGGGAGGCCTAATATCGAACTTTTAGGCCAGTGAAACACGCAAAAAGGAAAAACATATTCTCCTTTTTGCCATTTCTTCAGATAAAAATCGTTCTTTCAAGCTCCTGCAAGGAAGTTGTAAAAAATTCTTTACTGAAAAAGTGTATTTTCGAAGTATAGTACGAACGCCACTAAAATGTGGCGAATTTTACATTTTTTGGCATATATCATTTATGCAAATTTCCAGCGTACGTTGAGATATTTCGAAAAAAATATGCATCAGGGTCAACAAAATACGCTCTTTGCAACGGCGCTACTTAAAATCGATGAATCGATAAAATTTTTTTTGTAAACAACATTTATGCGAATTTCTAACGTACTATACATTTTTACAAAAAAATATCAAAACCTGGGGGTAGAAAAAGAAGCTCGTTTCAATGGTGCACCAAAAGATCTGAAAATCGCAAAAAATTTTTTTAATGGACATTTTCGCTTTGTTTACACTTTCTTTACACTGTACATACTAGATGTTAAGGTGGTTTACTCTGTGCATTTTACTCAGCTATCGAACAAAAAAAGAATTAGCTTTCTACGACTTATACAACTCGAGATATTTGTGCGGTCATCTACCCCAACTCGGCCAAATTTGCGTATTCTCTATGATAATTAAGTTTACACTGCAAATTTCCAAACCGCCTGTCAGCATCTTGTACAACTCGAGGAGCTGCATCCAATGAAACAAGAATCGTCTAGAAAGACTAAATATTCGCAAAGTTATTACTGGTCGGAGTTTTGAGATTTTTCTTTACACTGAAATAAGGTCGCATTTGCATTATTTCGAAAAAATTTCGTGGTGGTCCCGAGATATGACCTTAATGAAGATTTAATAGCACAATCGAGCTAATCGGTTAGAATAATCGTTAGTTATGAAAAGGTGGCAAAACAGTACCCTAGTTTATCTCATAACTTTAGCTACAGTATGTCTACAGTATTCTAAGGGATACCATATTGTAGCCCGCATCGAGTTCTATATTGTTGCCAAATTTCAGCTTCGGATGTCTTATAGTTTTTTAGAAATCTTGCCTTAAACGTGAAAATTGGCGTGCCCAAAACGAAACATATTGTATTAGTCTAGCACTAACGTGTTAGCTACGATATTTTTATGAAATGCTACTAAAATGAAAAACGACACAAATATTAGGTGACTTGACAATCCTGTACACTAAGCTTTTACTCTACATTATTTCACTCAAGAGATTTCCCAGGCTTAAGGGTCATTTATATTTGCGTTTTTCGGCGGAACGGAACGGAAAGAAATCGATACAACGTTACTGAATGAAAGAGAAATTTTCGTTCTGTTTGATTCGGTTGGAGGTTACCGTCGGTCATTTTCTAAAAAATTGCAGTTATCCTTTCCGATCCAAAGTGGATTTTCAGGCTGAATGTTTTCAAACTGTCGGCAATCGGTTCCGTTCCGTCGAAAAAGGCAAGTATAAATGACCTTTGAGTTGGGTGTCGTCACAAAATTTTAGTTCCACATGACGTACGGCTTGGCAGAAAATGCTGAAAATATAAAGTAGGCTTTCCAGATTCATTATTCGAAAGCATTTTATGAAAACAGACCATAGCTGTGCCCTACGGAATTTTTAGAAAATGAGTCTGCAGAAAAATTTGATTTGTTGAAAAAATATCAACCGAATACAGGCTCGCCCGAACCAATAAGAGTCGTAGCTCAAAAGAGCAAAAAATATCCGACCTGTATCATATTATGATAAACAAAAAGCTCGTTAGAATTTTTATGAAAGTAATAAAATTTTTACGCAAATAAAAATTTGCACAAAAATGTTGAGTTTTCAAATTAGTCTGTTTATTTTCAAATGAGCATATTCGGAAATCAATAAAATCCGAAGTCGACGATGAAAAATTAAGAATGTAAAGGATGAGAAAAAATTTAGTAATAGAAGCGGACAGGGAACAAGGAAAAAGTACATCGAAACAAAACACGAAATCAGTAGAAAAAGGAAGAGAGCAAAGCAAAAACGTCAACATCAGACGGATTGGAAAAATACCTTCAATGATCGTTGAGAGTCGCAATTTTTGGGGGCACTCATGGGAATAGCTCCTTCGGGTATTCGCTCTTTCAAACTTTAATCAGCCGTGCGCTCGTAAAATTGTAGAGATCTCGATATTAGCAGAACAGTGAGACGTGAAACAGGGTGACCCGAACACATTTTTGAGATTTGCAGCTTGTGAGTACAGTATTGTTTTCACCACGACATTTTTTCATACTGAGACTCGTCCAATGGCCATGTCTCTGATTGCCAGGTTCTGAGAGAGCCTAGTTTGCGTATTAAACATTTTACAATCATCCATGCACAGCATGGGAACTCTACCAGGGCCAGCCAGGACGGGGGTAGGGATATAAATTTTTTTTCTCGATTATCAAATGGATGGGTTCCTAACATCCAAACAGAAAATCCTAACACATGAAACTATTCGCTTAAGCTGTTTATTAAAGTCTTCAACGCCACTTTTTTGGAATGCTTTGTTCAGAAAAACCGTTTTTAGCATCATTTTCATTCTTATGACGCCTTTCTCTTTCTTTCTCATTTTCCTTCATAATCTTCTTGATCAATGCCGGGTGTCAGCAAGAATCTGCTGGGAGTCAATCAAAAACTGTCAGCAAGAATCTACTGAGGGTCAATAGAAAACTAGAAAACTCCAGACCCACCGATGTGTGTTGCAGTCATCCAATCGTAGTTCATCACACAGACTTTCGAACCCTATTGAAAGCCTCTTTCTGAAAATGTCATTAGACCCAAGATCGGATTCAATGCATGGCCAAATGTTGAGTGAAAAGACAGGGCTATTTCTATGTGAGCGATTCTCAAATGAGCGATTCCCTAGTGAGCGATTCCCAAGTGAGCGATTCTCAAGTGAGCGATTCCCAAGTGAGCGAATTCCCAAGTGAGCGAATTCCTAATTGAGCGATTACCATATGAGCAATTCCCAAGTGAGCGAATTCCGAAGTGAGCGAATTCCCGATTGAGCGATTCACATGTGAGCAATTCCCAGGTGAGCGAATTACCAGGTGAGTGAATAACCAATTGAGCGAATCCCATGTGAGCGATTCCCAGTTGAGCGAATTTCCAAGTGAGCGAATTCCCAATTGGGCGATTCCAAACGAGTGATCGGGAATGTAATAACACTTTCTTCATATTTTCTTTCTTTACCTAACATTTTTCTTTGTATGTATTTCTTTTTTCTTTCGTTTTCTGGGTGTATTGTTAGTGTTTTCGTTCATGTATGTTTTAACGTTTTCATCTTTTGTCTCTGCTTTCTTTCCTTTTCGTTTTTCTTGTCATTTACTTTTTTTTGTTCATGAAACAACACATTACAAGTAAGTTGTCATTTTAAATATCCGTTGTCTCCTGTATAATTCTAATACAGCTCGACATGCTTGAGTCTTTCATCGTTGTAAGTGTGAAAATCGTCATAAAAAACATAAACAAAAGAATGCTGAAACAAACAAAACATCAAGAGAAAGGAAACGTCAACAAAAATGAAGACATCAAGAATAAGTGAAAATAGGTGGAAAAGCGTTGAAAGAGAAAGAAAAAATGAAGACAGTGACAAGAAAGAAGCAACATAAAGCAGCAAGGAAGAAAGAAAAAAATGTGAAAAAAGAACAAAAAGGCAAAAATCAGGAGAGATTGAAGGCAAAAAACTAAGATGAAAAATCACAAGGCATAAAATTATGTAGAAAATAGAGCGTGCCGCATTGTATAAGATCTACAACGGGAGATTATGCTTATTAAAAATAAGAACTTTTAATTTGTTGTTTCATAAGCAAAAAAGAAAAAAGTAGATGAAGAGAAAAACGAAAGTAAAAGAAAGCATAGACAAAAGATGAAAACGTAAAAACATGCATAAACGAAAGCATTAACAATACACAGAAAAGATGAAGAAAATACATACAAAGAAACGTACAAGGTAAATATGAAGAGTGTTACTTCATTCTCGATCGCTCGTTTGGAATCGCCCGATTGGGAATTCGCTCAATTAGGAACCGCTCACATGAGAATACCCCAAAAGACACAGCTTTTCAGGGGCTAAGCGATCGCCCTCATGAGTTCCGTTTTATGGGACCACATCAGTCTTGTTCTTATATTTTGTACAAAGTAATGTTGTCAACTTTGATACCGCATGTAACAATGAAAAAAAATAAAACGACTTCATTTTATTAGACATCATTGGAATCGGTGGAAGCTCCTTCATCTTCGATTGGCCTAGGTAGTTCAAGGTCGATAAGCTCTGTCGTCTTCTTAGCTCCGTGCGGCGGCGGTCCGATTAATTGGCAAACTTCGTCGTACGTGAGGGTTTCTTTTTTTAACAAAGATTTGGCCAACTATAAAAAAATTAAGTTTATTTTTCTTTTCAGGTATCAGACTAGGCTGCACCTCGAAACTTTGAAGCGAAAAATTCATGTACGTTGAGTAGATACAACAGCAAGCGCTAAACATTTTTACCAATAACTATAGTCTGTTTTTCTTCAAATGCTTCCAAATAATGAAAGTAGAAAGCAAGAAGTATTTCAGATTTTTGCGATTTTCTGACAAACAAAATACCATGTAGGACTGGAAATTTGTGAGCATACTGGCCTAATCTTTAGCAATTTTTCGAGTGAAAAATTTTACAAAAAGAATTTTATGCAAACGATTTTGACGACAGTACTGATTTGTGTCACTTTTCAATGTGGAAGCATTTTATAAAAAACAGACTATAATTATTATTGCAGTGTCGGAAAGTTTCACAATCTCAGATTCGATTTCTGGGTAATTTTCATGGGAATACAGACGTGTATCATTACAAGGGTAGTGGTCTTGAGGAAACATCGAAAAATTTATTTCTCACCAGATCCAATTTATCTCGATTTGCCTTTAGAATTTGCTCCGCTCTTCTATAAGCAGTCATGACCAAAGCGCTTGCTTCCTAAATAAATAAAAGCTACGGGTTAGTGACATGAGAAGATTAAACGTCAATCATAATGCGTTTCGCCTAAATCAATCTATCGAGTAAAAAGCAATTGGAATCATATCTATGGTCAACTGTTTTCCGAAAAATTATTCTGATGGCTTCTTCTATCTCCCATATATTGACTGACAATACTCCATTCATGTTAAACGATAAATGAATACAGCGGTCGAAGTTACAGCGAAAGTAGCCGTACTACAGTCCATTTCTTTCTAGGGACTTGGAAAGCAAAACGATGTTTAAGTAGAGAAGAACCCGCTTGTTTAACTCGAGGGCTCTTTTTTTCCCAAGTTAACCGTAGCAGATAGATTACGATGTGTAAGAAAATGATCTCCACGTGAATTGCAGACTTTCGATTTGAAATGCGTCTTTGAAGGTTTCTAGTCTCATTTTTAAATAAATGGACCATATAAATCCAGGAATCAATTGCGGCAGTCTTGTGATTTTTGGAAAAAACGATAACAAACAAACTTGCATCATAAACGTTCATTTTTTTCGATAAGGTCAACGAGCACTCCATAATTTTGAATCGTTCTTGTCAGTTTTGTTAGAATCGGATCTTCGTAAGAAAGCAAGCTTTTCCAACAGAGTATTAAAATTTTGTGTCAATAAAATCAGACATGCACGGCAAGAATTTTCCAGAGGGCAGGGTCCTTGGACTTTTATCCAGGCGGTAGGGGGGGGGGTAGGCGAGCAAAAAAACAAAGAAAGTTCTGCAGGCCTGTTTTCCATACAAAATATACACAAGTCATCAAAAAAGCTGTCTTGGAAAAAGTTCACCGTTTTTTCCGGGCAAGGGTCTCAGGTAAGGGGGTATACCCCCCCTACCCGCTACTACATGCATGTATGAACTCAACTCAACAGAAGCAGAAAGACAAAAATCTGAGACTGAGACCAAGAATTTATAATCGTTTGTTCCTTATACATGGGAAGCGCTATAAGAAACCCACCCAGAATCTTCGGTCATGTGACTAGCCGTGTAGTGAATCCTACTTCTAGTTAAAGTGAGAAGTTCTTGGTGCTTGAAGAGTCAAAATTATTGTCCGGATGTCTGATTTTTGCATTTCAGCATGAAATTGATACGATTCTGCTGTTCTGCCGTAATTTATTTTACACAGCTGAATTTTTCGATTTTCTAGCTGGTTGATGGCACAACACCACTGTCCAAGTCTGCTGACTCCAAGACTAGATTAAGGGGCCTAATCATTTTAGACGAAAAAAGTTAATAATAATTTTTTGTAGAAAATGGTTATTTTTAAACAAAGATCAAATCAAAAGCGTCAATTTTTCAGCACCTCTTTTGATTTTTCTACCACAATCACTATTCTTTGGGTAAAGATATTCCCCTGGTGATCCCTCTCCCCGAACGTGGACAACCGATGACTGTGTTTAAACCTTCGGTTTAATTTTTATTTCTTGCATATTCTTATCGTTTTTCCGTTGCATATATTTCCCACTTTTTATTTATTTATGTTTATTGATCGTACATAAACTTACACAGTAACTATAGTAATGTACAGAATGTTCAAAATCAGGAATGGAATTGCGATATGCGTTTGGTTACCGTGAAGCATCGGTTTCAAAAAAGCCAATTGTCGAACTACAAGCTAGAAGTTTGATCCATAAAAAGTTTTTGGGCTTACGCTTGGAGGCCATTTTTATTGTGTTAGCAATATTTCTATCAAGATTTTCATACATTTGTAAAGTAGAATACATGAATGAAATCCTCAAATTGTTTTTCAAGGCTTTTGACATATACCTTATCGATTAAATTTCCCAAACTTTTGCTAAAGGGTTTATCGAATGCGTATTCTTCTTCACCAGGCGGCCGAGCGAATGATAGAGGGCCTACCGCAGGACTCATGCCGTAATGTTTGACTTGATCATAAGCGATTTTGGTCACTTTTTTCAAATCATTATCTGCGCCCGTTGTTATTCGATTGAAAACCACGTTTTCGGCTGCTCGACCAGCCAAGGCCATACACATGCGATCCGAGAGCTAATAGCAGGAAAAGTTGAACACGAAAAAAAGAAGAAAATGAAATTATACAAAATTTACAGGATATTGGGATGGCACACTTTTATAGCAAAAATTTTACAGTCATTTTATCCTAGAGTCACTGGTTTAGAAGCTTTTATCGGAGGTTTCGGGGACTTTCAGGACTTGTTGTTTGACAAATACATTTCATGTACGATTTGTTGTTAATAAAATTTTCCTTCGTCCGACTTCTTAGACTAAACGTTCTTGGTATACTCTTACAGAAATTCCTTGTTTTAACTTACGTCATCTTGGGAATAAAGCTTTTTGTCTTGCGGATCATATTGAGCAAATCCTAAAGCCGTCGACGTTCTCGGAACAATGGTAACCTAAAAATCTGAAATTTGACGTCTTACAATATAAGACGGTGAAAAGCTATATATTCAGCATTAAGATTCCGTCGCTTTTCTTAATTCTGATATGCAAGAGTGTACACAAATTTCACTGACTAAATTTTCCAGAAACTTGGATTGAAAATTGAATATGCCTGAAAATCTATGGGGAACCAGAAATTCTTGATCGGAAAATTAACCGAAGTAGAAGGTTGATAAATTTTTGGTAGAAATGACCAGTCTCAAGCTACAACAAAAGATAATTTATATTGTCAAATAATAATGCAGTTTAAAATTCATTATTCTGTCGTCACCCTACTCAAATAATGTTAACCTTGAGCAGGGCGTTTGTATGCTTTAGTAGCCAACCGACCAAAGCATGACCACACTCGTGATAAGCTACGACTTCTTTTTCTTCGGGCGAAACCGTGCTACTTCGTTTTTCGGGGCCTGGTGGAAAAAATGATGAAATACAAATCCAAACACGGGAAGCGCGTTGAAACGATACCGTGCAAAACTCGATCTAAAGCCTCGTTTATATACTTTTCGTTAACGACAGCGCTTTCAGCCGACGCAGCACGTATTGCTGCTTCGTTACAAACGTTATTAATATCCGCACCTGAAAAATAAAACTGTCTTCTGTAGTCCATCATTGGGTTTTTGGGATTTGAGATTTTGTATAAAATAAAAATTAATTAAAAATAAGATCCAAAACCAAGAATTTAGGATTAAATATTCAGTACGAAGTATATAGAAAATATGATAAAAAGATAACGACAACAAAGATAAAATTTCATTCAAATATGGAATACAGATATTATTTTTCATGTTTAGAGAATCATGTATAGATTGTTGAATCAAGAAAGTCTTCGTCACTAATTTCTACAAACCACGTAGTAAATTCAATTTTTCCTTCCGTATTTTCTTCGAATATATTTATGAATATATTTTACCGCTGAAACCGGGCGTCAATTTTGCTAAAATTTTCGAATAACTCGACGGCTCTTTCGCCAACTTGACCTTCCTCAAATAATAATCGAAAATTTCTTCGCGTTCGGCCAGAGTAGGAAGGTCAATATCAATATGTCGATCAAAACGACCTCGGCGTAACAACGCCTGAAAAGCTATCGACTACAATCTGAATAAGAACGGTTTCCAAATCGCACATTACTTTATCGAGAATGTCAGCGCGATTCGTAGACGCCAGGACGACTACACCTTTGGACGAATCCATACCTTAACAATGAACCACGCTTCATTTTTCAGCCCAATAAGCGTCTGATATCTAACTCCATAGGAGGTGGGTGGACTTTTACCACTATACCACAACCACCATCGCAAGTCGTGTTTAGGTACTGACACTAATCTCGGTTATATGTTGTAAGAGTTACTCATATTTCGTTTGGTTCGATTTCACTTTAGTATCCAAGATATTTCTATGGCATACGGTTAAGTTTTTGATCAATAAATTGAAAATTACATACTTTATATGAAAGTTGAAAGCATGCTGAGGTCTGAACAACTTGAAAATCTACTGGAGATGGGAATCTGCTGGGGGGGGGGGGGAATGGGCAGATTACATAGCCAGAAGTAGGCTTTTTATGCACAGCGCACTGTTTTTCGGTCATGTAGCAAAAATTTTGAGGATTTTCAGTACAGAACAGAAATACTTGATACGGCGAAAGCAAATTTAACAATATCAAAGCCGAAAAGACTCCATTCTTATCATACTAAAAATATTTTGAACAATCTACGGTAATTGCTGTGATTTTTTAAGATTACTTTGGATCAGAAAAAATTCGTTCGGTGCAAACATTTTTTTGTTATTTTCGCACCGTGCAGATAAAGGCACGCAGAAAAAGCCTGGTGGTCAGATCCCCGAACTATACCCCTTCAAACGAGAATAAAATACGATTATACCGAAAAATCACTTTAAAAATCGGTAGGAATATCTCGAATCTCCAAAAATGAATAATAAAAAATATCAAATTTCTTACGAGACAATAATCGACCAGTGATCATGTTTTTAAACACAGAGCCATATTATATTGATACAATTGATTTGAACTAGCTTTGCAAACTGAATTTGTAAAAAATCCAACAGCCAAAACCATTAGCCGCTTGCAGAAATAAAAATTTATCATGCTGCGAAAACAAACACCGTTGTGAATATTTCCAAAACTAAATAAGCTTAAACGCTGTACTGTAGTTCGAACGAAAAAATCGTATCAACCTACCATCCATTTCGACAAGCAACTGGTTCAACGTGTGTTCATGTTCAGAATTTCCCACTTGTGCACCTCTGAAAAGAGATTACCATAAAAGACAATTGCAGGATCATACAATAAACATAGATAAACCAGGAAGACAACACAAAATACAGCATACAGGGATGTTAAGGATTAATATGTTGGTTTTACGAAGTTTTAGAACTTACGAATCGTGAAACCGTTACTGGTTCCTATAGCAAAGACGTCGGGAATGGGCCGTGAAATTGTTCGAATACTTACTCTCAACTATCGATGTACATTGTGTTCATATATATGATGATAACGTGTCATAATCGCACGGTCTCAACATTAATGTGAATTCAAATCTCAGCAGACATGTTAAGGATCTAAAATCTGGGGGGGGGGATCAACCGGGCCCTCCGGGAGGGACATGGTGAACAATAGGATTAATATTTCGTAGATTGATGATCAAAATATCACTTTTGTGATAACTGGTAGTGACATGACAGTGAAGATCTAAGGAGGAGGAGGAGGAGGAGGAGGACGTGCACAAATTTCGCTACAATTAGATTAATATATTATGAAAAACTTTTTGGTCAATTTTGTCACTACGATATCCTAATAGCTACGCGTCTTTTTCACGCAGCTTTCTCGTACTCGCCAGATTCGCCGGATCTTCTTCGGCCAATGGCATCGATTTCGTCAATGTAAATCATGCACGGGGCCCGCCTTTTGGCTTCTTTGAATAGATCCCGCACTCTAGCAGCGCCCAAGCCTAAAAGCAGCTCACATAACATACAACCAACGAACGAAGATGCAATAAAAAACCTCCGATCATTTCAACAAATTCTGTTCCATTAGTCGCCAAAAACGGCACGTTAGCTTCCGAGGCAACGGCTTTGGCTAACAGGGTTTTACCGCAACCGGGTGGCCCCAAAAGAAGAGCACCTTTAGGTAACTTGGCACCCAATTTCTAAAGAGAAAACCTATAAGTGATACCATCCTGTAAGACCTCCTGTCGGTTGGGGGAAGGGTAAAACCCAAATTTATGGGGTCAGGGTATCCATTTTCCCCAAAATCTTGGGGTCACTAAAAAAAGGTAAAAAAACAAAAATTTTGAAAGATTTCCCAGAAAAGGCCAAAAAAGCCATTTTCGCCCCATTTTTTCGAGTTGGGGGAAGGTCAGAACCAGACCCCAAAATCAGATTTTCAGATAGGGGTAAATTTAAAAATTTACGGGTGTAGTCTAGGTAAATGTCTACTGAAAACGTCATTTTCATCAAAATTAGGCACCCAGTGATGGATTTTTAGGACTTCAGGTAGTAGTAATAGCACCCTCTTAACGCTCTCCATGGGGCAATCTGGTCAGAAAATATGGGCACTAGGTCCGACCGAGTTGGGGGAGTTTCCCCTCGCAACCTCTTCCAGTTACATGTATGTGGAATAGTATTCAGTGCGGCACCGTTAAATTTAACACAACAAAAATAGTAATCGCAATTGTGTTTTAATAATCAATATTGAGGAAAATAACTTCTGTTCCAAGGGGAAATCTAACCATAAAGCAAAGATGCATTGTCGTAAAGGCTTTCTTCGAAATAGATTTTTGGGGCCTTTTCTGCACAAAAACAAAATTGTGAATCCAGTAATTTATGCAGACCTTTTGTATACATCAAGCGTCCGAATCAAGAAAATAATTACATTCTCCAGCATTTAAAATGACTAAATTGTCAAAATTTGTATGTTTTTATATTTGTATGTTTTCCCCCACAATTGCCACCAGTTCCACTTTTTTATACTTTAATAACATTCTTACAAGGCTAGAAATTAATAAAGACTTATTGACTTCAAAATTTTAATTACATATGAGGTCAACTAATAGCAAAATTGATTTTTTTCGCGTAGGTACGCATTTCACAACAAAAGTCTCTCGAAAAGAAAACCGTTCATTTCCAGTCTGCACATGCAGTGTAATCTCGTTATTACATACTAGGGATTGCGTGCACCCTCACATAATGAGAACGACAGCATGGTTCCAGTCGAGTTTATATTTTAATATAGTGACTCAACTCGCTAAGACGAACTCCTTGAGTGCTTAGTACAAACGGTTCGGGAAAAAACTTACTTATACCTAAGGTTTGGCCGAGATCTGGTTTTCTAGGGATCCGGGTCAGGTCAATCCCGGTCGAGATCGGTATTTTTATAAAAATTGCGTATAAAACATGTCGGGTTTTTCTGGAAGTATCATTTGTGAAGCCAATAGGGATGGGCCGGGTATCCGGATCCGCCTAAATTTTTGGGTTCATATTTGATCCGGATCAGATGATCTAATTTTTTTGAATCCGGGTCCGCTGAACCAAATTTTGAACCAAGATCCGCTATCGTCAAAAAAGTGATTGGCTATCTTCAGAAGCCAATCATAATTTTTCAGTTCTGAGCATTAAATTTCTTTTTACCGTAGGGTTGGAAAGTCTCATTGGTCATTAGTTAAGGAAATAAATGGCAAGGTCCAGGTTTCTGATCAACGACAAGATTTTCACTACTGTGGAGTGATTTTGACCCGAATCCAGGGACCATGTCTTAAATACAGTACTGATACGTGGATGCTACTAGAGCAGATTTAAAAATACACCCATACCCTAGGTCTTGGTACCACAAAATCGCATCATCGAGACTCTTACCATATCACCTCATCGAGACTCTTGGCAAAAACTTGCCCAGGTATGGGTTCGACAAGTAATTAATTAGAAAGTGATATATTAAGGAATCTCACCCCTAGAAATCGTCAGCTAATGGCTAGTAACAATTGTGACCCCTAGCCAGCCCCACGATCTATTTTCACCGCAAATATATTTTTTATGGTTTTCGGCAACAAAAGGTTACAAAAAATCCAAATACTTTTCCAATCTAAAAGCGAAAGTTCTGAAATTTTCATGTCCAATAACTATTGCCCTAAGGGTCGTAAATAAAAAAGTAATTTTCCGTCCTGCAAAGCCTGCTTTGTATAGACAGAAAAATAAACATGTGACCTGAAATAAACATGTATTTACACCCGAAATTCGAGAGTACAGAGCGTCCTGTACCCCCAACCTCCAGCTCCGTTACAGTATGAACAGATCTTGGAGAAACGAAATCAATTCGAACAATGCTATTTTCATCTAAAATTAACTTCCAAGCAGGTTTATTCTATCTCAACCCTAATGTCAAAATGCAGTAAATAATTACGCGACGGACACTGAAAGACAGTGTATGTTTTCATATCAACTGTTGAATGAGCTTTTACAACTGAATTGTCAACAGCTTTTCCTTGACCATTCAACATCTAGGCAGCAATTCATGAATTTCTATTTCTTTCACAAGAATGCCTAGACTTGACAGGATATTGAAATACAAAAAAATAACTGGAACCGTTACACCTGTCGTACCGTAAACTTTTCGGGGACTTTTAAATAATCGACGAATTCTTTAATTTCGATTTTGGCTTCTTTCAAACCGACGACGTCCGAAAATTTAATTTTCAAGTTTTCATTGATCTGATAGGTCGTGGAATCAACGACGCGAAATTTCGCCTTCCTCAAAGAATCCTACAACAAAAGAAATCGGAATGAGTTAACAAACGAAGGCCCATGTATCATCTTTCCAGCTTTGGAGAGAGACACTACGTATTATTTGATAGATTTTATTTTTTTCTTTTCAAAAGATTCCAATATATTAACGTCGTGATATGCCTTTCGATTAATCTGTCATTTTAACAAAAATTCTGTCGACTCCAAAAATAAATACTATGAGAGAAATAAAGAGGCAAAACTATAAAAAGTTCAAATTCTTCAGTTCGTGACAAGCGTGAAAACTATATAAAATTTAGACGGCAATTATCATCAAGAAGTTAAATACTTACGAACATATTTGTAAACATACTAGAGCTAAGTTTACTCTTCTTTCGACCGAAACCCAATACAAGGTATGCCGCAAGCCCAACGATCGCATACAGAATAACGTATGAGCTGAAAAGATGTACATACATAGAAAAACCTATTTGCAAATAAGCATCGGCATATTTGCGTGTAACAGGTTTCTGACAATGGGTTGGGGGCAGGGTTTTTTTAGTTATTTTAGGGGCCTTGGCACCTAAAAGTTTGGAAATGGCTCCTAAAATTTTAGGTCTAGGAGTCATTTTGGCACCTAAAATTTTGACTTATTCACATATATTATGGTGAATTGTAGTTATTTTCATTGAATTTTAGATTTAAAGTAAGTGTTTTACAGGTTCTAAAATCATAAAACATCGAAAATTTCCCGGCGCTTCGCACCGGATCTCATTATATAATTTTTCAAATTACTCTATGCAATGTTTTTCTACAAATCAAACTTTCTGGGAAAAAAATTCTCGACAAAGGGAAAAAATATGAGGGTTTGCTTCGCATTGAAAAGATGAATTTCGGTGCCTTTAAGAGATTAAAATCTCAATTTCTCCATTTTTTATAACTATTACTTTAAATATGGAGCAGAGTTTAAATTCATGATCATAATAGAGGTGATTTTCATAAATTTCAAGTTTAATTTGAATTTGTCAAACTTATGAAAGTATGAACATATTTTTTAGTTCGTAAATACATGTTCTCGAACCATGTATGTTTATCGAATAAGTTATCCTTAAATTGTTTTTCTAGCATTTTAGAGTGTCAAAATCTAAAAAGAATTTCGTTGCGTAGCGCCGGAAAGATATAGAAAACAAGAGAACAATAAGAACAGAATCTGCATTTTGAACACCCTATACTTTTGAGTCAGAAGGAAATAAACTCAAGTGCTACCTTGGAAAAAGGTTTGTGCAAAAATAAACGAAATATCATATTTTTTGCATAAAAATTTTCTTTGCACAAAGATTTCTCGTCCGATCGTTGTACATGTAGAAGAAGCCTGTAACCGAACACGCGAGTAATTTTTTCTATCTCGTATCAACTGATTGAATATCTATATAATTTAATTATATAGTACGTTCTACAGTGTGTTACATGCCGTTTTTCGATATTCTTCAATTAAAAATTTTTGGCTCCCAAAATTTCAATTTGGCCCCTAAAAATCCAGGCCTAGGAGCCATTTGGCTCCTGGTTTTCAAACCAAAAAAAAACCTGGTCGGGGGTCATTGTCTTTTTCGAAGGGCGTCAGATGATGCACGGTCTTAGATTTGGAAATTCATTTACTACTTCCATAAAAAAAGCTCACTATAGCAAAAAATTTTCCTCATTTTCTTCTCAGTAGGTTATAGTAATTCGAGAAAAATTGCACAATGTGTGCTTGAGAGGAATTACTCACTGGTCTTTTCGACACATTTACTGAGCGAATGATAATGGGAAAGTATGCAACTTCTGAGCCATATAGCGATTTTTAGGAAAGTATATCAGCACATTAATATTACTTGTAGGAAATCATTATAAATATAATTGGGAGATAAAATAATGACTTATGTGCAGACATGCGCGGCAAGAATTTTCGAGGGGGAGGGTCCATGGGCTTTTTTCCCTGGGAGGTAGGGGGGTGGCTCTGCAAAAACAAAAAAAAAGTTATGCAAGCCAGCTTTTCACACAAAATATGCTCAAAAAATTGCCCCTTGGGAAGAAAAACATTATGTTCTTAAAATTCTTCCTCTTCATGCTCTCCTTTCTTTTTTCCCGCACCTGCGTTAGGTCTTCTGTGCGCATATGGTTGGCATACTTTCCTGCTATGAGTTGAGACATCCCAGGTCCGTTGATGCGGATCAGGAGTGGTACCTGGTTTCAAACTCGTTGTTCATAATCTAATGGGATTAATAATACTAAAGCCACATTCATCATCAGCACTTTCAATTGGAAGCACTGCTGCAACCGTTATAAGTGATTGAATAAGCTCTGAAGATGCTGGTTCAAATAATTTTTCCGTTGTGCCCGATTATTGAAATGTGCAGGAATCAGTTGACACGACATTCTTCAAGTGTGACTATTCTCTGCGTATAATTAGTACATTCAAGTTGCATGATTGGAAGCTGGAAAAAGGGGGTTGAAATAGTAAATGGTGTTTGACCGTAAAAAGGGTAAAGTAGGGGCATTAATCATTTTTGTAAGTTGTAATTGAGAATTGTTTTGTGGTGAGAGTACTACACCACCCCCCTCCGCAAAAAAGTTGGGAGCAAAAAAATAAAAAAGGTCACAGCATATTTCAAGTACTACCCTTACAATTTACGATTTTACCCCTACCTAAATTTTCGACCTTAGGGACCTCTGCTTCTTACACCCAATCACCATACTTTTTCAACTTATATTAGTCACATCTGTGAAACTATTAGCTAGGTCGAACTTTTCAAATTTTAATGTTACTTCTCTGGAATATATTATGTTATTTTCGAATAATCGTTAAACTACGCATATTGTTTTCATTCTTATGAAGACTTTCTCTCCTTTCCTGCTCATTTTCCTTATCATCTTCTCGATCATTGCTACAGGCCACGAATCTGCTCAGGGCCAATAGCCCCGACCACTCCACGTGCATATATAGTGATGACCATTGACGGGAGATTCTCATTGCACTTCACACCTCCCATTACATGTTCGGAGGGAGGGGATGGGAAAGAGTCGTAAACTTACGTCGCATTTACGCGATTATAGACGACTAAAACACCACGATCGGCTGGAATGCCTAATTCTCGTTCAGCTTTACGTAAATTATCCTCGAAGGACGCTAGACTGGGCACTTCCATTTGAAAAACGGGCGGTAAAATATTTGAACTCATCGATTGACCTTTAAGGACAGCGTTATCGTGCAATTTGATGAAAACCCGCGTATTCGGCGGATTAACGACTATCTGCTCCACCTGTACAATTGCAGAAAATAGATAAAACTATGAATTCGTACAATTGCGTCTAGGGCATGAATACAGCATATTTCCTCATTTTATATATCCAGTCACGTGATGTAAGTTGAATAGATCTTTTTCATGTCAAGTTGAAGATTTCGCTCATTTTAAAATTATAATTCCATATTTTAGAAACTTCAGCTCGGGAAAACAAATTAGCAAAATTTCGAGCTCATGGTTCAGTCCTTCGACGGAATTTTAAAAATCCACGATTATTGATTCAAGTATTTATTGTAAATCTACGGCGTTTGTTGTAAAATTAACTTCCCGATTATTTACTTCTCCTTTAGCCAGCATATCGCCGACAAATTCACGCCACGAAACCGTCCTTTGTTGTTGAGTAAATGCATCATCAGGTGATTGACCATTTCCTTTATTTCTTCTCGTGAAATAAAGGAATGACAACCCTAACGCAACAAACGATAGAAAGTTTACAAATGAGGACAACCCCTCTGGCGGCTTTTTATCTAAAAGTTGGAGATAAAAAATCGAAATATTACATGTGAACGTATATACTACTCGACATCACATATCAACTTGTCATGAAATAACGATTATAGATGAAACGGATCAACCTTTTTGACTGATCGGATCCCGATCCAAAAAAAGTTGCTTCATCGGGTCTGGTTTCAAAAAATTCAATCGACGGATCCGGATCCAGAACAGCAGATCCGGGCGCTGTATATGAATCAATAATAATGTCCACATGTTTTGAATTCATAAGAAAATTGAAGCAACAGCTCAAAATCTTTAGACCATGCCTTTTTCACTCTCTATCTACACCGTGCAGAAATGGCCAAAAAATTGCACATTAGTTTTTCCCAGTTCCAAATAATTTAGAAAATTACAACAATTACAGTAGTAGTCATTTTGAGAACGTAAAAAATCAAGAAGTATGTCACGCACAGTATTTATATTCGATAGGTAATGGCACAAATGGACAAGTGTGCTTAACGGTTTGAACTGTAGCGGGAAAAATGCAAATTACGTTATAATTATTAACCCACCGCATAGTACCGGAAAATTTTGGATTTAACATCCCAAAAAGCTGGAAAATGCACCTTTTCATCGATTCTGTTAGTAGTGGAAACTAGGGATGTCCCGGTGCCACTTTATGCCGCTGCCGGTGCCAATCAAACATGATTTTTTTACACATATTACAAATGAATTTTGAGTCCTTTTATAGCCATCAATTATCTTTCTATAAGTGAGTTTGGTACACAATATTTACTGTTTTTTCTCGCAAATCACATTCTTTAATTTAGTTTAAAAATAAATTCTGGAGAATAACTAACTTCTATACTCCAATTTTTTTAAAATGATCGATGCAGTAATTCCCACGAAAATAAATTCATTGAAAAAACTAGTAAGCTTATTACTGTAATCAACGAAAAAATTTTTTTGTTAGTGAGCAGCGGACATAATAGTTGAAAAATATCCTCAATAACCTAGTTAAGTGGTAAAAACTTCTCAAGTGGAACTCAGTTATCAACGCAGTTCCGTAGAAATCGACAGTGAACAAGCATAATGATTTTCAATGGTTTTGGCTTATGTAGAAATTAAGCATTTAAAGTTTTCTGCCAAGTGAAAATTGCGTATCAAATTGTACATATTTTATTGGTTTTCGCTGCATCTATCATTATAAAAAAAGAGCGCCATAGTCGTTAAATGAAAGTATTTCACCATTTTGACAACCAATACAACTAAGGGGTACCGAGACATTAGAGCGCGGCACAATAGAGCGCGGACATTAGTGCGCAGACATTAGAGCGCAGAGACATTAGAGCGCGGGACAATAGAGCGCAGGGACATTAGAGCGCGGGACAATAGAGCGCGGGACAATAGAGCGCGGGACAATAGAGCGCAAGGACAATAGAGGGCAGGACAATAGAGCACGGACGTTAGAGCGCGGACATTAGAGCGCAGGGACAATAGGGCGCAGGACAATGCAGTCGCGGACGCAGGGAGTAGGGGCGACTGCGCCTGGCATACTAATGTTCCAAAAATAAAACTTATCAAAATAATTTTTAAACACAAATTATTAGAAATCTGCAAAACGTGATCAAATACTGCATCCAAAGTTTACTTTTTTTCAATTTTTTCTTTTTTCTTCTTTAATCTATCATCTATTTTGTTGCCAGTCGCCCAATTGTTTAGTTTTTTTGTTTCCTTTTTTGAAAAGATTAAAAGAAAAAAAGAAAAAATATATCAATGCAATTAATTTAACAAAAATATGAAAATTGTAAAAAAAATTTCCGCATCCCCCACGAAACAAATTTCTGCGTCGGCCACTGGGACAATAGAGCGCAGAACAATAACGCATAGGCGAAATAAAGCACACGGACATTGGAGCGCAGGAAGCACACAAAAATCAGATCAGAGTAAAATAAAAAAGCTGAAAATATTTTGAAAAATAACTACATTTCAGCTCAAAATGCATTCTTCAAATTTTTTTATGTCCCTAAAGAAGTTCAGGTCAAATCGTTTTTCTACCATGCAGTATTTTTTCCCATTTTTTGTTCTTTTTCTTCCTTTTTCTTCTTTCACTTTTCTTAATTTTATCTGTCCCCTATTTTTAATTTATTTTTTTTCTTTTTTTTATTTATTTTTTTCTCTTTGTATTGATTTTCTCGTGTTTTTCTCATTCCTTCTTTATATCTCATTGTTCGTCTACTTTCTCATTACACATATTTTTTTGCATTTTTTTATTCAGTCGCTCACATCGAATTTATCTCTAATCCATAATCGCACACATATTTTTATTGATTTATTGCTTGCCAACCTTTGAACCTTTGAATAAAATTGTGTCATTTTATTATTTTCGAATTCATGTTGAATTTCTAACTTGCATTCAGAATCACACGCAGTTTTTTGGCAGCTTTTGAAAACTTTGTCAACTTCTGAAATAAAGCTGCTTGCATAGTACACTTCTTTCATGTTCAAAAACAATTTTAAAATTCACGTTCATTCAGACCACGGAACGTTGGTTAATTTTTTTCGAACCAACAGATGCGCTCTAATGTCCCCGCACCCCCCTATGGTCCTGCGATCTAATGTCCCTGCGCTCTATTGTCCTGCGCTCTAATATCCGCGGTCTATTGTCCTGCGCTCTAATGTCCCTGCGCTCTATTGTCCTGCGCTCTAATGTCCCCGCGCTCTAGTGTCCCTGCGCTCTATTGTCCTGCGCTCTGTTGTCCTGCGCTCTAATGTCCCTGCGCTCTATTGTCCTGCGCTCTAATGTCCCCGCGCTCTAGTGTCCCTGCGCTCTATTTTCCTGCGCTCTAATGTCCGCTCTCTAATGTTCCTGCGCTCTAATGTCCGCGCTCTAATGTCCGGTAACGCAACTAAGGCAATATGCAACTATTGCACTGAATAAATTAGCCGAGGTTGTCAAGATAAACAGGGCTTTGTGCACAGCAGCTTCAAGATGCACTTCGCACGCGGCCCATTCGCCGGCTAACATGAAATATTTGGCCAAGTAAAAAGCAGCAGAGAAAGTAGAAATTAAGGTTCAAGCAGGGAAAAAATACAAATAATGGCAATCGAACAATCTTAGAGCCTGCTATTGACCACGATAGTTCACAAGTTTAGTTCAAAAAAAGTGCAGTTTATTTGCTCTGATCAAAAGCCTATATCGGTTGAAGAAGATTATTCTTTCTATAGCTACTTAAACGCGTTTCGCCAAGATTCAAGTATCTGTGATAAAAACCTTAGGCACCGGCCGGTTTCAGATACCATGGCACCGGCGCCGGTGCCTCGGACATTCTAGTGGAAACACTTAAAACTAACCTTCTCGATCAAAAACTTCTGTTGTGAGCAGAAAATGCTCAAAATTTTCTGCACAGCCGAAATACAATGCAATGTGCGTGAAAAAGTCCGCTTTGCTCCATTATTTCCTTCGGAAAGTAAAATTACATTGGGCAACTGAATAGCAAATCAAGACTTACTATGTTACCTGTTTTTACAGAAAAAATTAATCAAAGTTCAAATTTACATAGAAAATGTTTTAAGAGGGTGATACTGTTGGAAAATTACTGTTCGTCAAGTATAATTACTTGGCTACTGCTGGTTTGGAATTTTTGGAAAAATCAACACAAAACCAATTGAATTTAGTTTTCATTGTGACCGCATTGAATCCATATCCGGATCCAGAAAAAAGGCGGATATTGGCGGCTCCAGACATTAGTACCTAATATTTCCCCACAATTTCCATTATTTCTTCGCTCAAAAATTCTTACAAACCATACATGCGCATAGGGGTGGAGAGCCCGGAGATTATCCCCGGGCTGGACCTTAGGTCAGGGATTTACTGTCAGTCAATTTTGGCCAACCAGTCTTCAGCTGTACAATCAGTGATTGCATACATGCACACGGTCAGGAGTCAAGAGTATAGAAAATGACCAAAATTGGTCCTTTAGTAATTTTTTTCAGAAATCAGGTATATAGTAATTTTTTTACTTTAAAATAAACATTTATGGCCTTTTTTATCAATAATTACTCAACAAAGTTGTTTGCTGACATTAATCATAAACTGTGTTTTAAATTGATCTTTTTTGTAATCTAATCTTTTCAAAATGTTTGTTGCATTTTACTTTGCCAAATTTTTGGCCTATAGTAAACTTTTGCCAAATATTTTATGGTAAGGTAAATCCATACACTGTCCATACCCTGTGTGCATGTATGAGTGGTTGTTTTTTGTGGTTGTCTAATAAACAGGTTGTCATGAACACACAGACTTACTGTCTAGTCAGGAAAGACTGAGGTCAGGGATTTGTTATCTGACTTTTTTCATTTTGGTTTTGTTGTCACTGGCCAGTCACTATAGTTTTTTCTGAAACGAGACTTGCATGTGACTCGACAAGCAGAAAGGGCCTCAGGCTATTGTATTGTGTAGGAAATTGTCAGTATCTGTATGTGATTTTTGAACAATAAATCAATTTTGAAACCTAAATTCCAGTTAATGCTGATTGCTATATTATATCTCAAAATATAATTTTTAAATTTGTTTGCTCCATTATTTACAAATCGACATTCACACGTAACATTAAGTGTCAGTCAGCAGAAATAACTGAACATCATGTTTGTATTCTAAATAAAGTGTACTTTTATGAAAGTAGGAAAAAAATTTGCTACCCAACGATTTCGGGATTTAGCCCATGTTTGTTACAGACTCTTTATTCGTGCATTTTTTAACCTTTATCCAACATTTGGAGGGATCCGGATCCAGAAAATATGGGTGGAGGATATTCGCGTAATCGGATACGGATATCCGTCCCATTTCTAATGACGATTATCATAAACAAAATCATCAAAGGGAAACTCCATTTTCAATTCTGAGACTGGAAAACTATAACATAATTTGTTTTGTGAAATTTAAATTCCGCATTGTAAGAGTTTAGCAATACTAACCTTTATCATCTGGGCGTTTACCATCGGGTGGATAAAACTGTTTCAACAATCGACTCGTGCTTAGATATCGGGCTATAAAACGAAAAAACAAAATGTGAAAAGAATAAACCCGACTTTTGCGAGACTTACTGTGCGTCGGACGTTGCAAAGAAGGTAATACGTCAAATGCATTTCTATAAGATCGAGACGACCTTAGTCCAACGCGTAAAACTTGATACGGGAAAAAACATCGATTCATATCAATCTGAACATTATTAGTTGTTCTTTAAACTCATATTTACAACTCATGAAAATCAAAAAAACCCTAACTTGTAACGCTAAATATATAAATTAAATGTAGTGGTAAATTTTAAACCGTTTTTTAGTATGTTTTTAATATAAAAAAAAATTTGCGCCGTGGACAAGAAATTTTTCAGCTACTTAAATCAATTGGCACAAATGTCCGTGCAGGTTTTCTTGAACAGGCCAGGTTGCAATGTGCAATTTGGGAAAAAACTTGGTTGCACAGGGAAATTGTCAGTTACTCACCTTGAAATTGATAAATTTGCTTACTTATATAACGAAAACAATTGAAAACTAGTTTTGTTGAATTACATTCAATTTGCAACAGTTAAAACTGGATCTCAAGAGTTTCAGAGAAAAATATTGAAGAGACTAGCAAGACTGCCTTATTCGGCGCGAAATGGCAAAAAATTTTGATTTTAAGGCTGATAAAGCGTGGGTAAAATACATTGTTGAACTTATTTATTTTTCTGCGAAAAATCGATTATCGATTGTGATCACCGTTTTTTTCCACGGATCTTTTCGTTATTTCGCAAAAGAGCTCAGTAGTTTTTTTGAGAAAATGCATATTTTACGGTGGTAACCGAAATCAATCTAAACTAAGAGCTTAAATAATAAAACTGAAACTGCCGTTTCATTAATCCAAGCGCAGGCTTAGCCTAACCAACCCATGCCTAAAGAATGAAATTAAGGGCCAGGCCAATAAGCTTTAGCCAGTGTTCTTTTGTGCACAGACATTTGTGCCAATTGGCACAAAGGGCCAAAAAAAAATTGTGCCAATAGCACAAAAAAATTTTTTCACTTTAAAAACATACTGAAAACTTTTACAAAGTTTCATGGCAAAATTTTGATAAAAATATACTGAAGATACTTTCACCGCTCTGATTTGCATAAAAATCGTGCCTACTCTATTTTATATAACCACGTCAGTGGAATAGGAAAAAAACTGATCGAGAAAACGCTTTATATGATTTAAAAACAATCAAATGCTGCACTGCGAGAATTCAGATATTTTTGTGGAATTCATCTGGAACTTTATATTTTTCCTCAATTTTCGGCTTCGAATTTCTTCTTAACAACGATGTAAAGATTAAATTAAGGATGTCTATAAGTCGCGTCGCGTCAATTTTTGGTAGAAAAATTCTGTTAACAATGTCAATTTTTCTGTTCGAATCAAACTAATAAACACTAAAAATAAAAAATTTCGGTTCCCAATCCCATTGAATGAAGAGAGGATGTTAACAATTTCTATTCATTCGAGAAGTAGCTGACAATCACAAAGTCAATCTACTAATACAAACCATGTTTTGGCACACAAAGAAACACTGCAATAAGCATCACCGTTTTTCCCTCAAATTAGGTCTTTTGAGGAAAAAAATTTCGAAATGAGGAAAAAAATTTTGGGTATGGTTCTCATTTTGGAAAAAAATTTGGGGAATTCGAAACCGAAAAGATGCGTTTTCGTGGACTTAAAAGGGTCAAAATCTCAAAATTTTCCGGCGCTTCGAGCCGGTCATGGGTATAATCTTAACTATTTTCTATCAGGCGCGGCCGTTAGCATGTCTATTTCGACTTACTAATTAATGCTCAACAGTTTCTATCGATCAAGTTAGCTCGTTTCATTTTCTAATCGTTAACAGTCAATTATGTGTTTATGTCGCCAAAAATTGAGATTTTTCATCAATTCTCTCAATTTTTTCTCTCGATGCTTGGAATTTTTTAAACGTTTGCAACTTGAACATTTGCGTTTATTGAAGACGGAAATTGAAGACATGATTCTAGACTGCGATTTTAAAACTACTGTTCATGAATATCTGTTGGAGAGATTTATTTTCCAGAGTTTTAGAATATAAAAACCCTAAAATTTTTCCGGCGCTCCGCGTCGGAATTTGAAACAAATTACACTTCATCAGTTTGATTAAATTTAATTCTCAACGTTGTAAACGTTCATTTTGCAGCGTTTTAGACAGTGAAAGTCGAAAAATTTTTCCGGCGCTCTGCACCGGACCAAGAACCAAGTTAGCGGGCATTGGGTTTTTGGGTTGATGGGGTTTTTTGGGTTGGAAAATTGGACATTTTTTGGTTTTTAGGTTTTTAAAAAAAATCCATTTTTTTCTCAGGAATACAAGTTTTTTCCTGATTTAACAATCAATTTGAGGGTTGAGCCAACTTTAGTAACTGCAATGCAGTCTTTTCTGATACTGACATGAAGATGAAGAAAAGAATACGTTTCGTGACAAAATGCTGGAGAGCGGCCACAAATCTGCTATGCAATTTTGGTTGACGCAAAAAGGCAAAACGTGGCCTTCGCTTCCAAAAATTGCCTTGAGAGTACGTTTTTTAAGACTAACATAGGCAAACAAACAAGCGAAACTGATTTTGTCACTTTATAATCAGGTGTTTTCCATTTTGGTGTCAACTGCGTCATCAGAGCGTAATTTCTCAACATTTGGCTTTGTTCATACCAAGTAGCATATAATCGATCGTCATCTGCGTCGGTCGAAAAGCTAGTATTTATAAAATCCAATGCCAAAAAATTTTTTTACGATGCATTAGTATATGATTTAATTTATTATAAGGAATCTGCGTATTTTTGCCTAAAATCAGGAAATATGATCTGAAATTGTTTTGCTTTATGGAGGATAAAACTTCAGAGATGTTGCATTTGCTTTTCTTTTATACTTAATTCAGATCCACAATTGCGAAATTTAAAAAAAATCTGATTAAACCCAGAAAAACCCAAATTCGAAATTTTTAAAATGCCAAGAACTAAATAAAATTGGTGATTCTAATCGGAAACACAGAAATGTTAATAACGGATAAATCCTTGAGAACTCTGTCGTTAACATGCTTCACCCGCTCCTGTAGAACAACAATATATTCTTCATGAGCTCATTTTGACTGACATAACCAGAATTTCCTAAATTTTTCCTCATTTTTGCATGTTTCTGACTAAAAATACAACAACATGCTTGGGTATGCTCAGGGTTGGGAAAAAACCCATTTTAAAAATTTCGAATTTGGGTTTTAAGGGTTATTCTGGATTTAATCAGGGTTTTTTTATTCCAGAATTGTGGGTCTGAATTAGGTATAAAACAAAAGCAAATGCAACATCTCTAAACTTTTATTCTTCATAAAGCAAAACATTTTCAGATCATTTTTCTGAATTTTAAGCAAAAACACACAGATTCCTCATCGTAACAAATAAAATCATATACTAATGCACCATAAAGAAAATTTTTGGCATTGAATTTTATGAAGACTAGCTTTTCGACCGATGAAGATAACAATCGACTATGCAACTTGGTGTGAACAAAGTCAAATGTTGTAAAATAACGTTCTGATCACAGTGGACACCAAAATGAAAAACATCTGATTATAACATGACAAAAAAATTTTGATTTCTACCCATTATTAGTCTTAAAAAACGTACTCTCAGGGAAATTTTTTGGAACGAAGGTCACGTTTTGCTTTCCGTCAACGAATATTGCATAGCAGATTTTTGGTCACTCTCTAGCATTTTGTAACGAAACGTATTTCTTCTTCATCTTCACTTGCCGAGATCTTTTACATTGAGTTGTTTGTAAATAGTGATTTTGCATGGTGAAAAAAGTTAGATGTTTGTTTCTTCAACATTTATACTGCTTAGAGCCATTCAACCAGCATACTTGACGGTCCATTTTCAGCACATTTTTGGACCCAAAAAGCCGTCAGCTGCCTCTTTTTCCAATAGGTCTGCTGTCTCCCTCAAAATTTAAGAGCTGCTCAAGTCAGTTCATGAAATTCTGATGGCTGTGAGCAGTAGGTATAAGAAAAACTTTAGCAGCACTAGCACTGGTCATAAGTGCTCAGGACCCATGAGCAGTAAAATCTGCCTAATACTCAGATAAACTACCGAATCAAATAAACTTCAGCCGAAAAACCATTCAAACATAAGTCAAATTTATTGAATGTGAATTTTTAGCTTTTCCATTAGAATAACTCAACCCAACAAAACAGTCATTGGAACCGAATCGAATAGCACTAAAAAGTATCCTGAAATGAAGATTTACGATAGCATTTGATTTGTTTGTTGTGTTGTGTGATATTATCTCAATGTTGTCATGTCAGTGTCAGAAAAGACTGCCTTGCAGTAACTAAAGTTAACTCAACCCTGCATTTGATTGTTAAATCAGGATGAAACTTATATTCTTGAGAACAAAATGAAAAAAAATGAATTTTTTCCTAAAAAACCCAAAAACCCAGAAACGTCCAATTTTCCAACCCAGAAAACCATACCTGTAAGAGGTCCGACCAGTTGGGGGTGGGGGTAAATCGGAAATTTTGGAGGAGGAGGTCGAAAAAAGTCGAAATTTTTCCCAGAAAAAGCCAAAAACATACACATTTTACTAAGCATTAAGGACGAAGTGTTAGCCCTCTTTTGATTATCCGAAATTACCGCCCCCTTGTTGATTGAAGTGCTGTTGAGGCTCTTCCAAATGAAATTGTAAGTTAAACCCATTTAAAACGATAATGGGGGTCGTTCCCGACGAAATTTTGGCCCGTTCCCGCGAAAGGGGGCGGTAATTTCGGCCGCGAAAGGCTCGTTCGGCCGCGAAAATTGTATATGTTATACTGTTGTCGTATGTTTATACGTAGGGGGGTTCGTTGCCGCGAAAGGCTCAGTATGTTATACCGTTGTAGTATGCTTATACGTAGAGGAGCTCGTTCCCGCGAAAACTTTATATTATTCTATGGTAGCGTATCTTTTATGATAATTCATTAGGACTCAAAAACAAAGGAACGTTTTTATTTTTCTTCTACCGCATGAAAGTCAAGACATTTTTTTTCATACCGCCTAAATTTAATCTTCTACAACAACTACGCGTGATTTTTTTTCCAACCAGATGCCTGATGTAAACGACCAAATATTGGTGAATTTCGGTTTGCTTAGATAAAGGGGATTGACATCACCAAAATCCATATTTTTGATCCGAACCGACAGAAATTCGATCAGAATATTAAATTCAAAATTACCAACTTTTTCGTGATTTTTGAGCAAAAAAACATTTTTTGGATGTGTATGCCTATTTTTAGCTTTTGAAAGCTCATTTAATATGCGTCTTTTTAAAATCCGTATGTATGAGATAGGCACTCCCAGACCAACTGGTCCACACCTGTACAGAGTTTCATTGCAGTAGTCGCATAAAAAGCTCTTTAATTCTTTCCCAAAAAATCTTTAATTTATCATTTTTACATTGTTTTATTTTTTATCTTAATTAAATCTTTTTTTTTTGTACGAAAAATGTTTTGCATATGCCTGTAAAATTTTCGCGTTATCGAGCCTTTCGCGGTAACGGGCCTGCCCTTTCGCGGGATCGAGCCTTTCGCGGTATCGGGCCTGTTACGCGGTATCGGGCCTTTCGCGGTATCGAGGCCATACCCATTTAAAACTTGGGCATATAACTGCATTTTCGACATCTAAAAAATTTTTTGACCAATCAACATAAGGGGGCGGTAATTTCGGCCAATCAAAAGAGGGCTAACACCGTCTCTAGTGCATAGTCTCGAAAAGTGTTGCCAGATGCGCTATTTCCTGCCATTTTCGCGGTTTCTCAGATGCAAACCTCGGGCGGTTTGACTATTTGGCGGTTTTTGGATTTTTTCCGTGGTTTTGGCGGTTTTCAATTTTTGGTGTACCGCATGAACGTAAGATCAGGGTTGGCGGCTGCGTTTATTATTGTGCACGTACATTTGATGCCAATCATACCTGTTGTAAGAGGTCCGACCAGTTGGGGGAACATACCTGTACTTGGGGGGAAGGGGTTGGGGGACCCCCCCCCAACTTGGCCAACCACGTATTGCCCAACATCACCCAACCCCCCCCCCCAGTTTGGAAAAAATTAAAAAAATTTGCAACAATATGTTTTTTGGCATCAGAATTTTTTGGGAAAAATGGATTCGACTTTTTTCGACCCCCTTCCCCCAGCCAACTGGTCGGACCTCTTACAGGTAAGGGGAGGGTCGAAAAAAGTCGAAATTTTTCCCAAAAAAGGCTAAAAAACATACACTTTTTTGCAGAAATTTTTTTAATTTTTTTCCAACCGGAAAGGGGGAGGGGTTGGGTATATGGTTGGCCAAGTTGGGAGGGGGTCCCCCTGACTCCCCCACTAATTACAGGTATGGTACCATTCGGCACACGAGGCCAAAAAAACTTGTGTCAATGGCACAAAAAAATTTTTTCTGCTAGAAACATGCTGAAAACTGCGAAAAAGTTGAGGCTAGAAAAAGGGTTGCCCAACCCTTTTCCCCCAATTCGATTAATGTGAAAAAACAGTTTCCCAATGATTTTGGAGAAAAAAACCAAAAAACCAGAGATTTTCCAATTTTTTGGTTTTTTTCAAAAACCAAAAACCAAAACCTTGCCAACCCTGCTAGTGAAAGAATAGGAATTCTCAACTTTCTTTGTTCATTCAGTTGGATTGACAACCTTAACTTATATTTTTGGTGTTTAATTCATCAAACAGAAAAATTGACGCGACGCGACTTTCGACTTAGCTTTTTTTCGACAGAAAGCAATTATAGACAAGCAGGGCCGTGCGCAACGGGGGGGGGGGGGGGGGCGAACTAAGTTTATTTACTGAACAGCCCCAGAAAATGTTGATTTTACGCGATACACTGTGTGTGCATGCTGCCACAATGGGACTGGGGGGGCGGCCACCCCCCCCCCTTGTGCACGGCCCTGTAGACAAGACATCCTAATTTAGTATTTAATAGTTGTTAGGAAGGAAGCTGAAAAGTAAAGGAAAATATAAACTTCATGTCATGACAAAGTCTATAAAAATATCAGAATTTTTGCAGCATTCGATTTCTTTTCGGATCGTAGAAACTGTTTTCTATATCAGTTTTTCTTATCACACTGATGTGGTTAGAGAAAATAGAGCAGGCACAGCGTTTTTTTTGTGCACAGACATTTGTGCCAATTGGCACACGAGGCCAAAAAAACTTGTGTCAATGGCACAAAAAATTTTTTTCTGCTAGAAACATGCTGAAAACTGCGGAAAAGTTTAGGCTAAAAGTTTGATTAAAATCGTGCCCAAGCCTTTTTTCAGCTAACTACGTCAGTGAGATAGAAAAACTGTGCAAGAAAATAGTTCACGACGGCTCAAAAAGAAATGGAATGCTGAGAGAATTAAAATAACTCTAGAAATGTTCAGGAAGTTCAAATTGATTCAATTTTCGACTAAAAATATGACTAGGATATATTTAACAACGATGTAAAGACTAGAGAAAATAAAGTCGAAAATTGTGTACATCTTCGGTTGAAACATTGTACAATTTCAAAGATGTCGATTTTTCTATTTGAACCAATCAAATACAAAAAATTAATAATTTCAGTTTCAAATCCGAATCTGACAGGATTAACAGAGAATATTCAGACTTTCTTTTCATTCATCGGTCATTGACAGCCTATAAAGTTTGCTGCAACGATACTAATACACTGTTCGAAGAGAAATCGTTCGCGATCGGGTCAAATATACGAATAGGAAATATTATATTTATTGACTCGGCCCAAAGCGCCGAAATTTTTTTGCTTTTTTAGCCCCTAAAATTTCTAAAAATGAACGAAATTTAATGTTTGACCAGCCAAAATTTTTTTGTGAAAATCGGCACAAACGCTCAAAATTTTTTGTGCCATTCCGATTTTCCTCGTGCAAAAAGCCATGTTTTGGCACAAAAAAACACTGGTTGGCGGGCATTAAGTTTTTGGGATGAGTGGTTTTATGAGTTAAAAAATTGGACATTTTTGGGTTTTTTAACTAAAAAATTCATTTTTTTCCATTTTGTTCTCAAGAATACACGTTTCTTACTGATTTAGCAATCAAATTGAGAGTTGAGCCAATTCTAGTAACTGCAATGAAGTCTTTTCTGACACATTTTGTGCGGCGGTTTTCACATTTCTTGTTGCGGTTTCTCAGGTCATTTCGCGGTTTTTCAGGTCATTTCGCGGTTTTTCACTAAAACCATCTGGAAACACTGGATCACTCGCCGCAGCGACCGCCGTCATTTCGGCGAATCATTGTTGTTTTTGACGAAAAATCTGGAAATTCTTTTTTTTGCTCTTTCGCATTTTTCCACAATTGTGGAAGGACCCTGAATTTTTCTCACATTCTGAAGAAATTTTCCACAAAAAAGGTTGTTTGTGGATCTACATGAGAATCGGACCACTGTTTTTTTTCCATGAACTTTTTTCCACAAATGTGGAAAGGGGTCAAATTTTTTTCCACATGTGGAAAATTTTTTTTTTCGTTTTAAAATCCTTGCTTTTGGCTTAAAAATGCTCACAGACGCTTTATCGCACTGTTTTTGAGCTTTTTCAAGCCTTCCGGTGTTTCTAGAGAAGATAATTGATCAAAATTGAAATGTTCGACTTTAAAGCCTAATCTACAAGCATTGCTGAACAAATTTTCTAGCAAACTATCCAAGAGCATAATTGATTTGAATTACACGAGGAATTGGTGGTCAGGTCTTCTATGATCACAAGTGAAAGTCCCAGAAAGATAGTAATCTGTCCGGCGCGGAGCGCCGGAAAATTTTTTGGGTTGACGTTATGGGATGCTAGAAAATCAATTTTCCGAACATTTATTTCAAGAATTAGATTACAATTTTGTGTTCAAGAGTCGTAATTTCTAGAATTTTACTTGAAAAATTTTAAAACCTGTAATTTATTTGTAAACTCTCATGAACTTGGTCGAAAATATATGAGTAAGAAGAGTACAAATTTCCGAAAGATATTTCCATGAAGCTTTTGAATTAATTTTTTGTTAGCAAAGAAATAATCGCATCATAAAGCATAGAGACTTGACGAATTGATCTTTCTCAAAAGGAAAAAATGCGAATCTTCATTAAATATTATGATAAAATGTTGAAGATTACCAATTAAAACATGAGATACTTAGTTAAGATGATGAAAACTATTATAGATTAAGTGATAAATGAAGGTAGACATGATAAAAGCCGCGCCTGAGCTACTTAATGAATAATGATGATTATTAAAGTTATACCCGGCGCGAAGCGCCAGAAAATTTTGAGATTTGGACCTCCTAAAATGCACCAAAATGCGTTTTTTCAATATGAAAACCCCAAATTTTTCTTCCACATTTGTGGAAAGACCTCAAAAATTTTTTCCACATTCCAGATTTTTTTCCACATTATAGTGCAAATGTGGAAAAAAAACAGTGAATCAGACCCAAAATATTTTTCCTCATTTTCTAAAAACTTTCCTCATTTTTAAAAACGTTTGTAATGTGGCTACGGATGCTTTTTTATGTATTTTAGGAGCATACCCAACCCAGGTTGGCGAGCATTGGGCTTTGGATTGATGGTTTTTTTGCATACCTGTAATTCTGATGGGTTAGGGGACTCCTCAGTCCTCACAACATACCTGTAAGACCTCCGACCAGTTGGGGGGGGGGGGGGTAGGAAAAAGTCGAAATTTTTCCCAAAAAAGGCCAAAAAACATACACTTTTTGGCAAATTTTTTTAATTTTTTCCCAACTGGGGGGGGGGGGTGGTTGGGGTGGGAGGTAAATGATTTTGGGTACTGGGTTGGCCAAGTTGGGGGGTCCCCCCCCAAGTACAGGTATGCCTCACAACACTTGGCCAACCATATACCCAACCCCCCCCCCCAGTTTGGAAAAAATTGGCAAAAAATTGTACTAAGCATTAGGGACGAAGTGTTAGCCCTCTTCTCATTGGCCGAAATTACCGTCCCCCAGACAGTTTTTCGCCTAATATGTATTTTTCATTAATTTTTCCTTTAAAGCTTTCCTTAGGCTCTTCCAAATAAAGTTGTTAGTTAAAACCATTTAAAACGTATATAATGCATTTTCGACATCTCAAAAATTTTGACCAATCAACAATGGGGCGGTAATTTCGATCAATCAAAAGAGGGCTAACACTTCGTCCCGGTCCCACTCCCTAATGCTTAGTGTGTCGTGGATTTTCGTCCGTTTTACAGTATCCAGACCTACAGTAGAATTTTCTCTGCAAAAACTATCACTTTAGTGCAGACATCGAAAAAACGACAAGCAAGAATGAAAGGAAAATATCAACTTTATTTCGCAATATTTTTTTACCAAGGAGTTTCTTACGAAAATTGTAAAGCCACACTACTCTACGACACAGCAGTCGCAAGCAATTAAATTTCAGTGCGCGGGGTATCAACCAATCATATTGAGCGCTAATATACCGTTAAGCAATTTGATCGGTCATGGCCGCCGTGGCGTGCAGTATAAGTGTGGCTTGACACCGAAAATGCTAACAATATCACGTCAACGAGGGGAAAAGAAGCGAAATGGTGCGCCTTTACAGTTAGACGAAAATGATCACTCATCAGTGTATAAGTTTTGGCCACTTGTACTCGTATATTATAAAAAATTACGTGGGCGGAAACAGCGGAATGGTTGCAGGTTCTAAGAAAAAATTGAGACAACACATCAATCGGAAAGACAAAATATATTTGCGAAACCGCAACTTTCCCCATATCTCCTCCATTAAGTCACCCTGTGCACATAAGCTCCCCAGTTGTTCTAGCGTCGACAGGGAGATGTGATTGTTATAACGCGAACCAAAAAGAAACCGAGGAAAAGTATAAATTTATACAATACTCAATTTTGCACTGTAGTCCAGCGGAAAATTTCAATGACTTTTAGGCGGCGACCCGACGTCCATTTGGCAATGGCTACCATCAACTCCGCCTTTCGACCTTTTGTGAGCCGGACCATCGCTACCGGTGCTGTGAAGATCTTGGCGGGAATTCGATGCTGAAAACGGGTTTACTATTATATCACTACCATTCGCAGTAGAAGAAATCTGCTCGGAGTGATTTTCGTCGATGTCGCATTCTTCGTGTGATTCATTAGGACGATTCGTCTTAAAAAAATAAGGAAATAGGAAATTCCATCGAAAATATAATGCCGAATTTTAACGTGAGTCGAAGTCCATATTCGAAATATAGGAACTTGAAGTTTTTTTAAACAGTAACCAGGATAGGTAATGTCGACGAGCTAATTACTGCGATTGAAAAATAGAATTTTTCTAATCGGCGATCGAAATGGGAGAAAAGCAAATTTTTCATTCAAAATAATGAACATTGTTGAATTCGTGTTATTATGTCTCCAAGAAATAGGCATACTATCGAACATGCTGCTGGCGAGTCTTCTTTCGAAAAGCCGCAAATTGGGTCCCTAAGAATAATAATTAATTGGAAAAAGGATAGGTTACTGATAGATTAAAACTATTACTCGGGATACGACTCACAAAACAGCTAAAAAAGTCTAATAAAGATGTACTCGCACATGTAGTGCGAAAATGAAAAAATGGATGAAACAAAGGAAATCCGATGAAAACATTAAGCATGAAATGAAGAACAATTAAAAGATTAATACGTAAATAGAGATACGAAGAGATTGAGATTTTGACCTGATTTTTAAAGCAACGGATTTTTTTCGGATAAAAAAAATGAAGAAGGTACTTTACTCCATATGTCATGAAATGGTCGATGCATAGAGGTCGCAGAGCAGATTAAAAACTATGGAAAGCACATGGACCCTATTCAAGAAAATTTTTTTCCACGCAGATTTCCCGATGATCATTTTTCACTTATTCTAAAGACGGACTTCGGCCGACTGTCACTTCACGACCCGCTCGTCGGCAGCGGGTCTTCGGGTGAAATCCACCAATCAGATAACTATAGCTCACTGATTAAACCAGTCTACTGTAGTCAACCACGAATAAAAATTCCAATTTTTTGAATTTTGAGGCAACATGGGTTTTACCGGTTTTCGTGCCGCGCGCTATATCTAGGAATCTATAACTATTTTCGATGCCATACTCGATTCGGACTCGTCAGTTTTTTTCAAATCGACGAGGCACAAACATTTATGCTCTACGCCCAAATATAGCTGAACGCAAAGCCGAAAACTGTGGACAGTCGAAACTTCGCGCATTTTGAATCTATTTTTCTGCGGTGCCGCGCGGATGTAAACCAAATTAAGCACGTTTCCTGCCTTTTCTTATTTTTTTTGTGACATTTCATGCTAGACTGCTGCAAAAATGCGGGCATACTGCATTTTTTCATGCGCTAGGCCGAGTTTCCAAGATTTTCGAACGTTGAAATTTTAACGAAGTTTCGCTCGATCGATTTCTAATCGTTCATGAATTCATGATTCTCAATAATTATGGTCTATTTACGCTCACGTATAAATGTTCAATAACGTATTTAGATTAGAGGTGTATCGGGCCGGAGAATATTGGGTCAGGTAGATTCAGGCAGTAAAAATATCGAGTCGGATCGGAAATCTCTGACCCGATTCATAGCAAACCGGGTCGCCGGTCAAAAAAATGCTCAGTTCATAAAATGGAATGCAAACACATACTCGCCATGTGGCATGCTCGTTTATTATTCAATTGTTTAGTGTGAATGATGGAGATGAGAGATGACCTATCTTATTGCTTTTAAATATCAACTGCTGTTTTGAGAAATTAAAGAGAAGTGGGAAATAAGAGATAAACAAAATCTTTCTCTTTTTAAGACAAAACATTAAAATAAAATAATCTACGATCATTGAAAATAAATCACAAAATATATGAAATGATAGCCAAAGATAATATGACCGTCTTGTTCGCGGAAAAAATGTTTTTTAGAATTTGATTTTTTTGCTTAATCTCATAAACTGTTGCTTGAAAACTTTCTCTCGAGTAGAAGACGATTCATTGCAGAAAATGGCCAATGCCGATGCATCGGCCACCCGACCGGTTGTATCAGCCGATGTCCGATGAGTAACACCATCGGCCTAAATATATGCAAAGCTATGCAAAATAAACACATTAAACAACATATTTTTAACATAGTTTTTAACATGATATTGTTGAATAATTCTACGTAAATTAGGAAAATCGGACGATTTTTAAACACACTTTTTTTAGCAGGTGAAGGCAAAAAATTATTCATCACAGATACTTATCGCAAATGACCAAAAATGACCTAACATTTACATTTACCCAGTAAATAATTACATGCGAGGCTGATTAATGCAATAATTCCATAGAAAATATACGGATATTATATAGGTCACATGAAAAACCATCAGCCGATATTCAATAAAGTCAACCATCAGCCGATGCCTATACATCGATCACTTTGTTGGTTCACTATCTTCGTGGAAAAACTGTCGAGAAATTTTTACTTTTAATAATGACCAAATTTCAATCCCTAACGTAAAATAAAATTTTCTTGGCTTTTTCTTTTGACTATGAAAAAGATCTGCTGAATTCTTTGACCCGTGACCCATAATGCACAGAGGTATCCTGGATAACGGATCGGGTCAAGTTTTTTTCCTTATTTCGGGTCGGGTCGGCTCAGAAAATATCGGGTATTGGGTAAAAAGTGTCAAAGGATCCGATAAATCTCTAGTCTAGATCACCAAAAGTAAAAAACGACGTGATTTATGAAAAGAAAACTTGTTAAATTACAGAGTCTTGTATTAATTTTTACGTAAATTTGGTTGAATCTTTGGTTGTTAACATGAGTGATTGTTGGGAAAGATAAATTCTATCGAAAAATCACATTTTCACCCCGCGAAAAAAAATTTCGGAGGAAAAATGGCAAACAGCATTTAAATACTACTCCAAAATACTAAAAAATTAATTTAATTGATGAAAACTACGCGAATTTAGCAAAAAAAAAATCGGCCGGAAATTGACAAATTTGGCCTAGCAGGAGCGCAGAGGGAACGCTGGGATAGAAAATTTTCCTTGTGGGCCCGCCCGCTCGGCTGCTTATGTTAACAAAGCATCATTATCTATTCCACGAGCGGGCCGCTCACAGTTCACCCTTGACCACGCCCACGAGGGGTATGTTTATTCACGAAAGCATGAGCGGGGACACGAAGTGACAGTCCGCCTTAAGACGACCGCAATTCGTTTCCTGACCTGTAGTAAGGCTGCGCCTGCCGAAACTTCGACGGCTGCATTTATCATTTCAAAATAAATGGAGTATAGCAACCATATTTTGCATAATGAAAATTCGTACATGAATAGGTTTGGAGAAAATGGTGTTCCTTGAAGTTGACGTCGAAATGTAATGAATTTTTGGGAATCAAAACACTACTTGACGAATTATTGCTATTAAAACCGTGCAAGAAAGCTGCACAAAATTCACCTTTAGAGAATTTGAGTGAGACGGACCGGAACAAAAATATCATGCTCAGTGAAGTTCAAACCCGAAAACTATTATTAAAAGAACAACATTCTCAAGATATCGCGAAATTTCCTATAAAATGATATAAAAACTAGAAGGAAATCACCTACCAGGGATTCAACGTTATTCGAGGACGACGGCGAAGCGTGCTGATGCTGATGTTGTTGGCTATGCTGTTGCTGCAGCAATCGCGATTGTTGCAGACGCTCGTGAAGGGCTTGCAGTTCAGCGCTTGTGCGATTATTCAATAGTTGACAATTGTTGACCGCCGTATTCATTAACCCGCTATTTAAAAAACAAAACTGAAAATTCCAAGTTATTTGTTTTGATTAGCGTAAACTGCAGACTGCCCTACGGGGATAGATATGAGGGGGTGTTACCCCACCTAAAGTCCTAAAAATTAAAAACACTGGTTGCCTAATTTTGGGACAAAATTAAATGTTAAGTGGACATTTAGCTACACTACCGCAGAAAATTTTCAACTTTACCCCTACCTGAAAAGTGTGACCTTGGGGACCTCTGGTAAACCAGATAAAATTCGAGGAAATAACGACCGTAGTTGGATTACTCAAAAATCAACTGTTCGGACGAAAATCACGGGAAAAATACTTTCCGGAATATTTCGTACGAAAATATTATATGCATAAGAAGGACCTCTATCTATTTGTATATTCTACACACGCGTATACAAAAAAATTAAAATAGTATGTTTGTTTCAATATACATAATTGACTTACTTTGATGCGAGACCTAAAGCATTTTGCGACCAATTGGCCAACAACCCAGACGACTCCATGTTACGCAAAACAGCCAGGTCGGACGAATTTAGTCGAAAGTCAGCCGGAAAACCGGGTAAGTTTGAGAGAGACGACGCATAGGCTCTTAGATACTCATTAGGCGCACCCTAAAAATGTGGAAATGAATTAAAAAATGGAAATAAAAATGCTCTTTGATTCAATTCCAACTCAGCTTTATACTTACCGGCGCCTGAAAACTGTTCGGCGTTGACGTCGTAGCCTGATGCCTGGCGTTCACCGCTTCGGCTGCCAAAGCCGCCACGTTCAAGCTCAATGCACGGTTCGACATTAAAGCGTGCTGCTGTTGTTGCAGCAGTTGGTGATTCTGCGGCTGCTGCTGCAACGGCGACTGATGTTGGCCCATTAAGCTCGACATTCGATTTAAACGTTGGAAATGAGTCATATCCGGTTGAGAACCGCCCACCTGTTTAACTAAGCTATAATCGTCTTGCACGATACTTGAGGACGAAGTAGGCGAACCGTAGGTGGCTAAAAGACCTCGAAATTTAAAATTGAATATAGTTTGATGGAACAAAACTAACGGACGCTTTCCACGAAAAAGCCATCCAGAATCCGGATATAAAATATCTGATTTTTGTTCCGGATCACATTTACATAGACGATCGAAAAACCCCGGGAAGTTCGGGCATCAAAGATGACGAAAAATTCTCTTATAAAAATTGTCTGCATATTTATCAACTCGATCAAAAAGCTATAAAATTATTATTATATATCATTTACATTAAAATAAATTTTCTCAGCTAGTCAGATCTATGTTTTATTTTGTTCAGTAAATAATCATTCAGCCAAAGCACGAAAATACTTTAACTTCAAAAATAGAAAATTAGCGTAAAAACGTAATTTTGAGTGAGGAATTTTTCAAGTGTAGGAACGAAAAGTATGTGCAATCGTACCTTGACGGTTAGGGAAAACACACACGTACTTCTCGAATCTGGCAAATTATGCTTCATCCTGGCGTTTTGTAGCATCGACACTACGTTATTATTCAAAAGTTGAGCGTAACTCGACGCTAACAAATTCGAAGAAATTTGATCAACCATTGCGGTCTGGAGTTAAAAAATTAAATAAAAGCTTTGTTGACAACGTCGGAAGATATTTTTGGCTGAAGAAATAATTTTGTGATTGGTTGCCTGATTTTTAAATTTTGATTGCCTGTTTTCAGCTGGAAATTGATGCGATTATTGCAGTTTTGCTCAGATTTATGGGAAATGACTGATTTCTATCTGAGTTTTTTGACTTTTAATTAGTTGACTTTACTTGCACTACCTGGCTGTTTGAAAAAAGCACATTGTTTCGGAAAGAAACAAGACATACATAACGTTACTGTATAATAACAAAAAATAGTATAAGAAGGATGAGCAAAAAAATTGTGAATCAGGAACTGACGGTAAGTTTACTGTACTGGGAGGAAACAAAATCACAATAATTAAACTGTCAAACGCTGTCTTACCCTTTGGCTCAAGTCCCTTTCACCTGCGCTCCTAGCTAATGGTCGCGCGACGGCTGTCAAAAGATTATTCGCTGCTGTTGAAGAAGACGACGAGGCACTTGCCAATCTCTGAGCTGCAGCTGTGGCCGTCAGAAAAGAGGCGGCCGATTCAGAAACAGCCTCCACAGCGGCAGCGGGCGTCGCATTTTCGAAGGTCGACGTCGACGAATGGAAAATGTCGGCCGTTGAGCCGGCATTCGTCGGCGATTGATCGACGGGGCCGGGCGAACAACAAGCGTCCATACTGTCGTCGTCCGAATCGGCTGATTGGCAATGACCGTGCGACGATCCGCCCCCGTTTTTGTGCTCTTTGCGGGTCAATGTCTTGATAAGTAATAGCGCGTATATGAAATACAATGACAGAACGACAAAAAATTTCAACAATCATAACGTAAAAAGTAAAGTTCAACTTGTAGAAAACTTATTTACATTGAATTGCGTTCTGAAGATTTATTTTTTAATTCAATGCGTTTATTCTCTCAAATGATTTAATAGCTGAATTTTTGACTTCGTAACGAAATGAGTTTTTTGTCGAATCGGCATTAAAGTCAAAGGAATTTAGGAGCTGAGAATTTTTGGTAGAGGAGATCTTCATGGATGGAACGACAATTGTTCGGTATGAAATTAAAAACAAGAATCAAGCGCAAGATGGAGGGCGTACCAATGCAAAGAAAAATCATAAAAATGAAGACAAAGCGCTGAAGTAATGATAAACAGAAATTTACGAAAGAAATGCGGAAATCAACGCGAGAAACCAAGCGAAAATGACCAGAAAAATAACACATGAAGATTTTCGAGTACAAAACAGAATGAATAAACAGAAAGAAAATGCAGTTTGATGGATGGACTAAAAATTCAAATTCCATTTCAAATTATTTCATTTTTCCAATGACGAGAGAAAGTATAATGACTCTTTTTGACATTCTGAGGATGGTTTCTACGCTTTCGGATCGTTTTGCAGACGCAAAGCCCTGTTATTTATTTCTAAACCAAAACTTACGTCCAGAATATCGTTGTTGGTCCGACTTTCGTGTGGGTCGTTATATTCGGTATATTTCAATAGAATTTTGTCCATATCAGAGCTAGCGTATTGAAATAACTTGTTAGTCGAATTGAAAATGATCAAAGCAATTTCGCAATCACAAAGGACGCTCAATTCATACGCCTTCTTCATTAGACCGAATTTTCTTTTCGTAAAGGTTACCTAAAAATGAGGAAAATTGTAAAATCTAAAATAGAAAAAATAAAAAAGCTTTACATGCCTTGAAAACAAATGCATGATACAATTTAAGTGTTGAAAACTGACGTGAAACTGGCATTGTAGTGCACCGACGAAAGGACTTTTCACAATGTAAATTCTGAAATCGCACATGCTACATTGCGTTTGCTAGCCCACAGCAAATTTAGTAATATTGCACAAACGTTCATCAGGGTGAGGTCAATTTCCCAGTTTTTTTCAGATTGAAAACTAACAGTAATTCCTACATAAAATTGTCAAAGACATATGCACCGGAGACAATAGACATGTATAAAGCAAGTTGCGATTGGGAAGTCAACATGCAAATCGACAATGGATGACCGGTTTCCTGGGAGTCTACGAGGAGTCATTGTGAGGCTATCTAAAGGTAAGTTTAGTTGTTGCTGCCAGCTCTGGGCAAGAACTGTTGCACTATATCCGAAGCCTAGCCAAGGAGGAGTTCTAACTAGTCTTGACCAAACCATCTTTCTTTATCCCTAAGGAAAGACCTGCACAACAAATTTCATTAAATTGATTTTTAAACATTTTCACAAGCTTTTTTCAATTGTTGTGAAGGAAAATCTTCTATCGTTTTTTTGTACATGAGCCATTTGCACATGTACAAACGGCAGCCAATAGTTCATTTGTACATAGAAAAAATAGACTTAAATAACCTGTGTTCCTCTACGGTCGAAGTTTTCGATTTTCGACAGCTTTAGGGTGCGCTTTATTTGATTGACCATGATGCTTCAAATTTTTTCCATTTTTTCCACATGAGAACCGAACCCAAAATTTTTTTCATAATGTCCCAAATATTTTCCACATTTCTGAAAACGTTTACAATGTGGCCACGGACCCAAGCATTCTGATGTTTCTGTAGTCAGTAACCTACACACATGTAACGGGGCCCCGAGGTCTGTGGGTTTTTGGAGCCGGGGGTCAGTGATTCCCAAAATTTTACAATTTTTTGTTCAAAAATTTACATTTTTCATCAAGAAATTGACATTTTTCAGTATTTTTCCGACTAAAAGTATGGGGATCCCTACGGCTATCATATGGCTAGCCATTGGATTGGAAAATCCTGGTGGGGGGCGGTCGCCCAATGGCTAGCCATATCGTCGACGATTTCTGGGGGGGGGGTCCTATAGCACTTCACCTCCAATTACATGTATGGTAACCTCCAAAAATGAGGAGCGAATTGAGAAAATTCTGGTCAGGTCAGTCAAATTGAGCTGACGAATAATGTATTGGCGTTCTACGGGAGCAGAAAGCATTTTAGCGAAAGAGTTCCCATTCTCATTCCAGTTTTATTCATTTCTTAGTCTGGCCCAGAGTGCCGGTAAAATTTTAAGATTTTCACTTCTTAGAACGCTCAAAAATGAACCTTTACAACGATAAAATATAAATTAGAGTCAAACTTACAGAGTGTTATTTGTTCCTTCGAGTTTTAATATTATCAAAAACGTGTAGTGACTAGTGAGGCGTTTTTGGTGACATTGTAAAACCTGCGTCAATTTTGAAAAAAGACCAGCAAGCTCAATTGGAAAAGATCGAGTGAAGAATTCCGGGAGGCGTGGCTAGGATAGCCAGTGAAATGGTGAAAGATTCATTGTTGTTTTTTTGTAGCGCTGGAGAGCAGTTGTGTATTGTTTGTGTGTGATGTTTTTGAGAGTGGAGCGGCAGTTGTTTTGTATAATATAGTAAAGCGAAAATCGAACGTGTGCTCTAGGCTAAGTCAAACTATTTGGAAAGTAGTTTGAGTATTTGGGTACAACCCTTAGAAGAGTAAGTTGGCACATTTCCGAGTTACGGGATCCGAAAACCTTAAACAATTAAGGATTGTTGACATAGCACTCTATACGAGCCCATCAATCTCTTGCGTTTGATTATCATTGCGTGAAATCCGTCTGACACTCCGAGTGTCCCAATCTATAGCATTCTGCATGCTCATCTTCTACATTCTGTACATTTTCTACAAACATGTATACGACAAATGCTGGAAAATGAATCTCTGCAACAAATATTCCTGAATAGAAGTTCTAAAATTACACTCTAGAATGATTTGTTCAATTTTCATCATCTATAAATCCCAAATTTCATGTCGAAAAGGTTTGAAAAATTCCAAACTTCAGGAGAAAAAAATTCAGAGAATTGATGAAAAATCTCAATTTTCAGCAAAATACTGACAGTTAACGATTACAGAAGGAGACGGACGAGCTAACTTGATTGAAAGAAACTGTCGAACATTGACTAGTAAGTTGAATGTACTAATGGATGTGCCAAATATAAAATAATGATCATTATATGCATCACTGGTGTGAAGCGCCGAAAAATTTCGAGATTTTGGCTTTTTAAAGCACACCAAGATGCATTTTTTCGGTTTTAAAGTACGGTGTAAAAATATGTCACAAAATAATAGTATGCCTTGACGAAATTTAATAATATTTTCATTTGTACATGTACAAATGACTACCCCAATTTCGTTTGCCGCCAGAGATTTTCATTTGCCCCTGGCAAAAAAACACTGTAAGCGTACTTTATTGTGTAATTAATGAACTCATGCTTTTTCTTAATTTTTGGACAGTGCAGCTCTTTAGCCAGAAAGATATAATTTAGCTCGACAGGGCCGCCCCTGCTTAGCCAAAAAGGAATATATTTTTGATTAACAGCTGAGGAGCTATTTGGTCCATTTCACTATACAGCCACGCGGCATATAGTCAAAAATATAATTTTTGGCTAAACGACAGGGCCATTAGTTAGCTACTGCCGTCAAATTCATATGAAAGTTTAAGAATGCATACTGGTTTCAAAATTTCACAAATGATAAATTTCTAGAACTTACAGACTGTACAAAATAAATTTAAAAAAACAACAAACAACTACATCCCAAGAATCCTAGGGAGAATTCCCTGACTTTTCCAGGTTTTCCGGGTTCACTTAGCACCCTGAATCCTTCCCCGTAGGTCTACTTTACACTAAAACATGAACGATGGAAATTTTGCCTACCTGATCTTAGCAACCACCAAAACATATTCAATGGCAAATACATTCGATAGATCATCTTGGAAACTAAAATAATGCACACGTGACTAATAATCGACCTCTAGTAGGTTCTGAAATACGCTTCTGAATTTCGGTCAAGTGTGAAGGATTATAGTTTCGTAACAATGTGAAGCCAGTCTTTCGTCATGTGAGGTAATGGGAAGTCAGTCATTCGTCACCTAGAGAAAATTTTTGATATTAGCTGGTTCTATCAAACGTAACTAGCATAGTTTTTTTGTACTTAACAAACTTTTTGGCTTGAGTACAAACAAAAATTTGGGCCTTGTTTGTACCAGTACAAACAATTTTTAGGTACGATATGTGTGCCTCGAAACCTGAATTTTACCCAAATTTGTCAAATTAATTTGACATTCAATGCACAGAATGCGGTCGTCAAACGTGGGTTCAGGTGAGACAATTATACTCACTAATTATGATGAGTATAATGCAATCAACATTAACTTTAAATTTTTGCAGTGCCGCTCATCGAATTAAAACGAAATTATGTTCCCGAATAAAAATTGGTTTGTTGGACAAATTGTTACGTGTCAAACTAAATTGCTTGCCATATGACACTGCTGACTTGTCAACAGCATACTCAAAATGGGTCCAATTGTCGGAAAATCGTGGAAGGTACAACATTGGGTGCCGTGTAAAGTCCAAAAGACTCAAGTTTCGAAAGAGACACTTACTGATTCAGAAAAAGTTGATGATGATAATAATGAAGATGAAGAAGAAAATAATAAAGAAATAGAAACTATTTTTAGAAACTTGTAAATTTGAAACGTTGAGTTGTACTAGGTGTGAGTGTGGAATAAAGTTGAAAAGAGAAGCTTGGTTTTCCAATCAACTACTATGATACTATCTAGTAATTTTACTTTTGAGTCTGTCTAATCCCACTATCCTTAAGAAAAAATTAAGAATTGAGTACTAGTTAATAATCGGACTTTATTAGTCACATTAATTTTCATCCAAAATCGGTACAAAAATTTTTAGAAAAGTACAAACAAATTTTAGACCATCGTTTGTACCAGTACAAATGGGTCGAGTACAAAAAAACACAGTGGTAACTAGTCATATGACTATATCTTTTATAGCTCCTTGGATAAAGTATAGATCAACTCTTATTCTTTTAAAAATTTATCAAGTTTCTGTGTAAAGGTCCTGCTATACTTTGTCCGATTTTGTCCACCGACTCTGGCCAGTCTCAGGCGACACAATCTGTATTCGTTTTCTTGAGTTTCGGACAGCATCAGACAAAAAATTTCAACTCGATCGAAATTGCAATCCGGTGTCGGCCGACGGCGGCCAGTGTCGTATAGCAGTTCTGTTCGACTGTCGGCCGACACTATCCGACGAAGTACAGCAGGGCCTTAAAGAAGGCTCACGGGAAGGCTCAGCTGGTAAATCACAGTGTGATCTATGGTCAGCTGGTGTGTTACAGTCGGCTGATATGTTATGGTGAGTTAATGTCTCACGGTGTGTTGGTATGTTATGGTGGGTAGATAAAATTCAAGTGCTATTTTGACCTGACGTGGTACACTGGTACAGTGTCTAGCTGTAAGCCCCTAACAAATTTGCAACTCACCCCATTCTGGGATCGCAGATGGTGTTGGAGAGTTGAAGGGTTACCAACTTACAAATTCACTGATTCACCAAATCACAAAAAGGTAAATTATACCCGGAATTGGGGGGGGGGGGGACGTTGGGGGGACACTCCAATCCACCAACTCGGTCGAACCTCGTACATAAATGTTGGGACCATACATGTACGTGGAAGGGGGTTTGGGGGGATATTGACCCCAGCAGATTTGATCCCCTCAGCAATGACTGCGGAGATTACGAAGGAATATGAACAAGAGAGAAGAGAAAGTTCTCATAAACATGATGGTGTAGTTCAACAATTTTTCTAAATAAAGCATACTTGATTCCAAAGTAACATCAGAACTTTAAAAACTGCCGCCTAAGCACATAATTTCACATATCCGACTAATATAGTTTGAAGAATATGCTGATTGAATGTTAGAAGACCTTTCTACGACCTTTCCTTTCGTTATCAAGAACGAAAAAAATTCTATTCCACTCCTGTACTGGCTGACCCCCAGGAGAATTTCTATGCTGTGCGTGATCAGGGCTAGAGCAAGGGATCCATCCTTTTGAACGAAAAAAACTATAAACCTATTTTTTGCAGAAAATGGTTATTTCTGGACAAAAAGTCAAAAACGCGAAGTTTTTTGGCGCTTTGCATCATAGGAACCAATTCCTATACTTTTTAAGATCCGAATTAATATTCTAGAATCGAACATTTTAGGCAAAAATTTGGAAATTGTTCCCTCCAATGACCTTCGTACATGAATTTTGGGCAACGAATAACCAATACTCGCGTCTAGGTAATGTGCTGATGTTTCCTGAACTAGCTAGAAAACTTAAAAAGAAACCAACCACTTCTCATAAATTAAAGTAAAATAGCAAAAAAAATGTCGATTTTGAACTGGAAACAGTCAACTAAATTTCATAAATCAGACAACCAAACCAACCAAAAATTCTGAGTCTTCAATCAGCAACAATTAAAAACTCGACTGAATCGTCAGACCTCCAATCTCCGTTATATGCACGGAAGAGCGTCTCAATACCTTGATGTCACTTAAGGCTCAACTTTTCCGTAGTAAAACTGCCTTCCAACATAGCAATGTCCGGAACAGGCTTCTGTTGCATTTATTTCATCAATTTAACACGTTATACAAACTAATCTTTAGTGCTTCATTTACCAACAATTTTTAATGACTTTCTTGCCAAAAAAAGTTTTAGGTCCGGAAAACTGTGGGGTACCTTTCACAAAGATGTCACGTGACGCATTTTATGACGTAAAAGTTGTTTTCGACGTTGTTTCTCATAACTTACGTGCAAATTTAACAAGGCGAAGGAGATTCCAGTGACGAGCGTACAGGTCCAGGAGGCGCACTCGAAGCCTAAGGATTCCGATAGGTTAATGACGCTATATATGTATGTATTTTTAATTAACTCGATTGATTATTTTTCAAACTACGAAAACCAAAAGCTTGGTAACAAAGTTTTCGCAAGGGAAACAAATTGTGCAATATGAGTTGATAGCAAGACACATCCTTTTTCTAGCAGGCTATCCAGCACATAAAAGACGGAACAAGAATTTCATGAAAACCAAATCAGGTAGCGGGGTGCAACAGGGTGCACATAATATGATTTCAGAAGCTAAGTTTTCCAAAATTATTTATAATGTCTATACATTTCAAGCATTTTTCTGGAAAAAAATTTTCCATAAATGCGTCACCAACAGCCGCGGGAGTACATTTTTATCGCACATTATGATTTGCACATATCCTTCATTCATATAAAATTTGACATGTTATACTTTGGATCTTTCTACTTAGGACATACGCGATGTTAAAAAAAGTTAGCAACGAGAAAGATAAGCACACCTAATAGGCGATAGCGAGTTCCATAGTTCAAAAATCGATCGAAAATTATAAAGTCCTTTTTTAAAATAGCTCAACGTTGCATAAAAATAAAAATTTCAAGAGAAGCACGACAAAGAGTTGGTTGCTGACAAAGAGACGTAAGCAAAAAAAATTTTCGATGTCAGACATGGAACGAAGCTCTGAGGTTTGGGAGATCAGCAGATATTTCAGTAGATTGAGGTCACAGGTTGTCCACATTATAGGGAATCATTAAAGAAAAAAATTTCGAATTCTTCAACTGAAAAGTCGGGACGTGCAGTTGAAAAATTGTGCTTGCGGTTCGAATCATAGATGTAACAGGTCCCCAAGGTTAGGGGGCCACTGATTCCCTGAAATTTTAGGTGAGGGGTCTCCGAAAGAAAAAAAATTTTTTTTTTCGCCAAGAATGTCTAAAAAACGGTTCAAAAAGAAGTGACTTTTGTCTACAAATGCGTAAAAATGCATTCATAGCACGAAGCGTCGAGAAAATTGATGTTTTTGACTATTTTTGTTCAAAAATTGACATTTTTCATTATTTTTTGGATGAAAAGCACGGGGGTCCCTATGGCTACAATGTGGCTGACCACAGGGTTGGAAAGTCTTGGGGGGTGGGCGGTCGCCCAACGGCTGGCCATATGGCCGATAAATTCAGGAGGGTTCCTATAACACTCCCCCCCATACGTGTAACGGAGCCCCGAGGTCTGGAGGGGGGGGGGGGGTTGGGCGACTTTTTTTGGGGCCGGGGGTCAGTAATTCCCAAAATTTTGGGGGAGGGGTCTCTCAAAAAAAGTCCGAAAAATAGTAATTTTTCCCTAAAAAGACCGAAAAAATGTATCCATGGCGCGAAGCGCCAAGAAAATTCACATTTTTCGTTCCAAAATTGTCATTTTTTGTCAAAAAATTGACATTTTACAGTATTTTTCCGACCGAAAGCATGGGGGCTCCTACGGCTACCATATGGCTAGCCATTGTATCGGAAAATCCTGAGGGGGGGGGGGCGGTCGCCCAATGGCTAGCCATATGGTCGACGATTTCTGGGGGGGGGGGGTTTCCCATAGCACTTCCCCCCAATTACATGTATGCTTTCCCCGAATTACATGCATGGATTGAACCACTATAAAACATCGAATATAAGGCTCGAAGCGTCGAAAAAATTGGCATTTTCGATCATTTTCTCAAAAATCAATTTTCTACAAAAAATTATCTTTTCTTCTGTTCCGAATGTGTGACCTTTGCCCGAATCTTATGATAGCCATATGGCTGTCGAATCATGAGACGTCGCCATACGGTCAAAGACACTGGGGGATTCTTATGGTACTCCTCCTAAATCACAATCACATCTACGGAAATCATTAGCATACGTGTCGGATGCCCAAATCCACGTGGCCGGCGCGTCAATAGATGCGGTCACGTTACACAAAAATTGTCCTTTGTGTAAACGAAGGTATTTCTGCGATTTGTTGGATTGAGGGTTCTTGACCATGGGGAATTCAACAGATATGGTCACTTAACATTTTGTTTACAACGTGTTTTACCATTCAGTTTACACATCTTTTACTTTTACCGAAAGTGAGAATTTGTAATTTTGAGATTGTTTTTTATTGTTTCTTTGATGTAAAGATGATCAAATTTAAAACTTCAATGTGCTCCTATGAAGGTTTCTATAGATGGTTGAGGCCCACTAAAAAGAGGTGGACCAGTTTATTAGAGAATGCCCCGATGGGGCAGAAAAAGAAGAATATACTTACTTGCCAAGCTAAAAAAAGGATTGAACTAGATTTATGAGAACTTGAGTTAATGTTTGAAAAATCCACTTTTGTAATATTGGATTTTTACTGTTTCTCATTAAAAAATTTTTCGTGTGCGTGGAAAAGTATATTATGCAGCTGAGTGCATCAACACCCCTACCAACTATTGATGCATATGCATATATGGTGGGAAAAGTAAACCCTTCTATTGAGACTCTGGATATACCCGGCTGGCCTCTGGAAACACTAACTTTTTGTTCAATATGACATACAATTCAATGCAGAAGTTGACCGAGAAGGACTATAATACATTAAGATTTCATGGCGTAGAGTAGAGCAACTTTGCCCGTCACATTAACAGATATAGGGAATAGGGATGAGTACTTACTGAATAGTGTTTCATATGTGGGTGCCTGATACAATTTTGTTTCATGCAAAATCAAACATTCATCCATTCAGAGACATAAGTTTGGTGATAATAACTGAATCAAAGTAGCATGTGCATGGCTCAATCAAAAACTTTTTAAAGGCATTTTTGTATGTTTTATTCTGTTGCCCTAATTTCAGGTAGTGCGCAATGACTGTAACCAGGGCACATATCTACTAAAGGTTTAACCTAAAGCTCAAAGATAATCTCAAACAAAAAAGCAACCACGACAGTTTCAGTAGTTGCATCAACATGTCAATGATATCAAGTGCTTGATATAGTCTCGATGTCTTCTGGATTATCCACATCTCGAGCTGTTCGTTGTAGACCGGGTGGCCGAGCCGACTGTAGCGGCTGGTCGACAGTACCGGATGGTCGACTGCAGCACATGGCCGACTATACCGGGTGGCCGGATTCAATTTGAAATAGTTCAAGTCGAACCTTATGTAAAGTGTTATTGGACGAAATGTGAATAAAATGTTGCTAAATATAGGTTTCTATGTACAAGATATCATCAAAAAATGCAAGAGCAACGCAAAAATATGCCAATTAAATAAAAGCATACAAGAATTCTTATTTGAATTCAAAAGTTTTTCATTTTGCAAGGAATTTTTCCCCTCGTATCCGTTCACTTTGTTGAGTATATTTGTAACAAAAATGAATGAAAATCATTTTGGGGCTGCGGAATATCTGTTGACAGTTCATGGAAATTCGACGTTGCTCAAGTGCGAAAGTCGCACAAATACCAATTAATTTTTGACTTTTCAAAAAGAATAAAACTATACGTGGCCCACTTGTTGGGAGCTGGCTTGTAGTTTTGAGCACTGTAACATTTGAACTTAGAATGTTTTATAGAAACTATTTTAATTCATGGTCGTACTTGGAATTTATATATAAGAAAATTTCAAACTTGGAGTACTTATTTTCAATTTTCATGACAGAAAATGCAAAAAATTCACCAATATTCTTTTCAAATAAAAGCACCTTGCTCATATTCCACAAATGTGAAGGCCCCGTCGCTTTTACCACAACTGAACCCATATATCGAAAAAGGTAATGAGCCAGAGACATTCCAGCGTACGATAATTAGATAATTTACTCAAGTAAAGAAGAAATTCCGTTGTTGTTTCTTGAAAAAAGTCTTTTTTGAACATTCTATTTTTTGCCAAGTTCCAACATATTTTGTTCAGTTTTTTTGCTACAAAAATATTAGAAAAAGTCAACAGAATCAATCAATGTACGCTTTTATAATGAATTAAAAAATTATAAAGGGCATATTTCTGCACTTGATTAGCATACTTTTTGCGTCGCTCTTTCGTTTTTGTATGATATCTTGTGCATTGAAACCTATATTTAACTACTTTTTATTCCCATTTCGTCCGGAAACGTTTTACATAAGAATGACTTACATAAACTATTTCAAATTAAATTCGGTCATCCGGTCGGCCAGCCGCTGCGGTCGGTCAGCCGCTGCGGTCGGTCAGCCGCTACAGTCAGCCACCCGTTACACAATCGAGCTGTTGAGTTGCACTATTTTTTTAAATTTTTCATTTCTTGACTGCAATTTCTGAACGGGCTTACACTTTAGTATCTGGCTAATCTTAGGCCTGGCGTGAGCATTTTTAGTTCTGCAAAAAATAATCTTAACATTGTGAATAGCTATAACTGAGGATTAGTGCTTTGCCCGGTTCATACTTCTGATCGTTGCTCGGCGAGCATGCTCGGAGATGTTCGGCGAGCACAGCGTCGAACAAGCTGCTCGCCAAACATGCTTGGCGCATGAATATTTGCTCGGCGAGCAGGACCCCGAGCACAAAAAATTTGCTCGCCGAGCATCCTCGGGGTAGTAGAAAATTTTTCTACTCCTCTGAGCATGCTCGGCGAGCAACACATGTTATAAGTATAGACGCGTCTCAGACTGCGATAATTTATCAAAAATTAAACAAAGCGCGCACGATCAATGCCAAATTATGGGCGCTCTGATCGATCGGTAGTAGGCATGTATCGGGTCAGGCAGTAAAAATACCCAATCGGCTCACAGGTCGGGTCAGAGACATCTAGAAAACCAGGTCAAGGGTCAAAAAAATATGTTCAGTTCATAAAGTGTAACAAAAGCACATACTCACCATGTTACATTTATTATTTTGTGTAAATATACATTGAAAATGAGAAATGACTATTGCTTTAAATAGTAATTGCTGCTTTGGGAAACGAGAAATGAAACGAGACAAGGGAAATGAGAAATAAATGAAATCTTTTCCTAATTCAAGGCAAAAAACGAAAATCAATCCGATCTACGGTTATTGGAAAGAGATAAAAAAATCTGAAATGATAGCCAAAGATGGCATGCCCTTCTTGACCGCCTAAATTGTGTTTGTTAAGAATTTCATTTTTTGCTTAATCTCAAAAACTGCTTCTTGAAAACTTTCCCTCAGGTACAAGACTTATTTTTGTCTCTTTTTTATTAAGTGCTTGTAAATTAAAGAATGACCAACATCGGTGTTCACACAAAAGTTTCACTACAGAACTTTTTGAATACAAGAAATTAAAGAACACTTAATTTGAAACAGTACTTCACCTCGAAAAGTTTTACTCGAAAAGTTTGTTTCAACATGATATTGTTAAATATTCTTCGTGAATTACGGAAATTGAACAACTTTTAAGCATACTTTTTCAGAAGATGAAGGCTGAAAATTACACAACGACCACTGTGTCAAAATGCATTGAAGGGAAAAAGCACATTGTCATTTCATTCAACATTTTTCTCATCACAATTAACCAAAAGTGAGCGAAGATTTACACTTGCCCAGTAAGTAATCATATGCAGGGCTGATTAATGCAAAAATTGCCGTAGAAAAGAGGATATTATCGATTATAGATCGCCCGAAAAACAATCAGCCGATATTTAAAAAAGTCAATTATCAGCCGATGCCGATACATCGATCATTTCCTACATTCATTGGAAAACTACCGAGAAAATTTTATTCTTGAAATATATGTAATAATGACTAAATTAATCTCATTTAGAACAAAATTTTATCTGTTTTTTCTTCCAACAGTGAAAATGATCAACTTAATTTTTTTGACCCGTGACCTTCAAGGCACAGAGGTATCCTGGATAATGGCTAAGTTTAAGTCTTTTTTCATCCTTCGGGTTAGAAAACATTGTATAGGATCGGGTAGCATAGCATATGGTCAAAAGGTCCGATACATCTATAATCGCTAGATTTATTTGTAGGATTTCATTTTTTTGTTGTAAAGTTTTTGTAATGTCTATTCGAAAAAATTGATGAAAAATTTGAAAATATAGAGCTTGTTTGTAAAAAAGAATTCCTGTTTAACGTTTGATTCCCTGATTACAAGGACGTTAGGAAAAACGCCATGTTTTCAAGATACTGATTTTATGGTTCGTACATGGAAAGAAATAATTATGCACTTTAGAAGAAAAATTTGCTCGCGAAGTATGAACCAAGTCCGAGCAAGCTCGGCGAGCAAGGTGCTCGCTGAGCATGCTCGGGGTAAATTTGTTTGCCGAGCAGAAGTATGAACCGGGCTTAACACTTTGAAAATCTCAAGACGCGGGTGCATAGTTTTCGCAGTACTCATGTTACCTAAGTATTTTGCATACCCAACGTGAGTACTATATCTAAGTATTCTAAGTACTCGAACATTGGAGTATAAGTGTTAGGTAGGTATACCCAGGTACCCAAAATACCGGGGTATTCAGTATAAAACACCGCTATGGATCAGCAATTTAATCCAGACGTTCAGATTATTCGCAGATTGGGTTAGTGCAACCAGTGGCGGATCCAGAAATTTTTTTCAGGGGGGCGGTGCTCAGAATTAAGTAATTTTCCAAAAAAAATTCAAAATTTTTTTCAAATTTACCTATACACAGAAAAATCGTATTACAAAAGTTTGGTGGGCGGCCGCCCCCCGCCCCCCTAAATCAGTACTTGAGTGCAACTAATCATATGTTTTTTATAGTGCTTAATGACGCCTTTTCAATCACAGGCATAAGTTGAAAAAAACAAAATGACTATAATATGCTAGTCACTCACTATTTTTGAACCAGACTTAGAGGCATCTATTCGGATCACTCCGGACTTACAATGCTATATTGCTATTGGTTTAGCATTTCTCCACATCAGAGTGAAGTCAACCATTATCTTGCATATAATTTCCATCCGGAAAATTTTTTCTGTGGTTGATACATTGTTATAGGGGGGACAAAATGCACGAAGCTGCAGAATATAATTTTCCACTAACAGGAAAAATTTTTTACTGAGTTAGAATAAAAATACAATTTTACAATTTCATAATCTAGAAAAAATTTTGGCGCTACGCGCCGGAAAGATAGGAGGCAACAGATGTTATCATACATGTAATTGGGGGGAAGTGCTATGGGAACCAGTGTTTATTTTTGCCGGAGGCAAATGAAAACTTTTGGGGGCAAACGAAATTCAGGTAGTCATTTGTACATGTACAAACGGATCTTTTCCATTCAGGGAAGAAAATTTTGGGGATAAGGTACAGAAAATATGCATTGTGGTGCGTTTTAGAAGTTCCTAATCTCAAAATTTTCCGGCGCTTCGCGCCGGTTATAGATTTATTAATCATTAGTATGTATTAACTAGCCCAGACACAGCTTTCAGAATGCCTACCTTCACTTACCATTTAATGTATAATAGTTTTAATCATCTCAAACATATTATTTAATGTTTTAAGTGATAATCTTAAATCTTTTACCATGATATTTAATGAAGATTCACAGTTTCTCCTTGAAACATTTTTTGAGAAAGATCAATACATCTAAAGTCTAAACTTTTTGAAGTGATTATTCCTTTCTTAACTTGTAAATATATTCAGAAGTTTCATGGAAGTAGTTTTCTGAAATTTCTACTCTTCCATTAATATCTTTTCGGCCAAGTTCATGAGAGATAACGAATAAATTACTGGTTTTAAAATTTTTGAAAAGATAAAATTCTAAAAATTAAGACTTTTGAACACAAAATTCGAATCTAATTCTTAAAATAAATGTTGTGTGATTTTCCAGCGTCAAAAGATGTCAATACACAAAAGGAAATTTTCCGGCGCCACGCGCCGGAAAGATTAACACCTTTTTCGGACTTTCATTTGTCATCATAGAGGACTTGACTATCGATTTATCATCTAATGTAAATTCATTATGCTATTGGATAGTTTTCTAGAAACTTTCTTCCACTATGCTTGTAAATTAGACTTGAAACTCGAAAATTTCAATTTTTTCCTCAATTTTAATGAATTTTTTTCGTAGTTATAAATAAAATTTGAAAATTACACTAATTTGGTTATTAGTCTTTGACCATGACGTGTAGGAGCACTGGTTAATTATCTATATCTATTTTTGCTATGTACAAATTGTACACATGAAATATTGGCTGCCGTTTGTACATGTGCAAATGGGTCATGTACAAAAAAAACAACCCTGATGGGAATCCCCCTCCCAAATCGTCGACCATATAGCTAGCCATTTGGCGACCGCCGCCAGGATTTTCCAATCCAATAGCTAGCCATATAATAGCCGTAGGGACCCCCATACTTTTGGTCGGAAAAATACTGAAAACTGTCAATTTTTTGATTAAAAAGGTCAATTTTTGAACAAAAATTGTAAAAAATGTGAATTTTCTTGGCGCTTCGCGTCATGGATACATTTTTTCAGTCTTTTTAGAAAGAAATTGAACTATTTTTCGGACATTTTTCGTAAAAAAATTAAAAATTTCTTCCTTGAGAGACCCCTCATCCCAAAATTCTGGGAATTACTGACCCCCGGCCCCAAAAAAGTCGCCCAACCCCCCCGCCCAGACCTCGAGGCCCCGTTACATGTATGGATGGAATGAGAACAGGAGCTGCAATTTTAAATATCCAATAATTTTGTACCAGAAGGATATAAGGTTTGTGCAAAAATACATGAAATATCGTGTTTTATGCGTACAAAAAAACTTTCATCGTACAAAGATTTTTTGGCCGATCCTTGTACACGGACAAAGAGGCCCGAACAAGAAATATTGAGAATGAAGTTTCGAACAGTCATGTTTTTGAACAAAGTATCAACTAATTGAGTAGCCATATAATTTAATTACATTCCACGGTGTATTACAAGCCAATTTTTCGATATTCTTCAATTACAAATTTTTGGTTCCCAAAATTCAAATTTGGCTCCTAAAAATTTAGGCCTAAGAGTCATTTGGCTCCTGATTTTCAAACTAAAAGAAGGCCTGCCCCTCCCAAAGAGAATTCGGGTAGTCTATGACCCTTGGTCCCAAAAAGTCGCTTGACCTCCCCTAGATCTCGGGGCGCCGTTAAATTTATGACAGTAACGGGAATGAAACTTGCACTCAATGACCGTGTGGTACAAAATTCATACAATAAGAGGCATATAGAATAGGACCAGACCAGAGTGCCCCATGGAGAGGGGTATGAGGGGGGTATTACCCCTACCTAAAGTCCTTAAAATCGATCACTGGCTGCTTAATTTTGAAACAAAATGACGTGTTTAGTGCACATTTAGCTGCACTACGTCCGCAAATTTTCAATTTTACCCCTACCTGGAAAATCTGACCTTGGGGACCTCTGGACCACACATATTACTATCATCACACAGGTGATAAAACATAATTTTTTACTCGTTCGCTCCGTTCATCCTGATATTTTCTCGCAACCAAAATGATTTTATTTCTTCAAAGAAAGTGTTCAATATATTTTATTTTGTGGAATCAAAATGATTCTGGGATATAGATATATTGGATTTTTCCTTTTACAATCAAGATTCAAGTGGATTTCCTTCTTTAAAGTCAAGTTGCCTTTGATTTTTTATTTTGGAATCAAAACGCGGCTTGTCTTTTAAATGATAAAAGTGCAATTGACTCTTCATTTGGGAATCATAACACACTCTCGTAACTTCATTTCCTGTTTTGACAAACTTTCAAGTTTTTATTTTCAGGTTGCCGCGCAAAGTCAAGTTTTCCACCCTTGAAAAACCTTTTTCAGATTTTCATGCTAAGTGCAAAAATATTTATCAAGACCAATCACCTTATAGCATTTATATTATATATTTATTTACAGTACAAAAAAATGTTGGCGTGTAAAACTTTTGGTAATTTTTTTGCACCGTGCAAAACAGCTCGTGCAAAAAAACATTGATGTTAAACGTTTTGGTGCGTTTCAAAGGCTGAAAAAGTCTAACTTTTCGCGCCGGTCATATCCTTGAACAATCGATTTTTGTAACTCAAGGGAAACCCTAAAAATACATCATGGTGCTTCTTAAACGGTGAAAATATCGAGTATTAATGGCCAGGGGCGCCGGTGAATGAAAAAAATTCGAAAAATTTTTGCGCCTCCGCCTAAAAAGGAATCCTGGCTACGTTCTTGCATTAGATAGGAACCCGATTCCAGACGGGGTATGGCCCATAAGCGGGAACGGCCCATCAGCGCGAATGGGCCCACAAGCGCGAAAGGCCCATAAGCGCGAAAGGCTCACAAGCGCGAAAACGTTATTTCTACCCTATCATATTAAAACGGCCTGTGAGAAAAGGCGTATAATATGCTAATGAAGTCTCGACTTTTTGAGTTAAAAATAGAAACAAAAAATAGAGAACTTCAACAATACAACAATACATTCAAAAATTTGGCTCCATCGTTGAGTTTCGACTGATCAGTGATAGAAATCATGGATTTTGGTGTCTGTATCACAGGTATCTGTGCCATGTTCGACACTTGTTGGTAAAAAATCACGGGTGGTTATGGCCGATAATTGAATGAGAATGATTTTTGTTAATTTTTTAGAGTAGACAGAATCTTGAACGTTAGCACAGATCATACATGTAACGGAGCTCTGAGGGGTTGGAGCACTTTTTTGGGGCCGGGGGTCACCAATTCCCAAAATTTTGGGGGGAGGGGTCCCTGAAGGAAAAAAATTCGATTTTGACATTTTTCAATATTTTTCCGACTAAAACTATGGGGGTCCCTAGGACTACCATATGGCTAGCCATAGGATTGGAAAATCCTGGGAGGGGTCGCCCAATGGCTAGCCACATGGTCGACGATTTCTGGGGGGGGGGGTTCCCATAGCGCTTCCCCCCAATTACATGTATGGCACAGATTAAATCGGAGACTGTAGAGTTTAAACGTTAGCATAGATTAGCAGAGTTTTAAGCATCGTCATTTTCGCAAATAACAACTCAATATCCTCATTATCTTCGCCATTTTTGCTTAGTGAACGATTGTGGCTCGAATCTGAATCATCTTCGGCCCTAAACTCTTGAACACTACTTGAATAATTCGAGAACTGTTTTGGCATATGGTAAGTTTATATAAATCAGTAATAGTGAGAAAGAAATGTTTTCTGAAAGAAAAACAATCGAGAATCAATATTGAAGTTGGAGCGTAGTTCCAGATACAATAAAAGCATGTGAACTTTTATCCCAACAGAACCTGACTTGCGATTCCTAAATGTCTTACTGTCAAACTAACCACTGGTCGGTTAACTAACCAAGTGCATAGTAAGAATGGGCTAATTTAATTAGAATCAGATGAGTGCATTATTCCTTTTGAAGGTACCAACATCAAGCATGATGCCATGAGATGATTTATCGGAATTGACAATTAGTTTGACACCAAGTAACATTTTTCAACCGTGCTAACTGTAATGAAATATTCCTTCATTAGCACGAATGCTAATGGGACTCATGCCAAAAAACACTGTACATTTAGTTCCTTCAAATTACATAAGACAAATTAGCATGAAAATTATTAGCTCTCACAATAAAGAGTCTTTCGTGCTTTGAACCTTTCGCGCTTGTGAGCCTTTCGCGCTTATGAGAATTTCACAGCAGAATATATAGGACACGCTCAAGCATATACTGTTTTCGCGCTAATCGGCTCATTGCTGTTATGAGCCGTTCGCGCTTATGAACCCCAACCTCCCAGACGTACAGTTTCAAAATTTCCATTTCTATCCTACGGATCTTGCGTAATCTTCCACCCCGTTTCAAACTGCAATGTACGATTTGACTTGATCAGCTAAAATTATGACCTTAACTTCTAGATACAATCACAGTAGAAAATACTGTCAGTTTTTATCCCTAAGATAAAAACAATTTAAATATTCATCAAAATAAGCTGCATTTTGCGGATATCGCACCATTTTATTTCCTATTTAATATCTCAAGTCTTAAGTATGCGTCCGAATCACATACTTTGAATTTTGTACGAAAAATGTGCAATCTACTCGAAATGGCTCCGTGTAGATAAGTAATCTAGGCTACGAAGGCTTGGGCTAGCGAAGACTACCCAACTATGATCTCAAATCACTCCAACAAAGCTTCATATTTTCTGGCCACAAGTGATTTCCGAGATGATGGATATGGAAGTTTTCCCTCAGAGTTGATTTATGCTTCTTTAAATTCGAAAATTAGTCTTCAATGTGTCCCGCTAGTGTAATTATTTGGATAATAAAGCATACATGTATCCCTCCCCACGCTTGTTACGGGATTGAAAAATCAGTTCGTCCTTCCACCCGTTAGTTATTTTTCAAGTAAAATAAATCTTTTCCGCTCGAAAAATAAAATTTTACTTGTCTATTCCTTTCGTCTTGAATCCTCGAAATTTGTATCTTTTTGCGTCCCATTTCGCCGAACGAACGATTAAATGTATGTATATTTTTAAAAATAATCTCACGAAAAGCCGTCGCCGATATTATATAATATTCAATATGCAAATTTATTCTTTCTCTTTCCGCACGTTAATAATACGTTGAAAGAGGCATCCCTAGCAAAAATGATTAGCTTGAGAGCGAAAAACTATATACAGTAAATGGCGTGTAGCACATTTCACAATCTAGATCCACGCAGTCTACCGAAGCATGAGAAAAGTTTCCAATGACTATCGCGATAGATAGTAGAACGAGCAACAAGCAAGGTTAACCCATGAAATTTCTTGTTCCACTGTATCAAATGCGCATTGATCGAGAACTTCATACACAGAAGCGTACAGAACTAGCAGAGTGATATGAAATCCTCTGCACTGGTCGGGTCGATAAGCATATGAAGGAATGACGTCATGCAAAACACACAAGGAATCTATCGATTGCGAGAACATTTCATAGACGGTGAAGAATGTATAGATTCCTTTTTTGGATTGGACCAAAATAAAAGCGCCCGAAGGCAATGGCAAGCTGAGGAATCAGCATTCTAAATAGGGGTTGGGTACGTAAGTTTTATTCGCATTGGGAAAAATAATGCTTATTTATATCCACGCATATAGAAAAAACGAGAATTTAGAGAATACTGCAGCGACCCGAGTTCAAAAAAGTATTAAACCAATGAGGAGGGAAACAAATATCTAATCGAATACGCCAGTCTTCATGTGAAAAGTAAAGCCATTTGCATAAAAACAATGTTTTACATCACTGTTCTTTTCCTAAAATATACTCTTTTTATAAGTGTATACATATGTACAGATTGGCCAAAAAACTGTGTACGGAAAAATTTTTGTACTAAACAGAACAAGAATTTTGCCTGTTGCTCACATAAAACTCATTCGATAGGAAGCTTTCCAGCATTTATATTCATGTCCATCAAATGGTTCATATGATTGAATATGAATTCTTTCCAAAATCAAAATCAAATTTGGTCGTACCATAAATATATATATATATATATAACGGAAATCACCAAAATTGGTACTAATCTAATAGACAGCGAAAAAACCAGTTTTTATCAAGAACTGTAGCTTCCAATTTCCGTATATTTCGAACACCCTTGTGAGGAAAAACAAAACCCGATGTATAAGCTCAAACATCCTCATATACACACTCATTAACACTTTCCTCTTACAGAAAATTTGGATAACTGTTATCTATCAATAAAAGAATATAAAGGAACATTTAAAAAAAGTATTTTAAAGAAAATTGAGCCAAAAAACAAATGAATATTATCGACAAAGTTTTTCCGTATCTAATTTTAATCGCCATTACCTGATATTGATAAAACCAATACTAAACAGAACAGACTGGCGACGTAGTATACAACAAACCGGCTGTAGTGCGAAAGTTTTGAAAAATTGGGCAACGATTCCTCTGGTTATTTCTATGGTGCTATGCCACAGAACATACAGGTTTTCAGTATCGTGGAAAGTTTTGGAAATTGGCGAAAACTAGTTTTTAACGAAAGTTATACATTTTTAGGCAACCAAAATTAAAGAGACCGGTTCAGTGAGGTTGGTTTCGATGCCAAAATGCATGATAATGGCATTGAAATAAAAAAGTTTTTATTCACTTTGCGCCAAGAAATGTTGGAAACGCGACAATATTAAGAAAATATAAAAGCAGAAAATAAATATCACGTGACTAACACACAGAAAACACTTTGAGATGAGCAAGTGGAAAGTTAACTACGAAATGCTATTTGAGCATGGATGAGCATAGTGATGACATCAGGCTAGGCTTGACCACTGCAGAACAATGGCAGAATTTATGGCTGGTTAAAAAATTTTTCCTGTGAAAGGCGCACGCTAGTGAAAGGTGCACGAGCTGATCAACTATCGAGGATGTAATAAACCAAAAATGTGTTGTTCCATGAGTTTACATCACTAACGGCGGTTCACGTGCTCGATTTTCCATTTCGTTAGCATTAATGTGATGTTGCTATTTTGCTCGACCTTATCACGACAGTTGATTTCTAGCGTTTTTTCGGTGCTGTATCTGGTTGACATCTTGAAAAAATATACCGTTTTCAGTAACATCTCAAGCCTTCAGAATATTTATTTTCGTCGCGTAAATGCTTCAACTATTGACCTGTCTTGTGTCTTTAACTTGCGTCAGCGTTGGATTCTTGAAAAAGTCGTTAAAAGTCAACTAACAATTTTTCTTGAGTTCGATTTTGTCAAGAAAAAATTCTTTGAAGCTAAATTATTACCAGTCACTAAATATTTAGTTGACAATATTGAAACAAACAACCCTTCTTATTTTTTCTACAAACTTTTACCTAAAGTTGTGGGAAGGTTTCTGACAATTAAAGGACGTTTTTTTTTCGCGAAAGTGCCTGCAGCCACTGGGGAACTGGGGATGTATAGGATGTCCGGACCCGAAAAGACCCGAAATTGCTCGACCATTTTTTTGGAGCCGGACCCGATATGCTTAAAATTTTGGTGCCTGCCCGGTATGTTCAAAATATGCTACCCGACACAGCTCTAGATGCAACTATCACGTTTGAACCGTTTTAATACGCTGTTTCTTGGTAACACATTCTTGAATCCGAGTAAAACCTATTCGCCTTCTTAAATTCGTCCTGATGCAATTATTTCATCAGAAATGAAATGAAGAGGTTTAGGTTTCAATGAGCTGTAAACATTTTCGAGCGAAAACTTGTGGTCTGCGGAAAAAATTATGGGTCCTTTCCAAAATTGTGGAAAAAAGTTCGTGGGGAAAACAGTGTTTCTACGCGTTTTTGAATTTATTTTTACGTAACGCTTTTACTGACATCGAAAATTCTCAAAATCAAGCAAAAAAATTTAAGGTTTCAGAAATTCGTTTTACCTATACACAATGAAATAAATTTGACGAGGGCATCTCTCATGAGAGTTTTATACATTAGAAGGCGCAGATTTTAATAAAATATTTCATGTTCTAGTTCTAGTTTCATGTTCTAGTTGATTTCTACAATCTTTTTCTCACAAAAGTACAAAATGTCATCACAGGTTGTATGCCATGCCGTACACACTCCAAATTCTAGATTTCCGGAGCTCGAGTCGAGAATCGCAGTAAATGTTGCCAGAAATCACATGCACGGCAAGAATTTTCTAGGGGAGAGACTTTTCATTTTTATTTTTTTTTATTCTCGGACTTACATGGAAACTTTTATTGTTTCGTGAGCGTAGGATATAGCTTCAATAAGATTAGGAAGTTGGAGACGAGGGTAGGATCTTTGTCGGAAGTCACGGTGTTCTGTTGGAGGCTTAGGGACCTTCTGGTGAGGTATCTGAGAGTCCGGAGAGTTTTGAAAGTGTTTGTGTTTTGTTAGCCTGTGGTTGAACTGTTAAAACTTAATTTGAATAAACCCAAAGGTCAGTCTCATCATCCAACACTCAAAGCAGCCTAACATGTGCATGTATGATGTATATCTACTTATCATACACAGGGTGAGCCAAAAAAGGCGACCGGTGCCGACTTTCACTATTTTTGAATGGATGAAGCTTTTTTAATACAGATTGTTGGATTAGAGTCCCCCTATTTGTCTTTGTTGTAAAGGCAAGTTTTATGCGCCTAGCCTTTATGGTTTTCACGTTAACAGAAATTTCGTCTAAGTGGTCGTTTTTCAAAAAGTGGAGTCGTGAAATTAGAGCAAAAGTCATCCTATTGTGAAAAAGGTTTTGAGAAAGGAAAAAAGTTGTTTACAAACACGAATACTTCAAAAGTCACCAGGATTTTTAATTAACGCGTAATTTGAAGTCATCAGTTTCTTGTTTTATATAGACAAAATTTCGCCAAAATCAAGAGCTCTTGTTTTGAAATTGGTTGAACGAGGTTATGGTGCAAAAAAAATCCGCTGACTAGTTCGAAAAGGGATCAAGGTTAGTGGTGAAGCAGAAAGGAGGACACATTGAAACGTTTCTTTTGTAGGTTTCAGCTGTTATATAGTTTTCATGACGTTTTTTGTTCAATTTTTTCTGTTAGGGAACATGCTGATTTTTGTCATTTGTTTATTTGAGGAAAAATTGAAGTTTAGAATTTTTGATTCTTGTCAGTCAATATAAAAGCAATCTGACTGAAACCTTGCAGTTTTTATGCCAGATGTTTTATCTGTCGATGACAGCAAACGGCGTCAAAAACGCTTCATTTAATCGAAAGCTATGAGAGTCGACTCTGTATTTAATTCATTTGACTCATGTTTGATTTAAAAATTTGAAGTCATTTTTCACTTTAAGCAAGCCCGTTTAATTATCGCGCGTAGAGCTCTTCCAATTGTACAAATCAAAGTTTTTCACAAATGCTTTGAAACATGACTTTTACAAGAAACATTGATATTTGGAATTGACTATTGAACACCGTTCAAAATCTAAATGTTGGAGACATAAAGGTTGAAGGTGTCCGTAATTCTTCACTTCTGCATGAATTTTTGGTCGAAAAATTGTGCCAAAATATCAATTTTTGAATTTGAATCAAACAAAAGTAATAACTTCAGTTCCAAGTTCTACCTAAAAAAACAGAGGAAGTTCATAAATTCTCTTCATCTATCAGTCATTGACAAGCGATGGGTCTGTTGCGATAATACAAATATACTATTCAATCATACATGTATATAAGAGGTACGGACCAATGGCAACACGATAAATGCCATTTTTAAAGGAAGTAGCCTTCTGGAGTCAAGGAGGAGGTTGTCAATCAGTGCTCAAAAATGGAAAAATCACGCCCCTGATACATGAATTTTTACTACAGGTATGTGTTCGACAAAAATTTGCTCGCGTTCCCAGTAAGAGCATTCCATGCTATTTTCATAGACTTGGGGCGGAGCGCCGAAAAAATTTTGCGTTTTCAACTTCTTAAATGCCTAAAAATCGATGGACTTTAGCCTTTGACCACTGAAAAAATTTGTACCATTGGCTTGGCATAAATGCCCAAATTTTTTTGTGTTATTTAAGTTGGATGGATTATTATATTAATTAATATTACGGAAAATTTCGAGGTTTGACCTTTTAAAATGCATCCAAGTGCACCTGTCTGACTCGGCCTACCCAAGCCCGTAGCCAGTATTTTCTGCAGAGGAAGCCACACTTTTTTTCAAGGCCAACATAGCCAATATTAGTGTTATAAAAAACCTGAAGGCAGATTTGAACGTGTCTCAACAAACTCTTCAAAATGCACAATTACTACATTCACATATTCGAGACGAAAAAATCTCCGGATTCTGGGTAGAATTATAGAAGAAGAATTGCTCAACTATCCTAATTTATGCGAAAAAAACTGATACTTTTGTACAGAAGTGGAGAAAATTTGAATGTTCAGAAAAAATTGCTTTTCATGTTTCACTTATTGTAATTAGTCGTTACGTGTAGGGTATGTCATACTATTTAACTTTCCAGCGTCGCAATTCAACATTAAACATACACATAACTCAAGAAAAAATTAAAAATTCCACAGGGAGGGGCCATACCCCTATTCCCTCTCCAGGCCTTGACCTACTTCGACCAGTATTGCCAACTCCTATGAAAAAACCGGATTCCGGAAAAAAGCCCAAAATGTTTAGGTAAGAACATATGCATGGAATTCTAATAAAAATGTACAGCCATGCTTATTTATACTTTTTTTAATTTTATTGGATGATTATTCAGTCACTGATTTACCAAAAAGGAAGACGAACAAAATTTTCGAATTTTAGGTCAGATGATAATAACAACATAGCAAAATTAATAATAACAAAGAAGCAAAAAATTGGAGCAAACAATCCTAAATTGCCTAGAAATTCCACTATTGACACCTTTGTGATCAGAGAAAGTAAAGAATTATAGACTGTATTTGATTCATCTTCCCTTCCGGTGCGAAGTGCCGGAAAAAAATTTGGATTTCTATGCTCTTAAACGCTTTTCAAAACTTATTATATGATTTAAGGTTTAAATTTTCAGTCTAAAATGATGTTCAGACTTCAGCAATGAGATGATGTTTTCAATCAGCTAACCAGGAGAAAATCAACTCGGAGTCAAAAGATATTTAAAAATTCGGGAGAAACTGCAAAATTAATAATAAAAAAATTACGACACAAGGCGCCGAAATTTTTACATATTTTGATATATTGAAAGCGTGCAACGAAAATTCAGAAATCAGATTGGCAGCCAAAAGTCATACCTATATTGGGGGGTTGGGAGAGCGTTCACCCACGTCTTGTTCGAACCCTATACCCAAATGTTGGGACTCCTACCCAACCCAACTCAAAAAAATTGGGAAAGTAGCTTTTTTGACGTTTTTTGAGAAAATTTTCGAAATCCTTTGGCTTTTTTTGGAGAGCCCCAACATTTTGGGAACTTGATAACCTCAGCCCACGAATTTGGGGTCGGACTTCTTACAGGTATGGGTCGGACTTCTTACAGGTATTCCAAAAATTTGAACTGTTCAACCAGCAAGAACTTATGTCGCTGTCTCAAACCTTTTTGATCATGTGCTAAATGAAAACAAATGATGTTCAGAAAATTCAAAAACTTTTGAAGACCAGGAAAGACTTTGCGAAAATAATCGAGAAATCTTGATTTTCGCTATATACAAGGAGAAAAATCAAAGATCATACATTAAAAAAAGAGATGAGGCATTCTAGGAAGTTGGTGAAAATTATTAAATGTTAATCAGTAAGTGAAGTAGACATGCTAACAGTCGCGTTTATAGAAAATAATGATCATTCAAATCATCACCGGCCGGAAAATTTGGAGGTATCAATAATGGATTTGAACAAAACCCCCAAAAAATCTCAACGTAAATAAAAACGCCGACATAAACCCCGCACCAAACTTTACCCCAGAAAAACCTCAAACTAAAAAACCGCATTTCGGGAAAAACTCAGCGGATGGCCATAACTGTAAGAGGACCGACCAGTTGGGGGAGGGTAACCCCATAATTTTGGGGTGGAGGTCACAGAATAGCACTTCCCGCTCCCAATTGCATGTATGCCCCAACTCCCCCCCCCCAAGTACTGGTATGGCTTCTTGTGCCAATTGACTTGGCACAAATGTCTCCGTGCACAAAAAACGCTGGTATGTAGACAAAGCATTGCGGAGCGAGATCTGTCATCAATTCAATGGGTCGAAAAATTTCATACCTTCAATTTGATTGGTCGAAAAGTTGTAGTCTACTCCTTCCTTACCGTGAGTCCAAGCCTAAGCCCAAGCCTAGGCCTAAGCCTAAACCTATGACTAAACCTAATCCTATTCCTATTCCTAAGCCTAAGCGTAAACCAAAGCCTAAGGCTAAAGGCCTGAGTCTAAGCCTAAGCCAAAAATTTGCCGGAAACAACTGTAAAAATCAATAATTTTTTTCCACCAATCAAAATGATCACAGTTCTCGCTTCGCAACAGTGTTTTGTTTGTGCCAAAACGTGGTTTTTGGCACAAAAAATTTGGAATGGCACAAAAAATTTTGAGCGTTTGTGCCAATTGACACAAAATTTTTGGCTGGTCAAACATAAAATTTCCTTGATTTTTAGACGTTTTAGGGGCTGAAAAAGACCAAGGCTAAATTTCCTTGATTTTCGGTCATTTTAGGGGCAGAAATCGTAAAATTTTCTCGGCGCTTCGCGTCGATTCAACGATTTCAATATTAACTACTTTCCTTTGTCTCGAAGGCGAGCGGATTCTATTCGAATAGTATATTTGTATTATCGCATCAGTTCTTGAGATTATCAATGACTAGTGAAAATATAGAATTATTAACTTTCTCAGTTCATTCGGTTGGATTGAGAACCGAAACTTGATGTTTTGGTGTTTTTGAAGTCAAACAGAAAAATTGACATTTTTTGCGCAATTTTTCAACCAAAAATTTACGCGACACGACTTTCGACTTAGCTTTTTCAGGATACTTATGTTCGCCCAATCCTTGAGTGTGGTAGTCCTATTTGGAATCATTCTCTAATGGATGAAATACAAAGGGTAGAGAAAGAGGGTAAATTAGGGGTGACAGTGGCCGCCGAATTTACCCTAGCTTTCAAATTTTCCTTAGGCTTAGGCTTAGGGTACAGCAGCTGCATCTGTAATAGCATTTTGGGACTCAAATAACTTTTTTGTATACAGTAATTTTAATTATCGTGTTAACAACCCATATAAATTATATAAGACAAAATTTCGTACACGATTACTCGAAAAAGATTTTTGTAATAGATATATTGATACGTGGAATATGTTACCCAGTCGTCATGTTATATCTCATACCTGTAAGACCTCCGACCAGTTGGGGGGGGGGGGGTAAATCCGAAATTTTGGGGGGGAGGTAGAAAAAATCGAAATTTTTCCCAAAAAAGGCCAAAAAACATACAGCGGTAATTACAAGAAAAGAAAAAAAAATACAGAGTTGTTACTAATAGTAAACAAAATGCGAAAAATACCATATTAAAGATGTGACGATAGGCGAAAAATGATTACAGTAAATATGGCCGTGCGCAAGGGGGGGTGGGCGGGGGGCGGCCGCCTCCCCCCCATTGAGGCAGTAACTCTAAACCGAAAACATGCGTTTTGGTGGACTTTAAAAGGTCAAAATATCAAAATTTACTGCTGCTAATTTAATCTTCAACAGTTGTTATGAAGAACGCCGAAAAGTTAGGGAAAATCATCTTCATGACAAAGTCTATGAAAATATCTGAATTTTCGCAGCATTCGATTTCTTTTCTGATCGCAGAAACTGTTTTCTCGGTCAGTTTTTTTTACCTCACTGACGTGGTAAGAAAATGGAGTAGGTACGATTTTTATGCAAATTGGTACGGTGAGAGTTATTTTAGTCATGATGAAACTTTCGGCACAAAACTTTTTTAATGTTTTCAGGTACGTTTTTAGAGTGAAAAAATTTTTTGTGCCATTGGCACAAATTTTTTTGGCCCTTTGTGCCAATTGGCACAAATGTTCGTCATACCTGTAAGACCTCCGACCAGTTGGGGGGGGGGGGGGGGGTAAGGGTAAATCCGAAATCTTGGGGTGGGGGATGGGTAGATAAAAGTCGAAATTTTTTGAGGATGATTTTGAATACAGGGTTGGCCAAGTTGGGGGCTGGGTCCCCCCAAACCCCCCTTCCAAGGACACAAAAAAATGTGCGTGCACAAAAAAAAACGCTGCTTCGCATCGCAATCAGTGTTTTTTTGTGCCAAAACATGGTTTTTGGCACAAAAAATTTGGAATGGCACAAAAAAATTTGAGCGTTTGTGCCAATGGGCACAAAATTTTTGGCTGGTCAAACATAAAATTTCCTTGATTTTTAGACGTTTTAGGGGCTGAAAATGCCAAAATTTTCCGGCGCTTCGCGCCGAGTCAATGAATATATTATTTCCTATTCGCATATTTGACCCGAACGCGAACGATTTCTCTTTGAACAGCAGGGTTGGCAAAAACCAAACTTTTGAAATTTTGACTTTTTGGTTTTTTATGGTTTTTTAATGGTTTTTTTGGTTTTTCTATGGTTTTTTAGTGGTTTTTTTCTGGTTTAATTCTTTAGTATGTTTGGTACATCAAAATAACTGTAAAAAACTGCTATAAGCTCCCTGTATCATCTAAGACTAGTTAGGGAGCCTCAAAATGGCAGCTAGAAGTATTAATCTTATCGGAAGTGTCATTATTTTATGCTATAGGAAATACCTATTATAGCAATAGAAATACAGTAATAGTGAGCACATAAGAAAGGAACCATTAGTGAAGAACATAAGAAAAGTAAAAATGGAACAGAGCATGCGATATGTAAGGGACAAATTCAAAGAAAAGAAGAAAAATTACAAATAAAGAGAAATATACAATACACAATGTAAGTAATCAAAACTCAAAAGAAATCAATTACAGAATTGTTTCAATGCATCACATATATACAGGGTTGGCAAAAACCCAGTTTTTGAAATCTTCATTTTTGGGTTTTTGGGTGGGTTTTTCTGGGTTTTTCTGGGTTTTTGGTGGGTTTTTCTGGGTTTTTGGTGGGTTTTTCTAGGGTTTTTGTTCCAGTTTTGTACTAATGAATGATCATTTTACTTAAAATATATATGAGAATGTTATTTTTAACGTATAAAGTGTATTAAATTGCTGAACAGTGTTCAAGACTGACTATACATTTGGTTGTAACATATTTACACGAGTCACGCGACTGCACATTGCACAACGATTTTATCGATTTGGCTCATTAAAACGATTGGCTGTTTATTGAATTTTTTATTGCATGATCTAAACACTAAAAATTGAAATGTCATTTTAAAAAATTGAAAATTACGGAAATCAAATTTCACGCTTCGGCTTCGCTCACTCCATCAGATTCACAGTCACGGGAACTTTCTAGCAGCCCAAAGTTTGTCTTAACGAATACCAGTTTGCGCACTGTTTCCGTCAACATTTGATTTCGCAGCTTGGAATGTATGAAGCCAAAGGTAGAGAAGTTTCTTTCCGAAGATGTGGTAGAGACAACGAGCGAAAAAACCTCAATTAACTTTTTATACATGTAATACATTGAAACAAATAACATGTTATCTATGTGTACCTTCAGAGCGATTCGTTGCACCAGCGGCCAGTCAGCTCCATCTGTGAGCCAGTACTCAAGGACAGACTTTTTCTTTTTGACGAGCATCTGGTCTGGTAGCGAAATGAGTTATTTTGTTTTTGTAATTTTGCCTCAATCAATCATGTATTGCGTCAATTCTTGATACACAGCACTTTTTTGGTCAGCTAGTTCTGGATTTGCCACAGGGAAATCAACGATGAAATCCTCAATCTCGTTCTGGATTTGCCACAGGGAAATTAACGATGAAATCCTCAAATTAACGATGAAATCCTCATTCTAAAAGAATTAAGAAAAACCCAAAAACCCAAAAACCCAAATTTTGTCAAAAAAATGCACCCAGAAAAACCCAGAAAAACCCAAAAACCCAAAAACCCAGGTCTTGCCAACCCTGCATATATACATATGCACAGAAAAGTTGAAATGACACAATACCGTTTTCGATAAGAGGGTTTTAAATTGATAGATTACTACATATGTTATTGATATTACGAATATAGTTGAAGGTCACACATAGACATTTCAGATGTTTCCAAATTTTTGCTTTTCAAACCTGTCTGCGAGCTATAACTACAGCAAATGGGTCTTATTATATATACTATTCTCGCTTGCATGATAGATATACATATTTTTGCACAATTTTTTATACTTAGTAGCGACGTCAAGTCACATAAAAATCAGCCACTCAAAAGCTCTTCTCTTTGTTAACCTACAGTATGCTTAACTGATCTGTATAAAATTTTATTTTTGTTGTCTCATTTATATTTTTAAATTTCGAGCTAAGAAAATTGAAAAGCTTACCGTTACAATAAATTCAGGATATTAAACTCAATCATATTTTATAACATTTTGATGATGATATGGATCAATGGATGTCGCCCCGTATGGTCGAAGTACACTCCACGAAAGATTTAGCATCTACTTTTTTGTGAGCAAATTATAGCAAAGTTGACTCATGTACTAAATGTGTGCTTGCAAGATGGACACAAAGGATATCGATTGATTTATATTACATCTTTTGAGTACGAAATGTATCATAAAAATACGACTTTTTTCTACTTTGTAGTGAAGTCAATTCAACTAATTTAATTGTTTTGTTGATTTAGATAGACACCTATACATGCCTAGAAGATCGACTAATGTGAAAAAACAGTTTTCCAATAATTTTGGAAAAAAAACCAAAAAACCAGAGATTTTCCAATTTTTTGGTTTTTTTAAAAAACCAAAAAAACCAAAAACCAAAAAACCAAAGCCTTGCCAACCCTGTTGAACAGTGTATTAGTATCGTTGCAGCAAACTTTATAGGATGTCAAGACTGATGAGTGAAAAGAAATTCTGAATATTCTCTCTTCATTCAGTCAGATTCGGATTTAAAACTGAAATTGTTACTTTTTGTGTTTGATTGTTTCAAATAGAAAAATTGATATCGTTAATAATGGCACAATGTTTCGATCGATAATCCACACGATTTTCGACTTTATTTTCTCTAGTCTTTACACGATTGTTAAATATACACAACATAGATATTCGTTCGTAGTCGAAAATTGAATCAATTTGAACTTCCTGAACAATTCTAGAGCTATTTAAATTGTCTTAGCATTCCATTTCTTTTTGGGATTTCGTGAACTATTTTGTTGCACAGTTTTTTCTCTTCTCACTGACATGGTTAGCTGAAAAATAGGTTGGGCACGATTTTTACAAAAAATTAATGCGTTAAACAATAACTTTTTATCAAACTTTTGGCCTAAAGCTTTCCCGCAGTTTTCAGTATGTCTCTAGTAAAAAAAAATTTTTGTGCCATTGGCACAAATTTTTTTGGCCTCTTGTGCCAATTGGCACAAATGTCCGTGCACAAAAAAACGCTGATCGCAATGCTTTCTTCGGCAGTGTCTATTAGCCGGATACGGCGAATATAGTATTTTATATTTGCAGTATACTGTTAATAGTGCCTGCTATGTAAGACCTACTATTAGCCGTACGAAAAGTACAGTATATCTAATCTCACTAATTTTTTATTGATATTTCCATCTTGCGGATCAGACTGCACATTTGTCAGCTGTTACCTATTCAGCCTGGCACATTGCATACAGTTTATATTTTCATAATTATCCTAATTTGTGTACAAACTTATTAAAATCCATTTGATTTACATGATAAACTGGTCGATATCAATATATGAGGAAACTTTTGTGCACAATATAGCTTAATTTTCGATGATTTTCAGGATGGATTATTATGTACAAGCCATTGAACTTCATAATTTGCACAAAATGCTGCAGCCGAAGATTATTGACCTGTCTACTGTAGATGCTTCGAAAGCTTTAGTAGCTGGTTCGGTTTTTGGTTGCTTCTAAGATCTCACCAGCCATCGAACGGCTAGAAAGTGAAACTTTTCAGTCATTTTCAATCGAGTCCAGTAAACGTTTTCATAACGATGAAAAGAAATTTGTTTTTTCAAAGCTTGTTCTAGTTTGCAGGAATGATATTCGTTGTAGGGCAACTGGCATAGGCCTACGACCCAATCAAAGTTATTTCGGAGCTGTGGGGTGTAGCTGTCGTTTAAATATTAATTTCAGTAATGCAGAAAATAAACTGAAAGTCACCCGCTCGAATTTTAAACATAATCACGAAGTTTCTGAAGAATTATTGTCTCATTTCCCACATATAAGAAGATTAGACGGAGATGCAAGAGATTTCATTGTAAAAGCAGCCCAGTTGGGAGCTAATGTAAAATTAATTGCTGAGGAAATTCGCTCCACTGAAGGTAAACAAGTGACTAATCATAATATAAGAAACATCATAGATGCTGCTCGCAGTTCTGAGGAAGCCAACGAAGTTTCCAAAACCATTTATTTTCTTGAAAATGTGAAAAAGACTGATCCAGGCTCGTATCTCAAAGTTATATCAGACCCACAATCGAATGTTGTGGATATAATCTTTTTTCAAACTAGTCTCATGCGTCAATGGTTTATCGAATTTCCAGAATAAGTTGAAGTAGATGGAACTTAACGTTTAGACAACATCAACTATGTTCTTTTTTTATTCACTGTGCTAGATAAGAATCGTATCAGTCGCATTGTTGCTGCAGCATTTTTGAGCTCGGAGACTGAATATCTAGTGACATCTTGTTTCGAACAGTTTTAAATCAGTAATCAGGATAGCGTAGACAAAACTAAAATTGTTGTTTTGGAAAAAGATTTTGAGTCCGTTAAGGCGGCTCAGAATACTTTCCAGAACGCAACGGTTTTACTAAGTATGGTTCATGTCGAGCGAAATTTTCAGAAAATTGTTCGGGAAATGAAGTTCACCCCTAGAGAGTCATGCGAGATAGGCAAGTCTAATTTGACTTTACAGAATATCAAAGAACGTGCATTCACGTTGCTGAAAAGACTGTCACATTTTACGCCATCAATGTCACATTTTTCGCCATGCCACGTGTATGACATGGGGATTTGGGAGAGCTGGGGAGGTTTGGGTATCTCATCAGGTAATACCGTGTTTTAGACGTCACATTGATGGTGAACCATATCAGATTGATCCTATTACAGTGAGTAATAGGCTGTGACTCCTGATGGATACTGGCATTTTCCCCAGGCTTCCCTAAATGGCGTTGGGGGCCTAACCTGGCAAATGGTGGCTATAGAGAGATCTATAGTTGGTTCTCTTGTGTTGTCCTTGGGGTCTTGCTGTAGGGTAACGGACAACGCTGCCAGGCTAAGTGCGACAATCCCCGAGTCCTACTCAGTGAGAGTGGGGACAGGGTCACCCGTAAAATGACCTGATTTATGGGACCCGATTATGAACCAGACAGCCCCTTTTAGCCCAAACCTGAGAGGTGGAGGCCCTACTTATCTGTGGAAACCTTGGGAAACCGACTTAGGAAGGATTTCCCAACAAATAACCCACAAATAACAATAATCCCCTGAGAAGACTCACCTAGTCCTGTTTCTCAAGCGATTACGACGCAACGGGCGACAAGTCCCTGGATGCTTTCGGTCTTCTGGCACTGGGAGCGGGGATACGATCCTCAAAGCGTCCTAGTGGCTAGCGGCGGCGAGCGGCGGCGAGCAGGAGGGAGCGGGAGCGAGCGGGAGGCGAAACTCCAACGTTTAATTCACGAACCGGGGCGGTCGGACACCTGGCACTGATGGGCAGCGGGGTACTGTAGGCGGTGAGCGGCGGACGCAGTAAGAAATGCAAGGGTATGCAAATTTATTTAAAATACTAGGCGGCGGACGCAGTCGAGTATATAAAAATATGCAAATTGAGAGGAGCGGCGGACGCGAAGTTACAACAACCGAATCGGAGCTTGGTGAACCCAAGAATGAGCGAAAAACTAAAGAAACATGTCCTTTTAAGGACATGTTTGGCTACAGCTGCAGCTTGGGCGGAGTTTCTCGGCGCTCAAGCTAACTTCTGCAGGTAGACGCGATGCAGAAGATGCCTATGAGCACATAGACATTTTTTCATTCACATGAGTTTAGCACTGAGGCCGGCTGCAGTGCCTATGCTAAGCATATGAACGTCTTTAGCTAAAACTTCTTAGCTAGTCGTTTTGCGTAACAAAAACGACGCTAATTTTTGATGATAAGAGGTGCGTGAGCGCACCAAAAATAGCCATGTGCTCGTGGAGCACGACTGGCGGAAGTTTTTAGCTAAAGGGCCTACTGTAGCCCGCGTTTGTAAAGAAATAAAATACAACAAAAATGAAACATAGAAATGCATAAAAATATAAAAACGAACGTAAAATGCATGTGTAAAAAATGAAATAAACAAAAGCATGTTCGAGTAATAAACGAAACATGAAAAATAACAAAATGTCGGCATGATCAGGATCACGTGACGTTGGAGAATTGAGCGGCACGTGACACGGCGGTCCTTCGAAAAAGGGCGTCCTCGTCCTTGCAGTGGTCAGTAGTGAGGTTTTGTACGGCGTGTCCGTGGTCGTAGGTCATTCCAAGGTGTGATGGCGGAAGTGGTCGAATAGGTCCGTTGGGTTGTCGGCGGGTGGCGCCTTCTTTGATCGTAATTCGTTCGGCGGTATGGTGACCGGAGGCTGTTGATGTGTGGAGTTGCCGACATTGAATATCCTGTGCGACAGTCTAGAACACAGAAAAGAAAAATTTTCAGGGCAAGATGTAGGCTATCGCAGGGGATGCGCCCAGTGAGGTACAGATTGTCGGGCTATCGCAGAGGATGCACCCTGTGAGGTGTAGGCTATCGCGTGAGGATGCGCCTAAGGCGTGACGCTTGGGTTGCTGAACATTCTCTTCTATCCACTAAGATCCAGCATGGACAAGAGTGGATACTTCGTGAGGGGCACGGCAGTCCTTCGAAAAAGGACGTCCTCGTCCGTAAGCGGGGACAATGAAGAGAATGCATCTTGAGTTACGGGTCGGGGACCTCTGCATCAAGATGTGGGTCAATCAGGTTCGGTGTAAAGTCCCGGCTTATTGAGGGATACAATAAGGGTGCCGAACCTGTTGCCTGTGAAGTGGGAGGTGTATCCTCTGCTTCACTCGGTTGTTCAGGGGACACGTAAAGTCGAAGCTGGTTGACATGTACAGTGTCTTCCTGATCCATCTCGAAACGAAGTGTGACATTGGGATATGCCACACTTGTGACAAGGTAGGGTCCATCGTAGATGGGCAGCAATTTAGGAGTGAGTCCACGTTTGCTGGAGGTGCGCAGTTTGAGCACCTGATCCCCTACTTTGTACGAGACATCATGCGCCTTCCAGTCGTACGACCGTGCATAGGCTTCCTGTGCTTTCTCGATCCGACTCTGGATTAAGGTTAACGCATTCGTGAAATGACGCTTGACCTCCATATCATATGAGGAAACATTAATGATATGGGCCGGAGGGTTGAACGAGAGCGCGGCATCAACAGGGAGCATGGGTGTGCGACCGTACATGAGTTCAAAGGGCGAGTACCCTGTTGACTCATTCATGCTGATATTGACGGCAAACACAGCGTATGGTAGGTGTTCATCCCAATCAGTATGTCCTTGATGAACATACATACGTAGCCGTGTGGCTAGCGTCTGATTAGCTCTTTCCACTTCGCCGTTGGTCATCGGGTGATAGGCGGTAGAGTGGATTTTCTTCGTTGCACAGATCACAGTGATCTCAGTCATCAGTTTTGATGTGAAATCAGTGCCACGATCTGATTGAAGAATCTGCGGTGCCCCGTGCCGGCAGACAATTTGCGTTACAAACAGCCGGGCTATGGTGTGCGCAGTGATGTCCGGAGTAGCAAAAGCCTCGACCCATTTCGTAAAGTAGTCGATAAAGACTAGGATGAAACGGTTGCCAGCTTCGCTAGTGGTCATTGGTCCCATGCAGTCGACACCTACCCGGTGAAACGGTCCCGTGATGGTGATAGGTTTCAGGGTCGCAGTGGTTTTCTGTCGAGCGGGCTTATTCCGTTGGCAAAGATCACACCGCTGACAGAAGGACTTGACATCCCGACTGAGGGAGGGCCAGTGGTATCTGCGAGCAATGAGCCGCGCAGTACGTTTAGCACCGAAGTGTCCAGCTAAGATGTCATCGTGATGAGCCCGGATAATGGTAGTAACCATGGATCTGGGTATGACGATCTTATTGGACTCGCCTGTCCATTTCTGTAGAACGTTATCCAACAGATGGTAGCCTCGCACATCATTCTGGTCACCCAGAGGCTTAAGAGAGCGAATGATGTCGGCTAACTCCGGATCCTCCAGCTGAGCAGCGAAAAGGTCGGGGTGCTGCGCACCGACGGATATCTCGGCATAAGACTCTGATCGTACCGGGCGCTCCGCGCCAACAGTGATCGGTGCTGAATTACTTGAACGCGCCAGGTGCTGCACACCATCGGTCAAGGTCCTGGATCGCGCCAGGTGCTGCGCACCATCGGTGATCATCATAACATGCCCCTCAGGTCTGTAAAGGGGAGTATCATCAATACTCTGACCGGTGAGGGAGTTAGGATCCGGCAGGCGTGATAATGCGTCAGCATTACCATTAGACTGACCTTTTCGCGGCCGAATTGTCAGTTTGAATTCGGCGAGCGCGAGTCCCCACCGAGCGATCCGAGCAGAGGGGTTAGGCTTCTCCAACACTGCTTTGACCGCGGTATGGTCAGTCTGAACGACCACCTCGTGCTGGAAGAGGTATGGTCGAAAGTGCTTGACGAAATGGACAACAGCGAGAGTCTCCAGTTCTGTAATGGAGTAGTTTTTCTCGGCCGCTGTTAACCCTCGGCTGGCGTACGCGACAGGATGGTCGTATCCATTTTCATCTAACTGGCTAAGAACCGCTCCTATCCCCGAAATACTCGCATCAGTTTGAAGGATAAAGGATTTCGAAAAGTCCGGATGGCGCAGGATAGTAGGGTTGGTCAGCAGGCGGCGGAGTTCATCGAACGCCTCCTGCTGAGGTTTTGACCACTGGAAAGTAGTTTCCTTCCGTAAGAGCTTGGTGAGTGGCTCGCTGAGCCGGGCACAACCAGGGATGAAATGCCTGTAGTAAGACACGACGCCTAGGAAGGACTTGATGTCTTTGGCGTTTTGTGGAATGGGTAGGTTTTGGACGGCGGCCAGCTTGGCTTGGTCAGGTTCTAGGCCGCTCTGTGAGATGCGATAGCCTAGGTATTCTACCTCTGAGTGCGAGAATTTGCACTTGCTCAGTCTGAGCTTCATTCCACCCCGGCGAAGACGGGCGAACACATCTGCCAGGCGCTCAAGCATTTGGGTGTGAGAGTTCCCGAACACCAAAATGTCGTCGAGATAAGTCAGAACCGTGCGCCATTGGATTCCAGTAAGGAGGAGGTCCATAAGGCGTTGAAATGTCCCTGGCGCGTTGCATAAACCGAAAGGCAAATAATTGAATTCGTAAAGTCCAATAGGCGTATTAAAAGCCGTCTTTTCCTTATCGGCCTCGGCAATCGGGATTGACCAGTAAGCGTTAGCCTGGTCAAGGGTAGTGAAATATTTCATACCCTTGAGTGTGTCGAGAATGTCATCTATCCGTGGGAGAGGGTAGACATCCTTTGTCGTGATCTCGTTAAGACCACGAAAGTCGACACACATACGGTGAGAACCGTTTTTCTTGCGCACCAGGACAGTATTAGTAGCCCACGGAGACGTGCTCGGCCGAATAATACCTTTCTCCTGGAGCGCCTTGACCTCTTGCATGATGAGATCCTTTTCCTTAGGTGAGGACTGGTAAGGGAAATGGCGGACTGGGCGGGCATCGCCCGTGCTGATTTCGTGCTGGACGAGATCAGTGGAACCTGTGTCCTTTTCATCAAGAGCATAAAGGTCGGTGTATGCAACCAGTAGGTCGAGTAAGGCTGCCCGGTCCCGAGGGGAGATGTCCAGTGAGATTACAGCATTGGCCTCGACCCATTGACAATCGAGGATGGTGTCTGAGTCGACCGGTGATCCCCGTGAGGGCTCACTATGCATCTGCACATGACCGATGGTCATGTGCGGGTAGAGAACCACATAATGAGTATTCGGGTTAACTACTTGAAGTGGTATGTGACCGTCGGTCACGGTACTCACGCTCCCAGCAAAATATACGTTTCCATGAGATCCCGTGAGGTGCTTTGGGAAGAAGGCCACCTCAGGTGCTTTCGTATAGATTGGCGGTACGGGTACAGTGAATCGTGTCAGGGAGCAAGGCTCCAGAATCACCAAGTCCTTCAGGGGCAAGGCGCCGCGAGCAGAAGGTGGGCTGTGGATGAGACCATCACAGGGGATTTTACTCTCCTTGAACTGGAGGAAGGATTTCTCCCAGTTCAAGCTGACACAATTTAACCGGCAGAGGAAGTTTGTTCCCAGGACCAGTTCAGCTGAACAGTTCTCCTGTATCTGGACCTGAATCCATTCAGAGATATCAGCCACTGTTACCGTGATGTTGGCTGCTCCTAGCAGTGGGATCGGGGACCCGTTGGCTGCGATAGGACGAGCCCTGGTTTGTGTAAGTGTCAAGTTGGGCAGCTTGGCTGCTAACTTGTGGTCCAGGAGTGAGAAAACAGCTCCTGTGTCGACCAGTGCCTTTGCTTCTACCCAGTTGTTGAGGAGAACTTTGATATGGAGTGTCCGAATATCATTTGGGTAGAAAGCAGAGACCACATGACTGGAATCAGGTGTGGTGGCACCACTCTTGTTTTTAGTCTTACTGGACCGCTTTGGAATCGGCAGTCCCGTACGACGTAGTAGACCTACTAGAGTGTATCCGACGGAGGGGTCTGGGTCATTTAGAAGGGTTGACTCGTCCTGTACCATGAGTACATGGTCTGAGTGGTCCCTTGGGCTCTGAGTAGCTCCTAGTGATTCAATCTCAGTGTCTGATAGCGTTGGCGCATTCAGCATGGGTGATGCCGGGGCATCTGAATCACTTGGCTCACGGAATCAGCCTTTTTCTAGCGTAACTGGAGAATTTCCAGGCGGAGGTCGAGGGCAACCTGACCCGTGCAAGGTCGATGAATGACAACTTGCCCATCTGGAGGAAGGCCGGTATCCCCTGGTTGACCCACGTGATGAGGCAACGGAGGAGGCCCGTGAGTGTGGCCGAGAGATGGACGAAGCCCTGGACCGCAATTGTGATCCGGACCTGTGTGAGTTTCTTGATAGAGAATGTGTGTTCTCCCACCAGGGGTCGATCTGGTCAATCTCTGGCGTGGTCAGCAGGAGGGGCAATTCTACCGCGTCCAGCCCACAAACATTACGTTGGTAGTCAAACATAATGTTCTTGAACTGTTCTAAGAAGTCCAGTCCGAGTATAAGGTCAACAGGTGCCCAGAAGGGAGACGTAGTCTTGCACACATGGAGATGTATATCGATCAGTGTGTTCGGCTGGCGGTTTCCGGGCAACATGATTTCATATGGTCCCGAAAGGATGGTATGAACGGCTTTACCATTGATGCTCATCAATGGGTTAAAGTCGTGATGTTGCTGGAACGCCATGACCACCTTCGGACTTTCCTTAGCCAAGGCCTTGTGAAGACGCTGGCTAATGATAGTGCGGGGGCAACCCATGTCAAGGAAAGCAGGAGTTTCCTTGGTATCCAGCAGCACGACGAAACACGGTGTGATTCGATCGAGCTGGGATGGCATGTCGTTTTGTACGTAGTGAAAACCAATCCAGCGTTGGACCTTGCGGTAAAGACCCAACAGGGAGAAACGGCTAACAAACCGGACCTGTTTGTTCCACAGACAGTAGCTGAGATAATAAGATACACCAAGATAGGCTAGGTATCTGACACCAACCAGCACTGTCAGGGTAATTAGGGTGTTAAAGATCAACTGAACTGGCCGGCTCAGGACAGCATGCAAGCCCTGTACGAGGGTGTGTTGTTGACCAGTAATCACATGGTTTGCTGCCAAACCAAAACCTTCCAGGGAGGCCTTGATGTCGGTTCCTACCCCTGCAAAAGCCTGGTAGATGGCGTCTGGTTGCAGGGATAGACCAGTGGTAAAGTTTACCAGCCGGTTTAATACCGCTTCAATTTGCTCAGTCTTGTAGACCTACTGTTTAAAGAAGGCAAAGTTTGAAGGGGTCATCCCCAACTGGTCATGGAAGAGCGCTGGTGCATCAAAGTGAGTGATGTTGAAACGCTGCTTCCAGAAGAGTTCCAGTGGGATGTGGCTCACATGGACCGTGCCAGACTCAGTAAACCAGCCCGAGTGATTTCGGAAAATCCCTGTAAAGTGGTGATGACAAGGCACAATTGGGCTAGATTTAATGAGATCTGGACCACCGGGAGTGTGGAAATAGATGGTGCCGCCAACCTGTACAAGTAAGTACTTGTAGCAAACGTTTCCCACTCGGTACGAGTGATAGACATAGGTGGCGTTGACCTTCTGACACAGCCATATTGTCAGTGCATCGCCTGTGAATTCTGCCGTCAGGTCATTCCTCTGGAGGGAATGCCCAGGCACCCAATGTAGGGTCGAAGCGAAGCAACTGCCAAGTCAGATCAAGATAGTGTTGAGCGTGAGAGCAGAGCTCAAGCCACGTGAACCGGAAACTGTTAATTTCCGACTCCTTGATCTGCTGAGCCAGATAGTTCAGTTTGGCATTGACAGGATCGGGACGTGTGTCCTTTGCCAGCCTGAACAAGTTTTGGGTCAAATTGTATCTCCCATGGATGCGTAGGAGAAGACCCTGATCCGTCCGGACTGTGGTGGAACGTAGTTCTGGGCACAGTTGGAAGACGCGGGAGTTTCCCGGGATCTTGAGGGCAACCTGTAGATCATCGATGATGATGTGGTTCCCTGACATGGACGCAGTGTAATTTCCCTTGGGGTGATAATGACACCACGCCGTGAAGTTTTGTGCAGGCCAGACAATGACCCCGTCTAGAGTAGTGCACTGACCTGCAGTGGGACTGCATCCACCTACATCGCCTAAGGTGCTTAGGGCCATAGTGCCATCCCACGAAGCAATTGGTCCCTCCTCGATGAAGAGGTTAGTCACTGTCTTGCAGACGTCGCTGCAGCACCATTCATACATCACTTCCAATGTTTGGTTTGTTCTATAAAAGCCAGGGTGAATGCCGACAACTTTTTGTGAGCCAAACATTTTAGTGCGACGTGCTAGCGTGCAGGCCACAGGCGCTAAGTGCTGAGTGGTAATGACCTCTGCAGTGATGCCCCTAGAGCCGAAGAAACCAGTGTTGGTGCAGACTTTGCGGGTGCGCAATGTGCATTTCCACGCTGTGGTTGTAATCGGGTCTGACCTAGGAACATACACCGTAACGTTCATGCGCCGTGGGCTCCATGAAGATTGCAGTGGTTTACACTCTACATGTTGGGGTAACTCAAGTGGATGTCCGCTTCTTGAGAGACCACAAAATTGATACTGAGCCGCCAGTGCTGACAAACTCACCCCTAGAAACAGTGATGTCACTATGGTCAATTTTATTATCAACGACAACTGTACAAACGTGGTTTGTAAGTGTTCACTCAATTTCACAAATCTGGCCTGAGGGGCAGTGTCAGATTTCTTCTTCGTCGCTGTCGGACGAGATCGGTTCCTGGCCGGGGAAATCGAGGACCAATCCACCGCACGGGTGGATTTCCCGGAGGATACCGATTTTTGGCGACCATGGGGCGACTGCTGTTGGGAACGGGGATTCCTCAAGGATGCTGACATCTTCGTTAACCGGACGTAAGGTCTCGTCGACGGCCATGTGTTCGACGACGGGCGACTTGGTCGCAGCGGTCGGAGATGTCGTTTGGGCTGGTGCCGGCGATTTAACCTGGGCTGTTGCCGACGATGTATGTTGGGCTGTTGCCGGCGGTGTAGGATCATTTGCGGGTTCCTTGGCCGGGGGCGAGGAAGCAGTAATGTCCATTTTCGTTGGCGATGTCGCGGCAACAGGTGGCGCTGCTGCCGGTGATGTAGCGGCGGCAGCAGGCAGGAGGATCCGACTGGCCTGTTCGACTGCTCGGCGGACGGCATCGACTGAAGGCGAGGATGGCTCCCCGTCCAATAAGAACTTCTCGACGGGCGAGATGGTGATAGTCCCATTGGCAATGAACTCGAGTGCCCGTCGGGCGACGTCGGGTCGTAAGAGGCGCATTGAGACGGGTGCTGCAAGCACGACGTCGGCGGCCGTGAGCGCTTCGACATTCGATGGCTCGTTGAGCAGAGTCCACGGCAAATGCGGGTATTTCTTGGCCAGGTCGACTGACCAGATGGCCAACATCGCGTCTTGGACGGGCGATGGCGCTGTGAACAAGAAATCGATAGAGTCGTGGACTGAGATAGATTCCTGGTTCCTACTCTAGGATCACCTGAAGAAGAAGGTAGTATACCTGACAAATTCATGGGCTCGACCTGGTCGAGGACTTCCATAGCCGAATCCGTGGGGATCGAAGGCGGTGGTCCTGGAGGGACGATGCGGGCCGGCGGCGCCGAAGACGTCGTATTGGCGGCTGGAGTTTGCTCGGCAGTCTTAATTTTAGGAATGCGATACGATGCGAGGATGTTAGCGTGGCAATGTAAAGCTTCAGGGAATACGTGGAAAAATGTAAAGGCAAAATTATTCCCAAACATTCCTTCATTAGAACAAGAAGAATTTCTGTTCAAACATTTCACCGATTTTGCTGCTTCTAAGCTCAGTGCAAAATATAATTTGTTTCAGAGAGACCTTCAAAAATTTCAGATCATCAACAATGATGGAGCGACTAATGTTTCCAAAACGGATTCTGACTCCAAATATACCATTATACAGGATCGCAAATGTTATTGTGAATTTTTCTGCCATTTTGAGTTGCCTTGTCGTCACATTATGGCTGTTACAAATTCGCAAAATTTAGAAATATTTGATTTGAACCTTATTTCACAACGTTTCCAACAGTTTAAATTCGTTACGTCTGTTCCTGATAACTTCAGTCATGATCCATTGTTGGAAATAATTCCCGAAAATTCTATCGCAATAGATAGTTCAAAAAATATAATTTTGTCTGTAAATGAAAAATACAACAAAATGTTGAAACTAGCCCAGCGAGTTTGTGACGTCTGCAGCAAATTAAGTTTCACAGAATTTGAAAAGCAATATGAACAGTTAAAAAATCTTTCAATAGCCTGAATACATCTGAGCCTATGTCGATGGTTATTTCAAAAACTGATGAACTGGCGGAAAAAAGCCTCGATTTGGAAACAGCAAATGCTGAAACTGATGTCAGCATGTCGAAAACTGGAAGCATCGTGAGCGGTCTTTTACCATCAGTGTCAAACCACAATGTTGAGACGAGATCTGATGATTTTAGTGAGGCTTCTGAGTTCAAAAATGATCAAGACTCACCAGATCAGTTACTTTCTTTTAGAAAACAGCGTAAGATCATGGGTAATGTAAAGGGTTTGACAGAGAGGCAAAGGTGTTTTCGGATATGATCCGACCATTTTTCAACAGCGATTATCCATCTCCACCAACCCAACGTTTGAAAAAACAAAATGGCCGTTTTGTGCAAATTATGAAGTTCAATAGCTTGTACATAACAATCCATCCTGAAAATCATCGAAAATTAAGCTATATTGTGCACAAAAGTTTCCTCATATATTGATATCGACCAGTTTATCATGTAAATCGAATGGATTTTAATAAATTTGTACACAAATTAGGATAACTATGAAAATATAAACTGTACGCAATGTGCCAGGCTGAATAGGTAATAGCTGACAAATGTGCAATCTGATCCGCAAGATGGAAATATCAGTAAAAAATTAGTGAGATGAGATGTACTGTACTTTTCGTACGGCTAATAGTAGGTCTTATATAGCAGGCACTATTAACAGTATACTGCAAATATAAAATATTATATTCGCCGTATCCGGCTAATAGACACTGCCGCTTTCTTCTGGCATGTAGGAGTCCTCACAGTAAACTTGATCCTCGTACAAAATTGGTTATAACATTTATAACATGCAAAACAATATCACAAACTCACGTTCTCGAACATCGACGATATGTACACTGTCGCGTTCTAAAACATAAGTCGACCTGGCGATCAATGTCATGTCTTCAACGGTTTGGAGTGCCGATTTCATTTGCGCCGATATTGTTGTAGTGTGTATTCGCCGATTTTTCAGGATTTTCTAATTGTTTGTCAATTTCACAAAAACGTCTGCAAGTACACAACATCAATCATGCCCGACCTGGCTCAGCGCAATGGTTACTGTAGAAGATGAATTTTGTGAAATAGTCAGTGAATATTAATGATTATTCTCGCGCATCTTATCTCTTATAATATGATTGCTATTTCGCCTGTACCTTACTCATTGTGTTTTTATATTGGTAAGAGGTCGAACTTCTAGAAATGGCGATTTATAGGTAAGTATTATAAATAAATGTTTAGTTAGGAAAGTGTTTTATTTGTGTTCAAAAGTGTGTCACTTTGTCTGGCTAGTTTTAGCCAGGCATTTCTTGGGCAGGTTGTATTCTTGTGCTGGACTTCTGGACTTTGAGAGAGGAGTCATTCCAAAGTTTAGGGCAGGCGCAGGGAAGCACTGGCATTATGGTCGATCCCTGGCTATCTCCTCTGCACATCAATTCCCCTTGCCAATTTTACCCTTCTTCCTCTGACCCCACGGATCAAGAAGGCAAGAAATCAGTCAGAGCACGCCCCAAACGCCCAAATATTTCAAATGTAACACTGGTGAACCTTCAGGCTCGCCTGTTGCAACCCTAGAATGCACCGCCCAATTTTTCGACCAATTTCTGCCTGTTTTTCGTCCATATTTCGCCCGTTTTTTCTCAATTTTTCGTCCAATTTTCCAGATTTTTCGAAGCGATTTTCGCCAGCGCTTACTCCAATGATGGCCACATCACCTACGATCAATGCTGCGACAACGCTGATGTCATCAATGTTAATATTTTTGATGGCGGGAATGATTACTTGAATTAATCATATTCTTTTCAGCCCAATCTGGCGCAGCCAGTTTTTAATGCTTTTTCAGATGCCTGCCCCGCATCTACCTGTAGAGCAACGCCACACATCACAACACTACCTAAAGAGGCGCGATGATGTCCAAAATGAGCGCTCATCTTAGAAATGATTTCCTGCAATGCATGTCGATGTCAGCACTCAGCACTCATCACCAAAACTTTCTTCAGCAAGGGGCGTTGACGTCAGCAAGCAGCGATCATCTCCAAACTACTCCCTATCGAGGTGCATTGACATCAGCAATGGGCGCCCATCACCAAAACGTTTTTCCCCAAGGCATGTCGACATCAGCAATGGATTGCTGTCAAAACAACTTTCTTCAAGGCACATTAATGTCAGCAAGGGGTGACGACTTTCAAAATGCTTTTCTACAAGGCGCTGGGACATCAGCAGGGGGCAAGGATGATCAATATGCATTTCCACGAGGGGCTGTGACATCAGCAAGGTGTGCCGACCATCAAATTGCTCTTCCACAAGGGGCTGCAACATCAGCAACCCCTGCTCATCAGCCAACTAGTATAAGTGATGTGCAGCAGCCAGTGAGTGTTTTTTCCACTATGGCGCCTTTTTTAAACTCAAATTCTGTGATAGCACCCTTTTTAAATTCAAATTCTTCTCTGGCGCCCTCTTCTCAGCCTTTTGGTAATGTTTTAAATGAATCTTTCATGCAAGCTCTGCCGACAACTCTGCCTGCAGCTTCAAGTCTAGTGTGTCAGCTCAGCAAGTATTTTGGCCCTAGTGGCACCCCCTCTCATAGTTCACAGGTAAGTGCTTTAGACAGCAACAGAGACTGATCCAACCCATCTGATCCTGTTGTCAAGGCAAGATTTTTGGTGCTCGAGGAAAAAATATGCCTGCCAGCTCAAACAAATGGAACAATGACAAATAATCATCATGAATGCATTAGTAGAGAAAAAGGAACAAACTGCTGTGGACAAATCGAAATCAGCATCGTATGATGTCTTAACAACTGCTCCACCATCACCGCTTGCTGAGCCCTTTCTGGAATATTGTCCACCACTGTCTGTTGCTGCATCCAACCAGCCTTCGACGAATCGTTAAAACGCATCACATCACTGTCATGCTGATGTGTTAGCAGGTGGTGATTTTCCCCAACTGCGCGCATCTGCTAGACAACATGATTTCCTGAGCTTACTGCCCAAAAATTTTCGCACCATGGATAACCCATGCCCAACGTCTCAAGAGGAGGATGGTCGAATAAAAGTCATCGTCAAAAATATGCATCTGCTTCATGTTGACGCTTCCATCAAAGATAAACAACTGATGGGATTCTTCATACACCTCCAAAACAAATTCTGCCATGATGAATCAAACTATATCAAAATGAGTAGGCTCCACCCCCTTACATGCGATATGCCCAGCAATACGATCCAAGACATAACCCAATACGACAAAGCCAAGAATATGCTCCTGTTTCAACTTGCACCCAATTGCAATGAAATGACGCTCAAACGAGAATTTGCCACCAATACACCCGAAACTGGAGAAGAACCAGCCGCCTTTCTGAGTAGGGTAATGACCTATGTACAGCCTCTTTACACCAAACAATTATTCAAACATTTCTAACTAAAATGCCTATTTTTTATCAACTTTCTATTGGTGAAGAAGCAGAAAAGTTCACTAGTGTACACCAGTTAGCCAACACAGTGGCTAAACTTCATAGCAAACTAAACGCCATGAAAGCAGAGATCGGCACCAATGAACAGGGGATTGTTGTCATCAGGCTGTTCCGGAAGCTGTGACACTGCAATCATCAATATAGCCACCTCTGAACAAACGTTTGGACTGCCGCCGTAACAATGATCATCCAATGGACCGCCGACAAGCTGAGTTGCCTGGGGCTTCTAGTAGGAGTCATCTCAGTGACAGCTCTATATCTGAAGGGATAAATCTCCCATTTCAACATTAAATCAACTCATGTATAGACAAAGAAAGCAGAAAATCAAGAGCAACTTCAACGAATGAGAATGACTTCTTCGAATGACAAAACGGCTACAAATTGCATAGCCACGACAGGTATCAAACTTGAAATTGCAGATCTGCTACCCCCAATAGGAACTGGTTTCCGCCAACCCCTTCTTCTGGTCTCTGATGCAACACCCATAATTTGTGCACTCACAATACCGAAGATTGTCTCTGGCTCAAACAAGTCAACACCTTAAAGATGTATCATCAAAACCCCGATTGCGGCATGATGCCCTACACCAGCCAATGTCTCAACACCAACCATCACCCCTACAGCAACAACATTAAAGCTTCCGATACATAGAAAAACCAGCAAACACGCAACCCTCCATTCAAACAGCATATTCACTATAATATGCTGATGTTTCCAACTTGCCAGCCTTGCCGGCCCCTCTGACTAATGCAGCCACCAACACAGCCAAAGTGTCGGATGCAGCTGTCATGGCTCAGCCTTCAACAACTGCAACTCTTTCCAAATCCATCAACGCCAAGACAATGACTAGCCCCAGAATCATCAACTGGTATGCTTCCACTCAACCTGCCTATCTGCTGTGGATCATTCAATCAGCCGTTTGCAGAATCAACAATCCCATGCTATCCAAAACAAAATTCATCCAAAAATATGCCGCAACAAGTGCCTTCATGATATGAGTCAAAGTTGGCAAGGTCAAAACGAATGCTTTAATGGACACTGGTGCTCAATGTTCTGTCCTTTCATCCAGTCTTGTCAAACGAGCTTTCAATAAACAAATGCTTTGCTTGCTCATCTGCGGAAAGATAAAGATCGCCAATGATGCCACTATCATAGCTCATGGTCCTGTTATCTTCATGATGGGATCCCAATTTGGCCAACATTTGGTCAAATGTGTTGTTCTCGATGATGATGCTCAAGATCAATTTATTATCAGGACTGACTTCCTCCCTCATCCTGAAATCAATGCCATTCTCTCGAAATCCAAAACGTCAAAATGCTGCTCAAAGTAGTCGCTTCGATCAAACCACAACCATTTCTATCGACATCCTGCGACAATATTTTGGAAGAAATCCCTCCAGAGGAACAAGTGAGTATTGTGATAATTTTTCAGAAACCAATAGTCCAGTTGAAGAAATCGAAGCTGAAGGATCTGATCAGCCACTTCAGACTGGTTCCCACCATACTATGTCTAGTAGTCTAGAAGTCACAGAGCTGGCTGAATGGATTCTTTTTGTTGCAAAAGCCTCACTATCAATCCAACCAAATTGTCAACAGTAGGTCAAGTTTTCCCGGCAACCAATGCTTCCATTCCTGATCTGATTGTACAACTTGTTTTTTTCTGTTTTTTCTGTCTGTCCAGTTTTTTCTGTTTTCCTCAGTTTCTTCTGTCTGTCCACTTTCAACAGAACCCAATCTTGGTTTTTAAAACCAGAAGTTTTAATTTTGTTATCAAAATATTTCTTGCTGTCCTTAGCAGCTTTTTGTATGTTTTCAGCAATACTTTTGTACAAATTTGTAAGATGGGTAGCCAGAACATGCTTATAAGCCTCATGGTCATTAGGCATGACTATTCTAAGAGCAGCAGTGAAATTGATACCGAAATTTGCTTCATGCCCCCACAGCAGTGAAAATGGCGAGCATTTCATTGCTGCCTGAGGTGTTGCATTATATGCAAATACCACTGCCCTGAGGTACCTTGGCCATTTATTGTTATCCTCAATTGCAACTTTTCACAGCTGCTTTATTAGAGTTTGGTTAAATCTCTCAACCATACCATTACCCTGTGGGTGGTATGCTGTTGTGAAAATTTTTCTGCACTCTAACAGTTTACTGACTGCTTTCGTAAGATCTGAATTAAACCCAGATCCATTATCACCAAGAAGTTTTCTTGGGGTACCGTGCCTAAATATCACATGCTCTAAGAATGCATCCACTATTGTTTCAGCCATCTGATCAGGAATCAATATAGCTTCAACCCATTTAGTGAAATAATCCTGAAAGACCATGACATATGGGGGACATTCCCTCAAGGGAGCAATCCTTACTATGTCTGCAGACACAATATCCAAGGGACCCTTCCGTATAATGGGTATCAATGGGAATATGGAGTTTTTACCGGGAGTAGCCACTTGGCAGACAGGGCAAAACTTCAACCAATTTCTGACATCTTTTTCAATGCCAGGCCACCAGAACCACTGTTTGACAACACTCAGAGTTCTTTTGAACCATTGGTGTGTCATTATAATGGCTCCATGATATTGGTGAAGAATGCTGTCTCTGAGGGAATTCAGGACCACAATTTGATCATGGCCACATCCCTCAGTTTCCCTATAAAGAACTCCATTATCCTCATAGAATCCACTATGATACTTCATAGTGCTTTTGACCCCTAATCTTTCCCAAATTGGGGTAAGATTAGTGTCTTCTTTTTGCAATTGAGCGATAACCTTTAGATCAATTGGATAATTGATCTTATCATCATCCTTCTTTCCTTCATTTTCGGCTTCTTTCACCTCTTCAAACCCTTTTTCTCTATTCGGGAAAAGCCAAGCAATATTTTCAGGATCAATTGGTACAGATGTACCTTTTTCTTGATTTCCTGCACTCTGATCCTGAAGTTTTGCTTGTCTTCTAGTTGTGACTGCATCAACTACTGTAAGCTTCTGCATTTCATCTCTGACTTGCAATGTATCTTTGGTAGTCGGTGCAATATTCTCTTTTTCTACTGTCAACTCCTGGGTATCCATCAATTCCTTGGTCTGCTAGGGGACAATTTTCTTGTCTCTACTTTCAATTTCTTTATCCCTTATCCTCTGAGATTGTTGTACCAATTCTTGGCTTTCAATTTCATTGGTTTGAGTTCTGCAAATATGAAATTGAATTTTGAAGACATATTCCCACTTTGGTGGGTTCTTGTCCTTAGCGTCTACAGGTTCGTCTTTCCTTGAGAGGAAATCAGCCATTGCGTTTTGTCTACCGGGCACATACTCCAATGTATGATTAAATTGATTTATAATGGAATACCATCTCTTCAATTTATCATTGGTTTGAGTATTTACTTTCATAGATAAGAGAGGTTTATGATCAGTTTTGATTAATACTTTTTGTCCAAACCATACATGTAACGGAGCTCCGAGGTCTGGGGGGGGGGGGGTTGGAGCACTTTTTTGGGGCCCAAGGTCAGTAATTCCCAAAATTTGGGAGGAGGGGTCTTTGAAGGAAAAAAATTCGATTCTTTCCATGAAAAATGTCCGAAAAACAGTTTAAAAAGTAGTAATTTTTGTCTAAAAAATGATAAAATATGTACTTGTGGCGCGAAGCGCTGAGAAAATTGACGTTTTTGACCATTTTTTGTTCAAAAATTGAAATTTTTCATGGAAAAAATGACATTTTTTGGTATTTTTCGGACTAAAACTATGGGGGTCCCTAGGGCTACCATATGGCTAGCCATAGGATTGGAAAATCCTGGGGGGGGTCGCCCAATGGCTAGCCATATGGTCGACGATTTCTGGGGGGGGGTTCCCATAGCACTTCCCCCCCAATTACATGTATGGTCCAAACAAATAGTGCCGGTAAACTTTTAGACCATAGACAACCGCTAGGCATTCTCGCTCTGTAGCACACCACTTCCTCTCGTCTTCCTTAATTATTCGGCTGCTATAGGCTATTACCTATTGGTCATCTTTAGTCTTCTGATAGAGTACTGCTCCCAGTGGGGTTCCTCTGGCATCTGTTTGGAGGACAAACTCCGCCGTTCCATCCAAAACAGGATACCCCAGAAATGGCTTTTCTTTCTGCTTTTTTCAGTTCTTCAAACACTCAGTGATGATCCTCTGTTGCTCGGAACTTCTTCTAACCTGTAGTGGTAAGCTTATACAACCGTTCTGCAAAATTTGCAAGGTTTGGGATAAATTTCTTACACCATTGCAGTATCCCAAAAATCGATGCATACGCTTAACACTATTGGGAAATTCGAATTCTGTAATTGCCTTCACTTTTTTCGGATCTGACGAGATTCCATTTTCGTCCAGTATGTGTCCAAGAAAATGAACACTTTTTGGAAGAAATTCACACTTCTCCAGTTTAAGTGTTAGCTTTGCTTTCTGAAGAGCTTGCAAGATCAATTCTAAATTCTCCAAATGTTCTTCATGAGTCTTGGAGAATACAATAATATTGTCAATGTAAACCAAACAGACTCTCCAGACTAGACCATGCAACACTCTCTCCATCATTCTCTGAAACTCTGCAGGTGCATTTTTGAGTCTGAAAGGCATAACTTTGAAGTGATATATGCCTTCCTGACATATAAATGTAGTTTTCTCCTTACTAGTCTCCTCAAGTGGGACTTGTTAATATCCAGACTTTAGATCCAAGGTGGTATAAAATTTGGCATTACCTAGACAATCCAAATAATCATCCATTCTAGGTATAGGATACCTATCGTCTTTAGTAACTTCATTTATACCTTTGAAATCCACAACTGGTCTCATGGTACTGTCCTTTTTCCCAACTAGGAAAAGTGGAGCAGCCCAGGGTGACCGGCTGGGTTCAATAACTCCTTTATCTGACATGTCTTGGACCTGAGCTCCAATCCCTGATCTTTGGTTAATGGGAGCTCTGTAATAGTGTTTTGCCACTGGCATTGCATTACCAGTATCAATTTTGCACGTAAGATATGGTGTTGTAGTTAAGGGATCATTGGGTAAGCTGAAAACATCTCTGTATTTAGACAGATTTGCTACAGCATTTTCCTTTAATTCCTCATCGATATCAGCCTTGGAGATCATTTTATATAGCGCTTCCCTAAATGCTAATGCATCATGCATCGACATTGTGGGAGTGGCATTAAAATTATCTTCAACACTAAATATCCCACAACTCGTACTTTGTACTTCTGATACTCCTGAATTTTCTTGTAATATTGAGTCACAGTAGCCTACAGCCTGATTAGGTGCAATTGACATCCAGAACCGGTATTATTCCAAATCATCAGAATAAAGTCTTTCTGTTTACCATCAACCAGTGTGCTATCAACTCTGAATTTCTTTTCATCTTTATTTCTATTTATGACCAAAAAATTCAGATCTGTTCTAGATGATTGTTCCCATAATCTTGCCTTAATAAGCACATCAGTTCCGCGTGGTATGTATACTGTGTGGTATACACTGGAACCACTATACCTAATTGGCATATCCTGGGGTATTGATCCTCTTCAGGACTTGAATGTACTACAGGTACTTCCCCTATACAATCAGTAGCTTGTATATGACTCGCATGATCTTTAGGTACAACACTTATAGCTATCTCAACTCCATTAAGCTTCATGATACCTTTACCAAAATCTATCATCGCTCCAAGATCTGGATGTGCTAAAAAGTCCTTTCTAATAATGAGATTTTCCTCAGCATTTGGAATGATTATGGCCTTCACCAAGAAAACTCCAAATTCACAATGCATTTTGAATTGTATGTAACCATGTGCATGTACTACTGCACCATCAGCAACAGTGACTTTTAGTATTTCAGGGTATCCGGTATATTCCTCATCAAATGCTTCTTTAAGAAACCATGAAGACATCACCAAAGACTGAGCACCAGTATCCACTAATGCCTTGGTGTTAGTATTACATATGGTCACATTAATGTGAAATGGGAGAGTTTGAGGAAACTTAGAAAACCTTAATCATTCGTCCTGATTAGAAATTATCCCATGCTCGAATGCCTTTGTAGCCTTTGAGTAATCTTCTTTCATCATGGCACACTTCAATACTCCAGGCCATTTCATCTCACTAACACCTTGACCCATAGCGGCAATGCTATTAACACTTCCAGCAGATCCCAACACTGTCTGACTTGACGTTGATATTTGACTACTGGAAACTGCTTGAACACTTGGGCTAGGGTTACTGATTTAAACCTGACCTTGAGGGGGAGCTGTGATCATCAGCTGTTGGCTATGGGCTGGCAGTTGTGGTGCCATATAAAGTTGCTCATTCCACAATCTGTTCTGGTAATCAATGAACTGTTGATAAGTATCATAATCCACAGTATCACCATAATAACCTACGGCTTGAGCTCCTCTACTGCTCCTGCCAACATATCCTCCTCTAAAGCCTCCAAACTGTTGCCAGAAACCTCTGTTTCCACCATATCGATTATCCCAATTATGTCCTTGTGCATTTTTCCATTGAAGGATTTTACATTCCGATGTGTCATGAGAATTATTTCTATGGTATCTACAATATGGTTTCCTGAACTCGTTTCCACCAGGTTTTTGGGGTTTGCCCTTATTAACTTTGGCAGAAATTTCATTCAATTTAGCATCAGTCTTTTGACTTATTTCCTGATAACATTGAGCCAACTCCGCAATCTCCTGTGATAACTTTGCTAGAACAGAATCACTGCTAGGTTCCTCAGGTTCTTTTCCCTTTTGGGGAGTAGTAGCCATTTGAGTCCCCTGTGAGTTATTCTCCTCTACAGAAGTATCCGAATCCTTCTTTTCTGACACTAGGATCGGGGCTTGCTTCTCTCTCCTTGCTTGCTGTCGCATAGCTTTATTTTGAAACTGCCTTTGTGGGGCATTGCCAAATTTATTTCTACTGACATAAGCCACTTCAGCTTGCCCTTCCCCCATCGTCACTTCCTTTATCACAATTGGAGATTCTGCAGTTCCTCTCTTTTTATAAGCAGCTGTATTCCACTTATGTATCTTGTGCACATCCTCTGCTAGATCATGTTATGTTTCATACTTCTCTCTTTGATCCAGCAACTCCATCTGATACTCTTCAGATGCTTTATACAAAAAGGTATCAATTATGAAGCGATCTCTGAACTCTTCAGTCTTATCGGGACACAATCTATCTACTAGCACACTAATTCTCTTGAGGAACTTCACTGGAGGTTCATCAAATTCCTGCTTTATGTTCATCAGCTCCCTTGGTTGCATACCGACATTTGAATCTGGAGCTTGCACTTTGAGCAACTTCCTTCCGGCTTTTTCGTAACTTTTGGATCTTTTGGCAGTAGCTTTTGGTACAACCTTAGAAAGTGCTCGTAAGGCAGCCAGCTTCATTTTATCGGTAGTTTCTGACATAAAGTCTCCTTCTAGATCATTTAGGAAGCTGAGAACTTGTGTTTCAGTCATATCATCCAGGAGTAGCTTTGGCTTTACAGCCTTCACTATATCTGACACAGTAGGCTCCAATCCTTCCACTGAGGAGTCATCAGAATTTGATGAATTTCCTCGAGTGGACTTTTTGGATCATTTGTGCTTCAATGTAGTATGTTTGCTTTCCCTATGACTACCTGCTGCTTCCTCATCAGCTTCTTGGAAAAACTGAGCAACTATATCACTTGGTTGTTCTCAAACAGCAAGGGGTTCAGTTATCCATTTTTCCATAGAAGCCTTCAATTTCACATTAGGTTTGACTGTGAACTTTTGCTCTGACTCATCTGCTTCCATCTGCCGTAACCTTTGGTCATTGGCAATACATGTTGCAGACTTCATTAGCAAAGTTCTACACATATCCTGAGTTTGCAATGGTCTATCTATAGTCCTACTCACTCGGATATCCCTTTCTTTCTGATCCGGGAGGTATCTTTCCAATAGTCCCTGGACTCCAATCATTGAGTCTGCCATTTTGTCAATTTTGACGTTTAACCGTTGGATTTTGTTGTCCTTGTGACTCATTTCGAATCATAAATTGTCCAATAGATCCTGATGATAATCATCCTGAATATTATCAAAATTTTCGTTGACATATTCGAGATGATATGTATCAAATTGCTGCCGAGGTCGTCGAAAATGTTCCTCTTTAAAGTGATCAAATGGATCAATATGATCCTCGGCCAATTTGGGCCTTCTATCGATAGGCACCAATATATGAGCGTCTCTATCCTTGACTGTCAATAGTTCCTTTGCCATGGCCATATTATTGGTATTATTACTGGCCATTATGAGCACTACGGAATTTGGCGTGCTTACCGGGTCCAATTTTACCTCAGCCCACTGGCTTATGGCACTTGAGTCAGAGCCTTTCCCCTTGCTCATAGTATTAGATACCATGGGCAGTGGAAAAGATTTATCCAACTCATCATGCCTTATGCCAGGCGGAGTCCTTGATAAAATTGTACCAGAGGCTAAATCCTCAGCATTTTTGGACATTTTGAGTCCTAAGTCTTTATAAAAGCCTTTAGGTTTTGTGACACCTCGAGTGACTGCGGTTTTCCGTATTGCAAGTGTCAGAAGCCACCACTTGTTATGTTTACTCCTCTGCTTAGGTCAAAGATGTCAGCAATATAACTCAAGTCTTATTGGCTTGTGTTCAACTGACTACTGTAGGTCACTCAAAGGAGCTTCCTATTAGCAATCAAGTAAACGCAGTGCAACAGTCCTTAAGCAGAAACAAACACAACCTTCAGTCACTAATAAGTAACTGGAAACTCTAACTCTTGCAATTGATGGGCACTCAGGGTCTCCCCAGATGCCTCCTAAAGGTTAACACAAGTACACAGAACTCACTACAATAATATCCAAAGCATCTGGGGCTTTACCTTGGCTTCGGATCCTGTGTAAGACAACTCCCACTTCCGCTTATTGCGCAAGTAATAAAATAATGAATGATAAATAATAATAATAATATTATTATGCAAATAGATGTGTGTCAGGCTGTCGATGCTTGCCTTTATTGGGCCTAAAAAGAATAATATAAAAGAAAACGGACGGGACTCGCCCACGACACACCAAAGTATGAGAATGATCCAACATTGCTCTTTTAAGTTGAATCGTAACTTTGTCGATTCACCAATTTTGCATAGATGTGGGATTACTACTACCATAAGTACATCCCCAACAGGTGGAGTAGCCATAATATATAAAAAATCGTTGAAAATGTTATCCTTTAAGATCACGACACTTTCAGCTAGTCCAGAAGTTATTTTATGCAATTTAATAATATTCACTTGTGAAATTCGGTTTATTCTCTGTTACAGATCTCCTCAGCCTGACATTGCTTTAGCTCAAAACATTTGTGATATAATCCAAAACCACACTGAAAATACTACTAACTGTGTAGTTTTACGTGATTTTAATCTGCCACACTTAAACATAAATTCACCTGTTCCTCTTCCCATTGATGAGACTCGTCAAACTTTCTTGAACTGTTTTCGCTATCTTGGCCTAACTTCTGTTGTTAGTGAACCTACTTGTAAAAATAACATACTTGATTTGGTTCTATGTATACCCAGCACTCTGGTTTTCGATGTTAATACTGATTCCCCATTTTCTTCTAGTGATCATTGCAGCATTAATTTCTCCTTCAGGGGTAGTTCTACTTCTTCTAAGTGTTTTACCTCAAAAAACAGGGATTTTACTAAAGGAAATTATGGGTTGTTTGTAGCATATCTTTCTAATATCCAGTGGCATATTGTTTTTTCTACTTATATCACTGTAGACGACTTTTACTCAGCTTTATTATCAATTCTTCACAAATGTATTTCTACTTTTATACCATTAAAAAAATCAACGTCAATGAAATATTTACCCCGGCACATTACCAAACTTCAAGCACGGAAAAAATCAATCTGGAAAAGGCTGAAAATAGTAAACAGCAATGAGCTCAAGTTTCAATATAAATCTGTCTGCTCTCAAGTTAAGGCCAAAATTTATGGTCACTATGCCAACCAAGAAAAAAATTTGTTGAAATCCAAAAACTTGAAATCTTTCTATAGGTTTGTAAAAACAGGGCTCTCATCGACTTCTTCGATTCCTTGTTTGAAGAATTTAGATGGCGAAAATGTTTATGACGAAAAAATTATGTCTAATCTCTTCAATGAGTATATCAGTTCAGTTTTCACATATGATAATGGAACTCAACCCTTATTTCCTCCCAGGTGTAACAACCAAACTGGATTAGTAACTTTTAGTGATGAAGTTGTTTTGGAAGCTCTTGGTAAACTTAAACCATCTCTTGCTCTAGGACCTGATGGGTTATGTGCTTTTTTTCTTAAGAAACTCAAGCATGTTCTCAATAAACCTCTCAGTACTATATTTGAAGTTTCTTATCACACGGGGTCCTTGCCGAAATTATGGAAACATGCTATCGTTATCCCGATTCACAAAAAAGGCGATATTTCTCCAGCAAAAAATTATCGACCAATCTCGCTTTTTTGGGTAACCTGTAAAGCAATGGAATTGTCACATTTTACGCCATGTCACGTGTATGACATGTTTAATTTGGGAGAGCTGGGGAGGTTTGGGTATCTCATCAGGTAATACCGTGTTTTAGACGTCACATTGATGGTGAACCATATCAGATTGATCCTATTACAGTGAGTAATAGGCTGTGACTCCTGATGGATACTGGCATTTTCCCCAGGCTTCCCAAGTTGGCGTTGGGGCCTAACCTGGCAAATGGTGGCTATAGAGAGGTCTATAGTTGGTTCTCGTGTGTTGTCCTTGGGGTCTTGCTGTAGGGTAATGGACAACGCTGCCAGGCTAGGTGCGACAATCCCCGAGTCCTACTCAGTGAGAGTGGGGACAGGGTCACCCGTAAAATGACCTAATTTATGGGACCCGATTATGAACCAGACAGCCCCTTTTAGCCCGAACCTGAGAGGTGGAGGCCCTACTTATCTGTGGAAACCTTGGGAAACCAACTTAGGAAGGATTTCCCAACAAATAACCCACAAATAACAATAATCCCCTGAGAAGACTCACCTAGTCCTGTTTCTCAAGCGATTACGGCGCAACGGGCGGCAAGTCCCTGGATGCTTTCGGTCTTCTGGCACTGGGAGCGGGGATACGATCCTCAAAACGTCCTAGTGGCGAGCGGCGGCGAGCGGCGGTGAGCGGGAGGGAGCGGGAGCGAGCGGGAGGCGAAACTCCAACGTTTAATTCACGAACCGGGGCGGTCGGACACCTGGCACTGATGGGCAGCGGGGTACTGTAGGTGGGGAGCGGCGGACGCAGTGAACAAGGGTAAATTTATGCAAATTTATTGGTAGTAAGGCGGCGGACGCACGGGTGTACAATAAAAATATGCAAATTCGACGAAGGGCGGCGGACGCGGAGTTACAACCGGACCAAAGCTTGGTGAACCCAAGAATGAGCGAAAAACTAAAGAAACATGTCCTTTTAAGGACATGTTTGGCTACAGCTGCAGCTTGGGCGGAGTTTCTCGGCGCTCAAGCTAACTTCTGCAGCTAGACGCGATGCAGAGGATGCCTATGAGCACATAGACATTTTTTCATTCACATGCGTTTAGCACTGAGGCCGGCTGCAGTGCCTATGCTAAGCATATGAACGTCTTTAGCTAAAACTTCTTAGCTAGTCGTTTTGCGTAACAAAAACGACGCTAATTTTTGATGATAAGAGGTGCATGAGCGCACCAAAAATAGCCATGTGCTCGTGGAGCACGACTGGCGGAAGTTTTTAGCTAAAGGGCCTACTGTAGCCCCCGTTTGTAAAGAAATAAAAACACAACAAAACGAAACATAGAAATGCATGAAAAATATAAAAATGAACGTAAAATGCATGTGTAAAAATGAAATAACAAAAACATAATCGAGTAATAAACGAAACATGAAAAAATAACAAAATGTCGGCATGATCGGGATCACGTGACGTTGGAGAATTGAGCGGCATGTGACAGGGCGGTCCTTCGAAAAAGGGTGTCCTCGTCCTTGCAGTGGTCAGTAGTGAGGTTTTGTACGGCGTGTCCGTGGTCGTGGGTCATTCCAAGGTGTGACGGCGGGAGTGGTCGAATAAGTCCGTTGGGTTGTCAGCGGATGAAGCCTTCTTTGATCGTAATTCGTCCTGCGGTATGGTAACCGGGGGTTGTTGACGCGTGAAGTTGCCGACATTGAATATCCTGTGCGAAAGTCTAGAACACAGAAAAGAAAAAAAATTTCAGGGCAAGATGTAGGCTATCGCCGAGGATGCGCCCAGTGAGGTACAGATTGTCGGGCTATCGCAGAGGATGCACCCAGTGAGGTGTAGGCTATCGCGTGAGGATGCGCATAAGGCGTGACGCTTAGGTTGCTGAACGCTCTCTTCTATCCGCTAAGATCCAGCATGGACAAGAGTGGATACTTCGTGAGGGGCACGGCGGTCCTTCGAAAAAGGACGTCCTCGTCCGTAAGCGGGGACAATGAAGAGAATGCATCTTGAGTTACGGATCGGGGACCTCTGCATCAAGATGTGGGTCAATCAGATTCGGTGTAAAGTCCCGGCTTATTGAGGGATACAATTAGGGTGCCGAACCTGTTGCCTGTGAAGTGGGAGGTGTATCCTCTGCTTCACTCGGTTGTTCAGGGGACACGTAAAGTCGAAGCTGGTTGACATGTACAGTGTCTTCCTGATTCATCTCGAGACGAAGTGTGACATTGGGATATGCCACACTTGTTACAAGGTAGGGTCCATCGTAGATGGGCAGCAATTTAGGAGTGAGTCCACGTTTGCTGGAGGTGGGCAGTTTGAGCACCTGATCCCCTACTTTGTACGAGACATCATGTGCCTTCCGGTCGTACGACCGTGCATAGGCTTCCTGTGCTTTCTCAATCCGACTCTGGATTAGGGTTAACGCATTCGTGAAATGACGTTTGACCTCCATATCATATGAGGAAACATTAATGATATGGGCCGGAGGGTTGAATGAGAGCGCGGCATCAACAGGGAGCATGGGTGTGCGACCGTACATGAGTTCAAAGGGCGAGTACCCTGTTGACTCATTCATGCTGATATTGACGGCAAACACAGCGTATGGTAGGTGTTCATCCCAATCGGTATGTCCTTGATGAACATACATACGTAGCCGTGTGGCTAGCGTCTGATTAGCTCTTTCCACTTGGCCGTTGGTCATCGGGTGATAGGCGGTAGAGTGGATTTTCTTCGTTGTGCAGATCGCAGTGATTTCAGTCATCAGTTTTGATGTGAAATCAGTGCCACGATCTGACTGAAGAATCTGCGGTGCCCCGTGCCGGCAGACAATTTGCGTTACAAACAGCCGGGCTATGGTGTGCGCAGTGATGTCCGGAGTAGCAAAAGCCTCGACCCATTTCGTAAAGTAGTCGATAAAGACTACGATGAAACGGTTGCCAGCTTCGCTAGTGGTCATTGGTCCCATACAGTCGACACCTACCCGGTGAAACGGTCCCGTGATGGTGATAGGTTTCAGGGTCGCAGTGGTTTTCTGTCGAGCGGGCTTATTCCGTTGGCAAAGATCACACCGCTGACAGAAGGACTTGACATCCTGACTGAGGGAAGGCCAGTGGTATCTGCGAGCAATGAGCCGCGCAGTACGTTTAGCACCAAAGTGTCCAGCTAAGATGTCATCATGATGGGCACGGATAATGGTAGTAACCATGGATCGGGGTATGACGATCTTATTGGACTCGCCTGTCCATTTCTGAAGAACGTTATCCAACAGATGGTAGCCGCGCACACCATTCTGGTCGCCCAGAGGCTTAAGGGAGCGAATGATGTCGGCTAATTCCGGATCCTCCAGCTGAGCAGCGAAAAGGTTGGGGTGCTGCGCACCAACCGATATCTCGGCATAAGACTCTGATCGTACCGGGCGCTCCGCGCCAACAGTGATCGGTGCTGAATTACTTGAACGCGCCAGATGCTGCACACCATCGGTCAAGGTTCTTGATCTCGCCAGGTGCTGCGCACCATCGGTGATCATCATAACATGCCCCTCAGGTCTGTAGAGGGGAGTATCATCGATACTCTGACCGGTGAGGGAGTTAGGATCCGGCAGGCGTGATAATGCGTCTGCATTATCATTAGACTGACCTTTTCGCGGCCGAATTGTAAGTTTGAATTCGGCGAGCGCGAGTCCCCACCGAGCAATCCGAGCAGAGGGGTTAGGCTTCTCCAACACTGCTTTGACCGCGGTATGGTCAGTCTGAACGACCACCTCGTGCTGGAAGAGGTATGGTCGAAAGTGCTTGACGAAATGGACAACAGTGAGAGTCTCCAGTTCTGTAATGGAGTAGTTTTTCTCGGCCGCTGTTAACCCTCGGCTGGCGTACGCGACAGGATGGTCTTATCCATGTTCGTCTAACTGGCTAAGAACCGCTCCTATCCCCGAAATACTCGCATCAGTTTGAAGGATAAAGGATTTCGAAAAGTCCGGATGGCGCAGGATAGGAGGGTTGGTCAGCAGGCGGCAGAGTTCATCGAACGCCTCCTGCTGAGGTTTTGACCACTGGAAAGTAGTTTCCTTCCGTAAGAGCTTGGTGAGTGGCTCGCTGAGCCGGGCACAACCAGGGATGAAACGCCTGTAGTAAGACACGAGGCCTAGGAAGGACTTGATGTCTTTGGCGTTTTGTGGAATGGGTAGGTTTTGGACGGCGGCCAGCTTGGCTTGGTCAGGTTCTAGGCCGCTCTGTGAGATGCGATAGCCTAGGTATTCTACCACTGAGTGCGAGAATTTGCACTTGCTCAGTCTGAGCTTCATTCCACCCCGGCGAAGACGGGCGAACACATCTGCCAGGCGCTCAAGCATTTGGGTGTGAGAGTTCCCGAACACCAAAATGTCGTCGAGATAAGTCAGAACCGTGCGCCATTGGATTCCAGTAAGGAGGAGGTCCATAAGGCGTTGAAATGTCCCTGGCGCGTTGCATAAACCGAAAGGCAAATAATTGAATTCGTAAAGTCCAATAGGCGTATTAAAAGCCGTCTTTTCTTTATCCGCCTCGGCAATCGGGATTGACCAATAAGCGTTAGCCTGGTCAAGGGTAGTGAAATACTTCATACCCTTGAGTGTGTCGAGAATGTCATCTATCCGCAGGAGAGGGTAGACATCCTTTTTTGTGACCTCGTTAAGACCACGAAAGTCAACACACATACGGTGAGAACCGTTTTTCTTGCGCACCAGGACAGTATTAGTAGCCCACGGAGACATGCTGGGCCGAATAATACCTTTCTCCTGGAGCGCCTTGACCTCCTGCATGATGAGATCCTTTTCCTTAGGTGAGGACCGGTAAGGGAAACGGCGGACTGGGCGGGCATCGCCCGTGCTGATTTCGTGCTGGACGAGATCAGTGGAACCTGTGTCCTTTTCATCAAGAGCATAAAGGTCGGTGTATGCAACCAGCAGATCGAGTAAGGCTGCCCGGTCCCGAGGGGAGATGTCCGGTGAGATTACAGCGTTGGCCTCGACCCACTGACGATCGAGGACGGTGTCTGAGTCGACCGGTGATTCCCGTGAGGGCTCACTATGCATCTGCACATGACCGATGGTCGTGTGCGGGTAGAGAACCACGGAATGAGTACTCGGGTTGACTACCTGAAGTGGTATGTGACCGTTGGTCACGGTACTCACGCTTCCAGCAAAATATACGTGTCTTTGAGATCCGGTGAGGTGCTTCGGAAAGAAGGCCACCTCAGGCACGTTTGTATAGATTGGTGGGACAGGGACAGTGAATCGTGTCAGGGAGCGAGGCTCTAGAATCACCAAGTCCTTCAGGGGCAAAGCACCAGGGGCAGAAGGTGGGCTGTGGATGAGACCGTCACAGGGGATTCTACTTTCTTTGAACTGGAGGAAGGATTTCTCCCAGTTCAAACTGACACAATTGAACCGGCCGAGGAAGTTGGTTCCAAGGACCAGTTCAGCTGAACAGTTCTCCTGTATTTGGACCTGAATCCGTTCAGAGACATCAGCCACTGTAACTGTGATGTAGGCTGCTCCTAGCAGTGGGATCGGGGACCCATTGGCTGCGATAGGGCGTGCCCTGGTTGGTGATAGTGACAAGTTGGGCAGCTGGGCCGCTAACTTGTGGTCCAGGAGTGAGAAAACAGCTCCTGTGTCGACCAGTGCCTTTGCTTCTACCCAGTTGTTGAAGAGAACCTTGATATGGGGTGTCCGAATATCATTTGGGTAAAAAGCAGTGACCACATGACCGGAATCAGGTGTGGTGGCACCACAAGCGTGTTTGGTCTTACCGGACCGCTTTGGAATCGGCAGTCCCGTACGACGTAGTAGACCTACTAGAGCGTATCCGACGGAGGGTTCCGGGTCATTCAGAAGGGTGGACTCATCCTGCACCGTTAGTACATGATCTGAGTGATCCTTCGGACTCTGAGTAGCTCCTAGTGATTCAATCTCGGTGTCCGATAGCGGAGGCGCGTTTGGCACGGGCGATGCCGGAGCATCTGAATCACTTGGCTCACGGTATCGGCCTTTCTCTAGCGTAACTGGAGATGTTCCAGGCGGAGGTCGAGGGCAACCTGACCCGTGCAAGGTCGACAGATGACGACTTGCCCGTCTAGAAGAGGCCCGGGATCCCCTAGTTGACCCACGTGATGAGGCAACTGAGGAGGCCTGTGAGTGTGGCCGAGAGATGGACGAAGCCCTGGACCGCGATCGTGATCCCGACCTGTGTGAGTTTCGCGAGAGAGCACGGGTGTTCTCCCACCAGGGGTCGATCTGGTCAATCTCCGGCGTGGTCAGCAGGAGGGGTAATTCTACCGCATCCAGCCGACAAACATTACGTTGGTAATCAAGCATAATGTTCTTGAACTGTTCTAAGAAGTCCAGTCCGAGTATGAGGTCAACAGGTGCCCAGAAGGGAGACATAGTCTTGCACACATGGAGATGTATATCGATCCGTGTGTTCGGCTGGCGGTTTCCGGGCAACATGATTTCATATGGTCCCGAAAGGATGGTATGAACGGCTTTACCATTGATGCTCATCAATGGGTTAAAGTCGTGATGTTGCTGGAACGCCATGACCGCCTTCGGACTTTCTTTAGCCAAGGCCTTATGAAGACGTTGGCTAATGATAGTGCGTGGGCAACCCGTGTCAAGGAAAGCAGGAGTTTCCTTGGTATCCAGCAGCATGACGAAACACGGTGTGATTCGGTCAAGCTGGGAGGGCACATCGTTTTGCACGTAGTGAAAACGGATCCAGCGCTGGACTTTGCGGTAAAGACCCAACGGCGAGAAACGGCTAACAAACCTGACCTGTTTGCTCCGCAGACGGTAGCTGAGATAATAAGATACACCAAGATAGGCAAGGTATCCAGCACCGATCAGCACTGTCAGGGTAATTAGGATGTTAAAGATCAACTGGACCGGCCTGCTCAGGACAGCATGCAAGCCCTGGGCGAGGGTGTGTTGTTGACCCGTAATAACATGGTTTGCTGCCAAACCGACACCTTCCAGCGAGGCCTTGATGTCGGTTCCTACCCCTGCAAAGGCCTGGTAAATGGCGTCTGGTTGCAGGGATAGACCAGCGGTAAAGTTTACCAGCCGGTTGAGTACCGCTTCAATTTGCTCAGTCTTGTAAACGTACTGTTAAAAGAAGGCAAAGTTTGAAGGGGTCATTGCCAACTGGTCATGGAAGAGCGCCGGTGCCTCAAAGTGAGTGATGTTGAAACGCTGCTTCCAGAAGAGTTCCAGTGGGATGTGGCTCACATGGACGGCGCCAGACTCAGTAAACCAGCCCGAGCGATTTCGGAAAATCCCGGTAAAGTGGTGATGACACGGCACAATTGGGCTAGATTTAATGAGATCCGGACCACCGGGGGTGGCGAAGTAGATGGTGCCGCCAACCTGTACAGGTAAGTACTTGTAGCAAACGTTCCCCACCCGGTACGAGTGGTAAACGTAGGTGGCATTGACCTTCTGACACGGCCATATTGTCAGCGCATCGCCTGTGAATTCCGCCGTCAGGTCATTCCTCTGGAGGAATGCCGGGGCACCCAGGGTGGGGTCGAAGCGAAGCAACTGCCAAGTCAGATCAAGATAGCGTTGAGCGTGAGAGCAAAGCTCAAGCCACGTGAACCGGAAACCGTTAATTTCCGACTCCTTGATCTGCTGAGCCAGATAGTTCAGTTTGGCATTGACAGGATCGGGACGGCTGTCCGTTGCCACTCTGAACAAGTTTTGGGTCAAATTGTATCTCCCGTGGATGCGAAGGAGAAGACCCTGATCCGTCCGGACTGTGGTGGAATGTAGTTCTGGGCACAGTTGGAAGACGCAGGAGTTTCCCGGGATCTTGAGGGCAACCTGTAGATCATCGATGATGACGTGGTTCCCTGACATGGATGCAGTGTAATTTCCCTTGGGGTGATAATGACACCGCGCCGTGAAGTTTTTTGCAGGCCAGACAATGACCCCGTCTAGAGTAGTGCACTGGCCTGCAGTGGGACTGCATCCACCTACATCGCCTAAGGTGCTTAGGGCCGTAGTGCCGTCCCACGAAGCGACTTGTCCCTCCTCGATGAAGAGGTTAGTCACTGTCTTGCAGACGTCGCTGCAGCACCATTCGTACATCACTTCAAATGTTTGGTTTGTGCTATAAAAGCCAGGGCGAATGCCGACAAGTTTTTGTGAACCAAACATCTTAGTCCGATGTGCTAGGGTACATGCCGCAGGCGCTAAGTGCTGAGTGGTGATGACGTCTGCAGTAATGCCCCTAGAGCCGAAGAAACCAGTGTTGGTGCAGACTTTGCGGGAGTGCAATGTGCATTTCCACGCTGTGGCTGTAATCGGGTCTGAGCTAGGGACATACACCGTAACATTCATGCGCCGCGGGCTCCATCAAGATTGCGGTGGTTTACACTCTACACGCTGGGGTAACTCAAGTGGATGTCCGCTTCTTGGGAGACCCCAAAATTGATACTGAGCCGCCGGTGCTGACAAACTCACCCCTAGAAACAGTGATGCTACCAAGGTCAATTTTATTGTCAAAAACAACTGTACCAACGTAATTTGTAAGTGTTCACTCAATTTCACAAATCTGGCCTGAGGGGCAGTGTCAGATTTCTTCTTCGTCGCTGTCGGACCAGATTGGTTCCTGGCCGGGGAAATCGAGGACCAATCCACCGCACGGGTGGATTTCCTGGAGGATATCGATTTTTGGCGACCGTGGGGCGACTGCCGTTGGGAACGGGGATTCCTCAACGATGCTGACATCTTCGTTAACCGGACGTAACGTCTCGTCGACGGCCATGTGTTCGACGAAGGGCGACTTGGTCGCAGCGGTTGGAGATGTCGTTTGGGCTGGTGCCGGCGATTTGACTTGGGCTGTTGCTGACCATGTATGTTGGGCTGTTGCCGGCGGTGTAGGATCATTTGCGGGTTCCTTGGCCGGGGGCGAGGAAGCAGTAATGTCCATTTTCGTTGGCGATATCGCGGCAACAGGTGGCGCTGCTGCCGGTGATGTTGCGGCGGCAGCAGGCAGGAGGATCGGACTGGCCTGTTCGACTGCTCGGCGGACGGCATTGACTGAAGGCGAGGATGGCTCCCCGTCCAATAAGAACTTCTCGATGGGCGAGATGGTGATAGTCCCATTGGCAATGAACTCGAGTGCCCGTCGGGCGACGTCGGGTCGTAAGAGTCGCATTGAGACGGGTGCTGCAAGCACGACGTCGGCGGCCGTGAGCGCTTCCACATGCGATGGCTCGTTGAGCAGAGTCCATGGCAAATGCGGGTATTTCTTGGCCAGGTCGACTGACCAGATGGCCAACATCCCATCTTGGACGGGCGATGGCGCTGTGAACAAGAAATCGATAGAGTCGTGGACTGAGATAGATTTCTGGTTCCTACTCGAGGATCACCTGAAGAAGAAGGTAGTATACCTGACAAATTCATGGGCTCGACCTGGTCGAGGACTTCCGTAGCCGAATCCGTGGGGATCGAAGGCGGTGGTCCTGGAGGGACGATGCGGGCCGGTGGCGCCGAAGATGTCGTATTGGCGGCTGGAGTTGGCTCGGCAGTCTTAATTTTAGGAATGGGATACGATGCGAGGATGTTAGCGTGGCCAACAAACTGCGGTGTCGTCGAGGGGTCCAGAGTGACTGGCATCGCATACTTTGGTGGTGGTGGTGGCAGCGGTATGTCCGATACATTTATCGGTACGGGTACCTGGGCTGCTTGGACCACTGAAAATCCAATACTGATTACGCAGACAGGATAACACTGTTGTGAAGAATCTGTCAGGTGTTCAGCAAGTGCCTCATCATCCAGGTCAAGAGGATCTGGATGAGGAGGGCCATCGGTAGCCCCAACGGCGTTGTTGCGGCGTATGGGCTGCCGATATTGGTTTCCTATCCCGTTGGGAGGGTGATAACCATTTCTTTGATGATACACATTTGTCCCCTGGGAAGAATAACCAGTATCTTGGTAGACATTCTCACCCGTGTTTGCCGGATTGCGCTGCGGACAGGCAGTTGATCGATGCACTTGCACTTGACGACAATGAGGGCATGGCCTATCACATCGGTCCGTGGGGTGGGCACGTGTACGGCAAAAATAACAGCGACCATCGTTAGCGGCGTTGTTACCGGGAGCGGCACCGGTGGGACGCTGGGCCCGGCAGTCGGCGTCGCTATGTGTACACAGTCCGTGGAAGGAGCACGTTTGAAGGTGTGCTCCCGACAAGCGTCGCCCGACGGACTGATTTGGTGTCGACGGCTGTGGAGGCGGCGTCTGTTGGATTGGCGCGGGTGCACGTTGCTGGGCCGTGAGCTTCGCTACGTGGGCCGTGAGCCTGGCCATTTCCTGTTTCAAGCGGCGAATCTCATCGGCGGAGGATGACGACGTTGGAGCGTTGCTCTGACGACCGTTTGCGCTTCTGTTAGGCATATCGGGATTATATCCGGCGTGTTTAGGTTCTGAAGAGAAAACGGCGTTAGATGGAGCAGTGTACCGGATCTCGTCCCGAAAGATTTGGGATTCTGCGTAACAGGCTGCCTTGAGTGTCTCTTCAAGAGTCGTGAACTCCCTAAACTTGATACTATCTCGGAGGACCGGCTTCAGTCCTCGCAGAAAGATAGGTTTGATGATAGAATCTCGGACATCCGTCGCGAGATCTGGATACGCTACCCTGGATAGTCTCTTGAGGTGCTCAAGGTAGACTATCGCGGACTCTGTCGGCTTCTGCAGTCGATCTTGGATCAGCTGCTGATGCAGATCAGAGTCGCGCCCTACCGGAAAATCTCTCCGTAGAAAAGCCGTAAACTCTTCGTAGCGGGTAGGTATTGGAGTGCTGCTGCTAAAGTCCCGGTAGGAGGCAAGAGCAGGACCCGTGAGGCATGACTCCAGAAAGGCGCTTTTATACGCATGATCCATTTCGCTTACACCCTGGAGTGTAAAGAAACGAGTAAGATGCGACATAAAATCGGTGATAGACTCACCAAAAGCACCGGAGAAGGTGGTAGGGGCCATAAAGCTGGACACGGGAGGGTGCCTCCGACCATTCATGGCCTCTAACTTTTGGTTGAGGGGTCCAAGAGCATTCTCAAATGCTGCCTGGACTTTGTTCTCGATCTGTGAAGGGAGATCAGCTTCCGACTTCATGTCCGAGGGTTCGTTTTCCCGTAAGGTGGTTAGAACAGACGTCCTTGCCCGTGAAGCAATTAAGTCAAATTGAATAGAGAGCGGCTCACTGGTCTGTACAGGCTGGGTACTGAGACGGCAGGAACGACGGGGTGTCTCTATTGTGTAAAATGAAAGTGAGTACTACTTTTGAATTCGCGGCGAAAGAGCGCGTGAATTCGGGAAACGCGTGCGCGACGGCGTTTGTGACGTAAACTTGATTTAGCTTAAGACTAGCGACCACGAAAAGGGAGCTAGAATGGAATAGGATTAAAGATGTAAGATCAGAGTACATCAGGGTGACGCAGAAGGGAATTTATCTGGTCGCCCGTGATGGACAGAGGCATGGCCTGAGGTATGGGGGAATTGATCCCGACCGAAATGTAGAGTTGGGGCCTGGACCCGGCAATGGCAATAGCTGAAGTGGACGGAAGATCAGAGATAAGAGGGGAGAAGAGGCGGTTTTTCCTGCCGAGAAAATAAGTTGACGGATGAACCCGCTCAGGAGGGATTTTTCCTGGAGGCTCGACCGCTGTACTAGTTTACAAACCTTGGGGCGAGGCGGACTCGTAGCCGGCAAGATCCTACTCACCAGGAGTAGCGCATAAAGTGGCATAAAGTGAAAAGGACAGGGGCAACTGAAAGTGAACTTAAAAGGGAGCAATAAATAGGGTCAAAACTAATTTACAAACCCAGTTACGCAAAGGGGTCGCGCAGTTACGCAACGGGCCTCACTCGCCAGGAGCGATTGCGATCTCTGCATAGTGAGATGGACTATGCAGGAGGTTCCGTGTTGGACGACGTTCGCAAGTAACTTACAGCCGTGTCCGAAACTGGAGCCCGCATTTCGAACAGAACGGACACTCTCCAGGAGTATTATACACAGCTGGTGGCCGGGTTTGCCGATCACTGAGATGAAGTGAGGTTCGCAGGTCACACAGTAGAAGAGGGAAGGAGCACGGGTACCAAGGGTGCTATTCTGACACACTCAGTCAGTAAGGATGAATTACTCTGGATGTTTTGAGGGCGCTCCCGAAAACATCTAAGGGATCACGGGTACAAGGTGTCCCTGGTTGAATATGAGTGTAAAATAACTGAGGCGGACGCAGTTATGTATCGAGGCGTACTCAATACCTTCGCTGAGGCGGACTCAACGGTGCCTATTATTTACATGACTAATAGGGGGTGGACCGCGGAGGCGGACTCTGGGTCAGTGGCGACTCTAGCGCGGGCATCGTTAAGCCAGTTAACGAAGGCGTTCGAGTGAATAGAATATGACAGGGGGTCCTATACACTCTAGGCCCAACCGGAGGCTGTGCCGCGGTCCCTTGGGAACCACTACGGCGGGGACACTAAAGAAGATCTATGTATGACAGCTCGATGAGATGAAAGAGAAGGAGTGAATTTAGATAAGAAATTTACAAGAAGATTGCCGAACCCTTGCAGACGTCAGACACAGGCAGTACCGACTGCAAATGCCTGCTGCCTGCCCGAGTCAGACAACCAACCCAGCTGAGGCCGAGTGTAACTCGTTCAAACCTGCAGTTAAAGCTTGAAAACAGCCACGTGCTGATCAACAGTGCCGCTACCCGGGCGGACAACCTGATCAGTACGCAGGCTAGTGAGCATCTCAGGTGGTGTATATATGTGGACTGATGTTTCCCAGGCATCAGCCCCCAGACACACACAACCCTTGGACAAGAGAGGTAGGTGATAGGACCATGCGCCAGCGACCACCTACAACTCAAGTGGAATACTCATAGGGCCGACAGTAACCTGGTGCGGACGTCAAAAGGTAGGGGTATGAACCAACACATGACCTTTGTGCTGACTGCAGGTGCCTGGGATAAGAGTATTCAAGTATCATGTCGCAGTTGCAGACGCCATGGGTGCGTGCCTAAGGCCGGCAGAACCCCTGCAGTAGCACGTAATGTTACCGTTGCCGACGTCAGGAATAGGATCATGTAGTCTCAACTCCTGCTGCGAGAACATGATACATTGTCATTGCTGACGTCAGCAATAGGGCCCTGAAGCCAGCTATCGGTATACAGCAACACGTGATGGTGCCGTTGCTGACGTCAAAAGGTGGAACCAAGGGTCTGATACCTTAAGTCAATGACATGAGATGCAGTTGTTGCAGACGTCAGGTGTGGCACCCGTAAGACCTGCACATCTTTGAATAGTGACATGGTGCGTCACCATTGCTGATGTCACAGATGGGGCGCAGAGAACCAGCCGAACCTGTTGCAACAACGTTGGCTTCACCTGTTGCAGACGTCAGAAGTCATTACTGCTGGAGTGTTAACTTAAACAACAACACGTAATGTCGGTTGCTGACGTCAGGAGTAGAACCCGGAGGGCTACCCACCCCTTAAAGCAACAGCAAGTGAAGCGGCTGTTGCAGACGTCAGTGGTTGCATCCGTGAGGCTGAACCACACAACAATGACAACCCGTAACGTTGTCGTTGCTGACGTCAAAGAGCATGACCCGTAAAGTCTATGTTCGGGATGCAACAACCGGAAAAAAATAGGAGAATCAGACCTTACAGTAAGTAGAAATGAAGAAGATAGAGGAACTTACGTAAGGGTGTCATACTGTAGTGGTGGCATCCGAAAAAACAGAAATTTTTTTTTTTTTTTTTTTTTTTTTTTTTTTTTTTTTTTTTTTTTTCACCGCTCAGATGACCAAGAAAGGAAAAGGGAAAGGAAAATGACCAAAGACGGGGAATACGAGAGTTGGACATACGCGTGTTAAATGTGTAAACAGTCGGTGTAAAATTTTGGGGCCGGAAAAGTGAGCAATTCCGACAGTTTCCGCCGACAGACAAAAATACTGTACACAATTAACAAATCGCAGCCACGTATGACGTCCAGAATCATACGTGGAGGGTGTACGGTATCATGGGGTCACGGACCACCAACAGTCAGGAGAGGCCGTAAACCCCTACAGCTGTGATACCAGTACCCGCGTATGGGTATACTGTAGTTACAGTACGGGAATGGGCACAGGCGTACTGTAATGGCACCCACCCGGAGGGCTACGGTATACCAATCGGGATTAGGGAAGAGGGGGGGGAGAAGGGGAAAGAAAAACAGATAATGTAGTTTACAACACAGATTAAGTATGCAGAATGTACAGAATGAATCAGAGGAGAAATACAGACTACTCGATATATAACTCAACTCTGGGACAAATAACTCGACTCTGGGGATAAATAACTCGACTCTGGGGATAAATAACTCGACTCAGGGGAATTTATTACTCATAGGGGGTTATACACACGCATGAGATAATTATTTACACATATAGATCACATTTAGATCACTCGTAAGGGCAAATCCCGTCTTACAGTAATTAAATCTGATGTTCAGGGATAAATTCCCGACCTACAGTAATAACTCTCGATGGCACGGAAAAAATTCCGACTTACAGTAATAATACGCGACGTGAGGGGAGGTATCCGACCTACAGTTGCGGTCATCTGAAATAAGGGACATTCCCGACCCATTAGGCAGTAAACCCGAATCTGGGGGGGTCTCCGACATATTGGATGGCTAGTACCCGATTTTAAGGGGGCTTGTCCGACTTAAAATGGGAGTTGACCCGACCTGGGGGTAGTTCCGACCCAAGGGTGAAGAGTTTTGCACTTAAGGGCGAGTGCCAGACTTAAGGTCGATTTTCCAGCCTCGCCATGTCACATTTTACGCCATGTCACGTGTATGACATGTTTAATTTGGGAGAGCTGGGGAGGTTTGGGTATCTCATCAGGTAATACCGTGTTTTAGATGTCACATTGATGGTGAACCATATCAGATTGATCCTATTACAGTGAGTAATAGGCTGTGACTCCTGATGGATACTGGCATTTTCCCCAGGCTTCCCAAGTTGGCGTTGGGGCCTAACCTGGCAAATGGTGGCTATAGAGAGGTCTATAGTTGGTTCTCGTGTGTTGTCCTTGGGGTCTTGCTGTAGGGTAATGGACAACGCTGCCAGGCTAGGTGCGACAATCCCCGAGTCCTACTCAGTGAGAGTGGGGACAGGGTCACCCGTAAAATGACCTAATTTATGGGACCCGATTATGAACCAGACAGCCCCTTTTAGCCCGAACCTGAGAGGTGGAGGCCCTACTTATCTGTGGAAACCTTGGGAAACCAACTTAGGAAGGATTTCCCAACAAATAACCCACAAATAACAATAATCCCCTGAGAAGACTCACCTAGTCCTGTTTCTCAAGCGATTACGGCGCAACGGGCGGCAAGTCCCTGGATGCTTTCGGTCTTCTGGCACTGGGAGCGGGGATACGATCCTCAAAACGTCCTAGTGGCGAGCGGCGGCGAGCGGCGGTGAGCGGGAGGGAGCGGGAGCGAGCGGGAGGCGAAACTCCAACGTTTAATTCACGAACCGGGGCGGTCGGACACCTGGCACTGATGGGCAGCGGGGTACTGTAGGTGGGGAGCGGCGGACGCAGTGAACAAGGGTAAATTTATGCAAATTTATTGGTAGTAAGGCGGCGGACGCACGGGTGTACAATAAAAATATGCAAATTCGACGAAGGGCGGCGGACGCGGAGTTACAACCGGACGAAAGCTTGGTGAACCCAAGAATGAGCGAAAAACTAAAGAAACATGTCCTTTTAAGGACATGTTTGGCTACAGCTGCAGCTTGGGCGGAGTTTCTCGGCGCTCAAGCTAACTTCTGCAGCTAGACGCGATGCAGAGGATGCCTATGAGCACATAGACATTTTTTCATTCACATGCGTTTAGCACTGAGGCCGGCTGCAGTGCCTATGCTAAGCATATGAACGTCTTTAGCTAAAACTTCTTAGCTAGTCATTTTGCGTAACAAAAACGACGCTAATTTTTGATGATAAGAGGTGCATGAGCGCACCAAAAATAGCCATGTGCTCGTGGAGCACGACTGGCGGAAGTTTTTAGCTAAAGGGCCTACTGTAGCCCGCGTTTGTAAAGAAATAAAAACACAACAAAACGAAACATAGAAATGCATGAAAAATATAAAAACGAACGTAAAATGCATGTGTAAAAATGAAATAACAAAAACATAATCGAGTAATAAACGAAACATGAAAAAATAACAAAATGTCGGCATGATCGGGATCACGTGACGTTGGAGAATTGAGCGGCATGTGACAGAATCTATTGTAAACAAAAACATACAAACTTATTTACAAACTAGTGGCTTATTAAGTGACTACCAATTTGTTTTTTGGAAAGGAAAATCTTGCATGCATCAATTACTAGAATGTACTAATCTTTGGACTAAAGGAATTGATAATAAGCAAACTATCGATGTTGCATATATTGACTTTTCAAAAGCCTTCGACTCAGTATCTCATAGTAAGTTGCTCATTAAACTTGATGCCTATGGTATAAGAGGTATGACACTGAGATGGCTTCAAGCTTTCTTGGCAGGTAGAACCCAATGCATCAAGCTCAATGACTCATTATCAGAGATCAAATCTGTAATCAGTGGTGTCCCTCAAGGCAGTGTCCTTGGACCAACATTATTTCAGATTTTTATTAATGATATTACTGATCATAGGTCTAATATCAAGGTATTCCTTTTTGCTGACGATGTAAAGATTTTCAACCTGGCTTTTGAATAAGAAGTACTTCAACTCGATTTACTCCACTTAAGTAATTGGGCTGATTTGTGGCAGCTACCTATTTCTAGTGAAAAATGTTCGATACTTCACATTGGAAAAAACAACCCAAAAAATCCTTACTATCTAAATGGGGCTTCTGTTCCTGACTCGCTATTAAAGATCTTGGGGTCTTCGTTTCCAACAACCTTTCTTCTGGTGCTCATTGGAACTTTATAGTGAATAAAGCTATGCGAGTCTGTGGCTTAATTAAAAGAAGCTTCTTTTCGAAAGATAAATTTCTCCTAACAAAAGTATTCACCACATATGTACGTCCTATTCTAGAATACAGTATGGTAGTCTGGAATCCATATCTCATTAAAGATATTGTGGCAGTTGATGTGATAATTTTTTGAATTATAGGCGCACCAGGATGTCAGTTTTTGATTTATATAATCATGTTGAGCCTTTCAGAGAACGTGTATTCAACTTTAAAGTCTTTTTCAAACTTACTGTGGCTAATGTTTTATGCAAATTGTAAACTGCATTACCTGCTAAATTAGTTGTATTTTACCCAAAGCTAAGTTATGGTTCGATCTTTCTATTATTAACGTTAATTAATTATATATTTTTGTTGACAATATGAACAAATTCATGAAAAAGAGTGTTATCTAAAGTTATGACTCGTCCGACCAAGAGGAAGATATCGTCGAGAAATTCCGCATCCTCAAAATTTCGAGGGTAAGAACGGCGATAGAGCTTGCTTTCTTTCGTATTAAAAAACACACGTAATAGATATGCAAAACAAAAATTGGCATCAAATTCGTTGCCACATTCGGAACAGGCACAGGTTCCGACGAATTTCCAGATGACTGTGGCAATTGGGATCAATTCAAACGAATTCGTGAGCACGTCCGATCAGCCGGCCAGTAATCATCACGAAGAACCAACACTAGATCAAATTGAAAGTAATGACATCCGAAAAATGAATATTTATGATGAAGAAACAAAAAAACCTGCAAGAATAATTGTGAACTCTGATATGAATTTAAAAACCGTTGCGTACACGTGTGTAAAAGAAATACAGGGTTCCTAAATGCCGGATCACTCAATTGTTACATTATGACATTACAGGAAGGGCCACTTGAAAAAATTGTGACGCACAACATTTTTTCCAGATGCTCCACAAAAATTTCGAGATGCATCACAAAAAAATCGAGATGTGAGAGTTTTCCGATGTTCGACTATCTTTTCATGTGCATCGCCTTTATCTTGAAAAAAAATCAAGATGCCATCTTGAAAAAATGAAAATTCCAGCTTGAAAAAAATCAAGATGGGTGGCACACATCAAAAAATACAAATTTCGGAAATTTACTAATCAAAGGCATTGTTCCGCCCCTATGGGAACTCTTCAAAGTGGATTTCCGTGGTCATGGCTTGCTGGCAGAGGGCACCCTTGGCTTTTAGGGGGGTGGCAGAGGCGAGAGGGGGGGGGGGGGGTTATTTTGCACGGCGAATTTGATGGACATATTGGTTTTTCATAAAAGTTTTATTTTTCGAGATTTTTCAGAAAAACGTCAGAAGTGCTTGTTTCATACCCTAAATGCAGTAATTCTGGAAAATAGTTACATTTTAGGGCCCTGTGTCGACTGTTCTAAGGCCATTTCTTATCTGCTCAGGAGCATCATGTTCGTAGGTAATGATTTTTTAAAAGTGGTAACAAATTTTTTCAGGTTGTAACCATTTTTTTCAAGTGGGTCTTCCTGTATTCCATACTCAGGCGTATTGAAATGTGGACCTACTTTTCTGTGCACTTCTACGGCATGACTACAGGGACCTTTTTGCACAAAATATTTTCAGAATTTCGATGAAGCAGCTTTTTCAAAATTGAACAGAAAAAGAAGGCAGAAAAATATAACATGCTATTTCAGATCTATTAATGTTAAGATCGTAATTTCTTCGATATCTTGGTGATTTTGTGCGTACAAAATGACATGCTTACTGTCTGCTGGAAAAATATAAACCTATATACGCGGGAATCTGCTGAAAATGTCCAAAGTTTTGAAGAACTAGGCTCTCTCTAGTATTTACAAGCTGTGTACGAGTAGGTATTAATTCTTTTTTTGTCCAAGTGCTTTAACCAAAAGTTTAGAAAGCAAGTTGTTAATTCCATGCAAACGCGCACCACGCCTACTGTATATTTTGACTCATTTTGCTCGCAACATTCGGCCATGTGAGACATTTTTGTTTAATAGAAATCATTGATTATTTTAGGCTGTTATTTACTCGTACTTGGAGCCTCCGAGCCATTCGTAAATTATGGAATGAAAAAAAGGTTGAAATTTTCATTGCCAGCATGCCTTCAGCTGGATTACAAAGCAAAAAATGCATACATGACTATCATTCAGAAATAATAACTTCTCAGGGTGATTCGTTCCATTTGGGGCACCCTGTATATAAGGAACAGAAGGAGGAACAATTTTATCTCCCGGCCATGGTGACCTCCTGCTCCAGCCGGAGGAATTGTGTACATTTTACAAGCCAAGATGAAATGAACAAATTCCCAAGTTTCTGAGATGAACCGACTTCAAATTTTTTTTCTTGAGTTTAGATTCAGAAGCAAGTAACTTTCAGAAATTTCAGGTTTAACCTAGAGTTTTTCAGATTCGTGAGAGTATCAAAATGATAAAGTCAGATAATTCTGGGTATTTTATGATTATTTTTCCAAAATGATATTCCTTGCACAGACACACAAAAACATGATTGAGAAAAACCTCCGGCCCGGAGATCCAAAAAATGGCCGGGGCTCCGTTCTATCCCTACCTGTATAGAGAAGAAAAGTCACAGAAAACTACATATAATGAAACAAAACTCATCAAAAACAACTGAAAGACCAAACGAAGCATGAAGAACTAGAAAACAAATTCGAAAAAGTACAACAAATGAACTGAAATGAAAAGCATATGTATCAACTGAATAATGAGCAATGAGTTGTTGGCCAGACAAATAAAATTATATCGATACAAAAATTAAAAAATATTGATACATCAACAGGAAATAAAAAAAAACGAGGAGAAAGTGGAGAGAAAAGTGCAGCGACAACTAATAAGAGAAGAAGTGAAACAAAATAAATAGTGACTAATAAAATGATCTGAGAACTCATAAAATGCTAGCTTCCAATCTTCATCAAGCGTCAAGTGACAAAAATTTTTTGAACAGATTCTTCAATTGAAATTTCAGATAATATTTTAAATGAGCGTCAAATTCCACATGATGGTCCGAGTGGTTCATTGATGAACGATATGCCGCCGATATTGTATCCGATGGAATCGATTCCTATAAGTAAAAATGGCTACAACATAAATGAACTCAGCATGATGAGTACAGCAGAAGCAATGCAATTAATTTTTTTGCCCAAAACGACTGAGTATCTCGCATGTGATTTTTTTCGGAACCAAAAGATACATAATTTTGATATTATATGAACTTATCTAGACCAAGAATCATATGGAAAAAATATTCTTATATGCCTAAATATGGAGACTTTTTTAAACTTTTTGCTATAGATTCAGATTCATGGTATGTCTCTAAATGGACTGCCTCCAATGTCCAATGCGACTGAAAGCTTCAAAAGAAATTTTTTGTTTTTGAATTTAACTCTGCTAGAATTTCCTGTGTCCACATTCATCTTTTCGATTATTATTGCTTTTTCCATGCTCTATTCGTATTCTATTCAAGTGTTCAATACGAAATCTGAAATTTAAAAAATTCATTATAGGTGAAAGAAATGCGAGTTATAATCTACAAGTTGATATACAAATACTGCGAAAATCTAATTACGACATGAAAAACAGTAACAACGCACTAAAGAACGAATTAGTATATATAAAAGAGCAAAACGCGCGTCTACGACGAGAACTCGATTGTGTCGAGGCTGAACTACAGAAAAATACTCGGCTTCAAGAAGCTGAGATCGTCAATTTAAAACGTCAGCTGCAAGAAATTAAGCTGGAGGCCGAAGTCAACAAAAAGAAGGATGAAAAATTACACAATACATTGATCAATCAAGAAATTGAAGTGAAATATGACAAGGACAGAGATATTATTTTCGCGCGACAAATATTGAGCAATACCCGATATAAAGCGTACAGACACTTGCCCGAACCACGTATTACTTCGGATGAAGCATCAGAAAGAAGCATTGCCGCAAGAAATTCCATCTTATTGGACTGTATTAAACAATTGAATGGCGATGAAGTGAGCCAAGTTGGACGGTCAATTATATCATTGATCAACCGAAATAATAAATTGGCCGAATTCATGTCACAAAATTATAAAATAAGTGCCAAGTTATCACCATCCGAATGCCTTGATATTATTCTAAATGTTAATTTGACAATGTCGCAATACAAAACATTAAAGCGATTTATGAAAAATATTAAAAAAATGGACATTTTTAGTTCGGATAAAAAAGTTAAAGAAGAATTTAACCAGCGGATGCCCAAATCTAAAATGATCGTCGAAAGTATCAATATTAAAGACTTTGAAAATCAAACCACTATTTGTGCAAGAGCATCTTCATTGAAAGAAATTTTAGTAGAAAGTTGGGCAAAGACCCAAAAGACGCAAAAGTTAATTGAAGATTCACGATTTAACGGCAATATTTGGGTGTGCATTGGTGGGGACAAAGGGGGACCCACAACAAAGTTAGTATTGGCCTTTATGAATGTGGAAAAGCCCAACAGTCCGAACAATATACACGTTATAGGCTGTTATAAAGGCCATGATTCGTCTTATAATTTGCGGTCAGCTTTTGGGACATTTACAGCCGAAATTGATTCAATAAAAAATTTGAAGCTTCAGTGGATCAACGAAGATACTCAAGAAAGAAGTCTACGCGGAATTCAACTATTCCTATTTGGTGATATGAATTTTGAGAGTCATGCCATGGGACATCAGGGTTGCTCCTCAACAAAACCGTGCTTACTATGTCACGTTCCACTAACTGAAATGCATAATCCAATTAATCAATCAATTTTGCGTACTTATCCCAGTCGAAATCTAAACGAAATGAAAAGTGACGCAATAATGTATGACAATTCGAGCAAATCGATAAAAGACGCACAAGAATCGAACAATATTATTTTTCCACCTCTCTTTGATATAGAAATTGAAAATATCGTTGTGCCCACTATGCATATTATGCTAGGTAAACTGTTAAATGTCATTTATTATTCATTATTGTAATGCAAAGAAATTTTGTAAGCTCAAAATCATTGATGACAAATATCTCTAAAAAGCAGCAACATCAAACCACAAAGAGTCAGCTGTGAGTGATAAAATGAAATTTTTGGGTTAAATTCCAAATTGCAAATTCAGATCCAGAATGTTCAAAGGAAATCATTTGCAATAGCTTGAAATACGTGTATACTGAGGTTTTCACATCGTATCCAGAAAAATGATCAATCTCTTGGAATTGTTGTAGAAAAATCAGAAGCATGAAAATTACTGATTTATAAACGTCAAAAAATTGCATTAGCGATTACGCATGTGTGGGGGTGGGTACGGTGGGGTAAATACGACCTGGTTATAAAATTAATATTTTTCTCATGTATAATACACAAAAAAATTTTGGCCAATTTTTTGGCATTTTCGAAAAAAAATTAAAAAGGCCGAAAAAATGGGGTCAGTCTTCCCTACCCCCTTCCAAAATTTCCTAGCTGCACATTTATATTGGACTGATAAAATAAATATATATATAAAAAAGGTACATGTTTAACAGCCAATAATTATTTTCAGGAGTTGTCGCTACATTTTGGAAGAAAATGCAGAAAGAATGCATCGAGCATGACCTAGGAAATGAAAGATCAGACAAAAAGACAAATGCTAATCAACTATTGAAAGATAAATCGGAATCATGCCTTGCCACAAAACTAAATTTAGACGAAGCATCTACCAATTTAAAAACGATTCAAAAAGTAGTCAAAGCCATGAAAAAAGTTGCAAAAGGCAAATGCGAAAATCTTGAAGAATCGGATGAAGATTCTAAGAACGAAGAATGTGGGTCGATAATCTGCATATGCAACATTTTGGACTGTTTAGAAGAAAATTTACAATGGTTACGATGTGACTTTTGCATGAAATGGTACCATTGTGAGTGCCTAATAATTGTGACCGAAGAAGATAAGCTAAAAGAAGTTGCAGCACACCCTTGGAAATGCTTAAGTTGCAAAGAAAATGTTAAAGAAAAAGAGGATTTACTAAATTTAGCAATGAAAAAAATTGATGAATACCAAACCCATTTTGATACTGCCAAAGAAAAACACGCACAACGTAAAGAAGAATTTAAGCGTACAGAAGAATTACTGAAATTTGGACGAGGTGCCACAACTACAATATTGGAAAAAAGTTTGGATGAATTAAAAATAGATCGTTTGGCCTATCATAGTGGAACTTTTGTCGGTGAGTTCTACCTTTTTGTTGCTCAAAAGTATTGTTTCAGGTTTTAAATAAAGGTCTTTAAAATATTTGTAAAGATGCAAATTTTTCAGGAAACCACATTAAAAAAATGATATCTGGCGATGGCCCAAAAATAATTACCGCTGCCTTGGAGGCAGTCTGTCCTCAAAGAAGGCGCAATTACCAAGACTTATTCACGAAACTCGGAATTATCAACAATTTCATATCGGCAACTCGCTTCTTAGAAATGAACGAAATTATGACCCTGAAATTCCATTGCGAAGATTTTGGATCATTTTACTCTTTGTATTTTTCCGACCAAACGATTTTTCCAAAGGTAAATGTCGCCACATATCCAAGCGCCATTATATTTCATTTTGAGGAAAATTATGAAATTTACCGTAAAAATTATATATATTTTCACATGTTACGTGAAAAAGAAATGAGTGAAGAGTAATTCTGCACTGTTCAAAGATTTCTCCACCAACATAACATCGTACATGTGCAGCATGTTTATGGATAACATACAGTAGCTCAAAAGTGGCATGTTTAATGTAGGAAAATTAGAATTACATTGATTAAATGTGGTATAACAATGCAGAAACCGACCTAGAACATAGACTCAAAAATTGCAACAATTGGAATGTGAAAATATAGATATTCCTCATTGTTTTGAGTGACAATTAGAAGTAAGATTATGAAAAAATGCATTTTAAAACTCATGTATCATTTACCACTGAAGCACAGCATATTGTAGTAAGCACTTCAAGAAAAATTTAGTCTCGATAAAACCAAAAGCTTTATTTGAGGAAATTTTTATGATTAGTTATTTTTTTGTAGAAATCACTGTTATCTCAATTATGATGTTCAAATAGCAAGGCTAAACCAAGCCTAACAAAAAATTTAAATAAGTACACAGTTTTAGTAAGAAATGAAACACATAGATAAAAAAATATTTTGAGCAGATTACAATTTTCCCAGAAACTGAGCTTCCATTTTGAAGTGGGAGTGATAAGATGGGCTGGATGTAATAAAACTGAGATTATACATTTCTATACATGGCACTTGGATACATGGAAACTGATGAACTTGTAAATAGAATTGTTAAAAATACCTAATTTTAGGTGCATGCCTTGACAAAACACATACCCGCATTTGTAATGAAGCATAAAACGATTGGCCTCATGAGTGAACAGGGTCTCGAATCCATTCATGCCAAAATGAACAAAATCGGTCGAGCTTATGCAACAATAAGAAGTGATGAGCGACGTATACCTCTCGAACTTACGCGACAGTATGTTTCATCGTCCTCACTTCATCCGGTTACAATTGGATTTCAACCAAAAAAGCGCAATTCGAAGCCTGAAAATGTTTGCAGAGACACAAATAGGCTATTAATCGAAAGTTGACCATTACATGAAGTAATTCATGCTACGTTAAACGCTGGTTATTTTCACCATGCTGTGCTCAACTTATCCTTTGAATTTTTGTTTGTTATTATGTTTACTGTTTTTCAACTCTTCAACAGAGAAGACTACCTACAAAATGTACATTTTTCGATTTTGTGCAATTTTATTAGAATCTATACCTACTCTGATTCTGAGAATTAACCTAACTATTAATGCCTGTGCTTATTTATTGAATCTCACTTAATGCCAACCACAAGGGCATGTACCATGCAATGACTTACACTAATTGCTGTAAGATTGATCGAAAATAACCGCAACAAATTCTTCCAGTAATCTCTGAAGCTGAAGCAATTTTTTTTTTTACTTTATCGATCGATTATTTCGTAAGAATTGGGCAATATGCATTGAAATTAAAAGGAAAAATCGGCTAATTTGCTCTCCGTCAATTCCATCTTGATATGCTTTGACCTAAAAAAAGGTGAAACGAAGTACCCACAAGTTCGAGCACAAAATAAAAACAACACTTATCGTTCTTGACTGACTAATGGCACGGCACCAGCTACTGAAATTTCGGATCAATTATCAATTTATCAACGATCAGCAAATAACTATAAATGCATTCAGGCACACCATATATTGCCATGATTCCGTAAATTCCTAAATCAATCAGATAAAACAGAAAGCTTATCTGGTTTGAAAATGGGACACATAATCATTAATAACAGAAATATACCCGAGACTGACGTAAGATGGGATTGATCATCTATACCTATCACATCATCCCTCAAACGAAACTACTCCGATTTAATCAGAAAATTCACAACTAGAAAAACGGAGCATATTGTTTTCCCAAGTTTAGTTAGGAAACACTGTCCAGAACATGATTTGGGCTGGGTTGAGCACATACACCTATTGTCCCTCAAACAGAACCAACTCGGTTCAAATATTTAGGAAAAAGTGCAGAACTAAATTTTGTGGATTTTAACATATAATGCAATCATCCCTCAACGGAACCAGTTCGGTCCTGACATTCCGAAAATTCAAAAGGTCGGAAAAGCAGGAAACCCGATTTTCCGGTCCGAGAAAAAGTGCGGAAATAAAATTTTGTGGATTTGAACATTCAATGCAATCGTCCCTCAAACGGAACCAGTTCGGTCCCGAAATTCCGAAAATTCAAAAGGTCGGAAAAGCGGGAAACCCGATTTTCCGGTCCGAGAAAAAGTGCGGAAATAAAATTTTGTGGATTTTAACATTCAATGCAATCGTCCCTCAAACGGAACCAGTTCGGTCCCGAAATTCCGAAAATTCAAAAGGTCGGAAAAGCGGGAAACCCGATTTTCCGGTCCGGAAAAAAGTGCGGAAATGAAATTTTGTGGATTTGAACATTCAATGCAATCGTCCCTCAAACGGAACCAGTTCGGTCCCGAAATTCCGAAAATTCAAAAGGTCGGAAAAGCGGGAAACCCGATTTTTCGGTCCGAGAAAAAGTGCGGAAATAAAATTTTGTGGATTTGAACATTCAATGCAATCGTCCCTCAAACGGAACCAGTTCGGTCCCGAAATTCCGAAAATTCAAAAGGTCGGAAAAGCGGGAAACCCGATTTTCCGGTCCGAGAAAAAGTGCGGAAATAAAATTTTGTGGATTTGAACATTCAATGCAATCGTCCCTCAAACGGAACCAGTTCGGTCCCGAAATTCCGAAAATTCAAAAGGTCGGAAAAGCGGGAAACCCGATTTTCCGGTCCGAGAAAAAGTGCGGAAATAAAATTTTGTGGATTTGAACATTCAATGCAATCGTCCCTCAAACGGAACCAGTTCGGTCCCGAAATTCCGAAAATTCAAAAGGTCGGAAAAGCGGGAAACCCGATTTTCCGGTCCGGAAAAAAGTGCGGAAATAAAATTTTGTGGATTTGAACATTCAATGCAATCGTCCCTCAAACGGAACCAGTTCGGTCCCGAAATTCCGAAAATTCAAAAGGTCGGAAAAGCGGGAAACCCGATTTTTCGGTCCGGGAGAAAGTCCGGGACTAAATTTTTGTGGATTTGAGCATTCGTGCCAATCGTCCCCTAAACGGAACCCGTTCGGTCCCGAAATTCCGAAAACTCAAAAGTCGGGAAAACGGGCAACTCAAAAGTCGGGAAAACGGGCGACCCGGAAAAAGTGCGGAACCACATTTTTGAGGATTTGGGCTTTCAATGCAATCGTCCTTCAAACGGAACCAGTTCGGTCGAAAAATTCCAAATATTGACCAAACCGGAAAATGGGATACCCGGTTTTCGGATCGTGTCCGGACCAGAATACATACACTCGGGAAAGTAGAACAACTTAGTTGCCATATAAAGTAAAACGGAATCATGGATGGGTATGCCCGCTGGGAGAGAAGAGAGCGATTTCAACACACAGAAACTAGGCATATCGTCAGAGTACAGTAATCTTGCCGCTTTGATTCGCATGAGAGAAAGCTTACCACAAAGTATGCGATAGGCGGAGCTAACTGTTATAACACAGGGGCGTAGCCAGCCGGAGTTGCAGCTCTAAATTGACGTGCTGCGAAAATGAGGAAAAAAATTGAGAAAATTCTGGTTATGTTAGTTAAAATGAGCTCATCAAGATTATATTGGTGTTCTATAGTAGCGGATAAAGCAAGTAAACGGTAGAGTTCTCATGAATTTATCCGCTATCAACATTTCTGTGATTCCGATTAGAATCATCTAATTTTATTTAGTTCTTGTTCCGGGGCGCGCGCGGAGCGCCGGAAAAATTTTTGGATTTTTACTTTCTAAAACGCCGGAAAATGAACCTTCATAACGTTGGGAAATAAATTAAAATCAGACTGATGAAGTGTAATTTGCTCCCCATTCCGGCGAGAAGCGCCGGAAAAATTTTCGGGTTTTTGTATTCTAAAACACTGAAAAATAAATCTCTCCAACAGATAATTCGTGAACAAATGTTTTAAAATCGCGTTTTAGAGTAATGTCTTCAATTTCCACCTTCAATAAACGCAAAAGTTCAGATTGCAAACGTTCAAAAAATTACAATCATCGAAAGAAAAAGTTGAGAGACCTGATGAAAAATCTCTATTTTTGGCGACATAATTGACTGTAAACGATTAGAAAATAAAACGAGCTAACTTGATTGATAGAAACTGTTGAGCATTAATTAGTAAGTCGAAGTAGATATGCGAACGGCCGCGCCTGATAGAATATAGTTATAATTATACCCATGACCGGCGCGAAGCGCCGGAAAATTTTGAGATTTTGACCTTTTAAAGTCCACTAAAACGCATTTTTTCGGTTTAGAGTTCCCTAAAATTTTTTCCACAATGAGAACCATACCCAAAATTTTTTTCCTTATTTCAAAATTTTTTTCCTCAAAAGACCCTATTTGAGGAAAAAAAAACGGTGGCAGGCACTATTAACAGCAGTGTTTTTTTGTGCCAAAACATGGTTTTTGGCACAAAAAAATTTGGAATGGCACAAAAATTTTTGAGCGTTTGTGCCAATTGGCACAAAATTTTCGACTGGTCAAACATTTAATTTCCTTGACTTCTAGACGTTTTAGGCGCTGAAAATGCCAAAAATTTTCGGCGCTTCGCGCCGGTTCAATGAATATAATATTTCCTTCCTACTCGTATATTAGACCCGAACGCGAGCGATTTTTCTTCGAAACAGTGTATTAGAGTATCGTTGCAGGCTGGAGCAAACTTTACAGGCTGTTAATGACCGATGAATGAAAAAAAATTCTCAATATTCTCTGTTCATTCAGTCAGATTCGGATTCAGAACTGAAATCCTTAATTCTTGTGTTTGATTGATTCTGATAGAAAAATAGAAATCGTTAACACAGTGTTTCGACCAAAAATTTACACAATTTTAGACTTTATTCTCTCTAGTCTTTACAACATTATATAAGGTAAAGTTGGGTGACCAGCGTTTTTCTTTGTGCACGGACATTTGTGCCAATTATGGCACAAGAGGCCAAAAAAAATTTGTGCCAATGGCACAAAAAATTTTTTTCATTAGAGACATTAAAAATTGCGGAGAACTTTTAGGCCAAAAGTTTGATGAAAAGTTATTGTTTAACGCCTTAATTTTTTGTAAAAATCGTGCCTAACCTATTTTTCAGCTAACCATGTCAGGGAGAATAGAAAAACTGTGCAACAAAATAGTTCACGAAATCCCAAAAGGAAATGGAGTGCTGAGACACTTTAAATAGCTCTAGAATTGCTCAGGAAGTTCAAATTGATTCAATTTTCGACTACGAACGAATATCTATGTTATGTTTATTTAACAACCATGTAAAGACTAGAGAAAATAAAGTCGAAAATCGTGTTAATTTTCGATCGAAACATTGTGCCATTATCAACGATATCGATTTTTCTATTTGAATCAATCAAACACAAAAAGTGACAATTTCAGTTTTAAATCCGAATCTGACTGAATGAAGAGAGAATATTCAGAATTTCTTTTCACTCCTCAGTCTTGACAGCCTATAAAGTTTGCTGCAACGATACTAATACACTGTTCAAAGAGAAATCGTTCGCGTTCGGGTCAAATGTACGAATAGGAAATATTATATTCATTAATTCGGCGCGAAGCTCCGAAAAATTTTTGCATTTTCAGCCCCTAAAACGTCTAAAAATCAAGAAAATTTAATGCTTGACCAGCCAAAAAATTTGTACCAATTGGCACAAACGCTCAAAATTTTTTGTGCCATTCCAAATTTTTTTGTGCCAAAAACCATGTTTTGGCACAAAAAAAAAACACTGGGGGCAGTGTTTTTTTTTTAGCCAAATGGCCTATTTTGGCTAAAAAAATTTTGGTTTGGCTAAAAAATTTTTAGAGGTTTTAGACAAATGGCTAAAAAAAATTCGAGTACTCTTTGTTCGTGAAAATTGTATCAATGACAAGAAAACATATTGTATCAATGACAAGAAAACTCCATTATATTTGCCTGTCATAACAGCTGCTCCATCAGAAGTGAACATGAAAATTTTCTTTTTATCAATGCCAACCATTGTAACCCATTTGTCGATCGCTTCGGCGATTGAGGACGCATCACACTTTTATATTTCATGTTCCAAATTTTTCTCCGTCCATCAGACACTCAACATTGCACACATTCAGGTAAATCAATAGTAACTTAGAACTACTGACATCAGTTGACTCATCAATGTGAATACAAACAGCGGAGGATCGTTTAAAAATTTCAAATTGTTCGTTTTTTACGGACTGGTTCAAAACCGAAATGATTTTTTAGGTCGAATACAAAGATCAATGCTTGCCTGATAGCTTTAAACTTTTTCTCCTCCTTCTCCAGACATATTTCCATCCGTTTTGCAGCTACTCAAGGCGCGGTCAATGTGAATATCACACAACGAATGAATAAAGTCCACTTTATTTATACTCATTTCTTTCTGTAGAGATGCCAACACATTTATCATAAGACCAACGGTTTGTTCTGAAGCCTTTTTGTTTGCCGTTATCACAGCTTTCTGGAAAAAGTTAGCTTGTTATCAGATATTTATATCAGCATTTCAAAATTTCGAACAAAAATAATCGTTTTGTTCCTGAAGTGATAACATAACTCTTGAAAACACCTTACATAACCTGTTAAATATTTAAAAAACAATCAGTGTATCACGTTTGAGCGAAATGAAAATTTTAGCCTTTGGCTAAAAAAATTTTAGTCGTTTTAGCCATTTGGCTAAAGACGTCGTGCTAAAAAAAACAGTGAGGGGGTGACTTTGATCATGGGCGACTTGATCAGAGTATGGAATTTGATAACTATTTGAGATCAGCAGGAATGCCACACTCTGATCAAAGTCGCCCCTGATCAAAGTCACCCCACTCTACCTTAAATATTCGCAGTCGAAAATTGTATCAATTTGAAATTCCTGAACAATTCTAGAGTTATTCAAATTTTCTCAGCATTCCATTTCTTTTTCAGTCACCGTGAGCTAGTTTTTTCTTATTTCACTGTCGTGGTTAGCTGAGAAATAGGTTGGGCATGATTTTTACAAAAAAATAATCCGTTAGTAGCTTCAAGTGGATATATTTTTATCAAACTTTTGGCCTGAAACTTTTCCGCAGTTTTCAGTATGTTTCTTGTAGAAAATTTTTTTTTGTGCCGTTGGCACAAATTTTTTTGGCCTCTTGTGCCAATTGGCACAAATGTCCGTGCACAAAAAAAACGCTGATTAACAGTACACTGCAAATATAAAATATTATATTCGCCGTATCCGGCTAATAGACACTGCCTATTACGCTCCCATAGCATCTTCTCCTGCCCGGATCCTGTCAATAGCTAAAAAAATGACCGGATCCGGTCAATAGACACTGCCTGCACGCCATCAGCCAGCGTTATGTTTGTGCACGGACGATTGTGCCAGTGTTGTCAGATGCGGCTATATCCATACCTGTACTTGGGAGGGTTGGGGGGGGACCCCCCAACTTGGCCAACCCTGTACCCAAAATCATTTACCCCCCAACCCCCCCCCCCTAGTTTGGAAAAAATTAAAAAAATTTGCCAAAAAGTGTATGTTTTTTGGCCTTTTTTGGGAAAAATTTCGACTTTTTCTACCCCCCCCCCCCAATAAAATTTCGGATTTACCCCCCCCCCCAACTGGTCGGAGGTCTTACAGGTATGGCTATATATATCCTGCCATTCTCGCGGTTTTCAGATCCCTCTGGCGGTTTTTGCGGCGGTTTGACTATTTGGCGGTTTTTGCCGCGTTTTTTGAGTTTTTGCCGTGGCTTGGCGGTTTTCAATTTTTTGCTTACCACATGAACGCAAGACCAGGGTTGGTGGCAGTGTTTTTTTTTGTGCACTGACATTTATGCTAATGGGCACACTAGGCCAAAAAACTTGTGTCAATGGCACAAAAATTTTTCTTCTACCAGAAACATACAGAAACTGCGAGAAGTTTTAGGCCAAAAGTTTGATGAAAAGTTAACGTTTAACGCATTAATTTTTTGTAAAAATCGTGCCCAACCTATTTTTCAGCTAGTGATTTTGGAAAAAACAAAAAATCAGAGATTTTCCAATTTTTTTGGTTTTTTTTAAAAAACCAAAACCTTGCCAACCCTGCCAGTGAAAGAATAAAAATTGTTAACTTTCTCTATTCATTCAGTTGAATTGAACACCTAAACTTATATTTTTGGTGTTTAATTCAAACAGAAAAATTGACATTTTTGGCACAATTTTTCAACCAAAAATTTACGCGGCGCGACTTTCGATACAAATTTTTTTGGCCTCTTGTGCCAATTGGCACAAATATCCGTGCACAAAAAACGCTGCTTATCGATCGCACTGACGTGGTTAGAGAAAATAGAGCAGGCACGATTTTTATTTTGGCACAAAACTTTTTTAAGGTTTTCAGTACATTTTTAGAGTGAAAAAATTTGTTGTGCCGTTGGCACAAATTTTTTTGGCCCTTTGTGCCAATTGGCACAATCCAGTGTTGCCGGATGGTTTTAGTGAAAAACCGCGAAATGACCTGAAAAAAACCGCAACAAGAAATGTGAAAACCGCCAAAAAACCGCCGCACAAAAACTGACAAAAAAGACTGCATTGCAGTTACTAAAGTTGACTCAACTCTCAATTTGATTGTCAAATCAGGAAGAAACGTGTATTCTTGAGAACAAAATGGAAAGAATGCATCTTTTCTATGTCCGACCCTCAAAATTTTCTTCACCTAATGGATAAATAGTCCAAAGCTTTTGTTCCCCTTTCCAAAATGTTTTCTCCCCAAAAGCACAATTTTGAGGAAAACAGTGTCAACCACAGGTATGAATTGTGTGATTTGATCTAGTTATCCTTTTTTTCTGTTTTCAGATGCGTTCGTCGATTGGCAATGCAAATTCAAATTAATCTTAAAAACGTCTTAATTTTTTGTGTGGGTTTATTTTTTCTCTACCTCGCTTATTTGTTATGTTTTGCCGATAGCGTCTCGTCGTCTAAGTTGCTATTGCCTGCTCATATTTCGGTCAACATTCGAGACGTGATCAGTTACTGTGTCCTTGCGGCCGAAATCGGTGGTTCAGCCATAATCAAAGTTCATAAAGGAAAGTCGTTCTGGAAACGTGTCAAATCGAAAACTGATGTTGGCATCGATGAATTCGTTACTAATGCAGACATTATTTCGCATCAATTAATTTTGGAGAGTTTGAAAAGAGCGCCTGGATTGAACGTAAGTTATAATAGTCATGATGTCCCAGGTACCGGCGCCAGTATTCGGGGTGCTCATACCTGCAATTAAGGGCATACATGTTACAGAGCCCCGAGGTCTAGTGGGATTCGACGACCTTTTTGGGGCCGCAGTGACCGATTCGCCAAAGTTTTAGTGAACGGGTTCAATCAGGAAAAAAATTCGACTTTTTCGGCAAAAAAGTCCGGAAAGCGGTTCTAAAAATAGTAATTTTTGTCAAAAAAAACCGTTATACAATGTATTCATGACGCTAATCTCCGAGAAAATGGACGTTTTTTTACCATTTTTCGGTCAAACATTGGCATTTCTCATAAAAAATCGACATTTTTCAGAGTCTGACCAAAAGTATGGGGATCCCTATGGCTACAATATGGCTAGCCATAAGATTGGCAAAACCTGTTGGGGAATCGCCCAATGGCTAGGCATATGGACGACGATTCCTGAGGAACGTTTCTTTGACACTTACTCGCCCCGATTACATGTGTGATTTAGGAGGCGGTTGGTGGTGACACTTGCGTTCAACTCAGAGGTCCCCAAAGTCAGATTTTTCAGGTAGGGGTAAAATTAAAAATTTTCGGGGGTAGTGCAGCTAAATGCCCACTAAACACGTTATTTTGTCTCAAAATTAGGCAACCAGTGATCAATGTTAAGGACTTTAGATAGGGATGATACCCCCTCATACTCCTCCCCATGGGGTAGTCTGGTTCAACTCGGCCATACGTAGTACCCAATTGTTGAAACAGTCTTCCCAACTTGAAAAATTGAGGAAAAACAGCTTTTGTTTTTCTTTGTTGGAAAAATTTTCGACTTTTCGGGGACTCCCCTCAAGTTCTTCCACCCAACAAATTTAGAGTGTATCCCCCAACCATACACGTATGGGGGCCCTGCGCTTTGAGGGGGCGCTGGGGGTCACAGACTCCCCAAGCTGGGGGTCACAGACTCCCCAAAATTTTGGATACGAGGGATCTCTAAGGGGAGAAAAATTCGAATTTTTCTCCAGAAATATTCCGAAAAACATTTTAAAAAATAGTAATTTTTCTCTTTAAAAAACCGTAAAAAATGTATTCATGGCGCGAAGCGCCGAGAAAATTGGCGATTTTGACCCTTTTTTGTTCAAAAATGGCCATTTTTCATCAAAAAACTAACATTTTTCAGTATTTTTTCGACCAAAAGTATGGAGGTCGCTATGACTACCGTATCATACCTGGACAATAGGTTCAACTGGATGCAACTCGGTATCAGATGAGGCGACCTTGGTACCAGATGTCTTGATTCTTAGCACCAGATCATGTTTTGTGTATGAACCGATTTTAGCCGAGAAAATGCAATCGAGAATTGAAAGGTTAACCAAGTAGCCAGGTAATCGGTCAATAAACCAAGTGAACCAACTAATCAGTAAATCAATCAACAAACCAGGGAATCAATGAACCAGTCAATTAATCAGGAAAACAACCAACCATGGAATCAACAAACAAACCAATCAACCAGAGAATCAATGAAGCAACCAACCAGCCATCAGGAAAACAACTAAGGAATCAACCAACCAACTCGGGAATCAACCAAGCAACCAATCCGAGAAACAACCAACCAATCAATCAGAGGATCAGCCAACCAACCAGAGAATCAATGAATAAACCAACTAACCAATCGAATCGATGCATTAATCAACTAGCCAATCAGGGAACCAATCTACCAGCCAATCAAGGAACCAAGGAACCAACCAACCAATCAGGGAAACAACCAACCAACCTGGGAATCAACCAAACAACCGATCAATCGGGGAATCGATGAACCAACCAACCAATCAGGGAAACGACCAACCAACCAATGAGGAAATCAACCAACCCACCAGGGGATCAGCCAACCAAACGGAGAATCAACGAATCAATCAACTAACTAATCGAAGCATCCATCAACTAGTCAATCAGGGAATCAACCAACCAGGGAATCAATGAAGCGACCAACCAACCAATCAGGGAATCAATGAACTAACCAACCAATCAGGGAATCAATGAACCAACCAACCAATCAGGGAATCAATGAACCAACCAACCAATCAGGGAATCAATGAACCAACCAACCAATCAGGGAATCAATGAACCAACCAACCAATCAGGGAATCAATGAACCAGCCAACCAATCAGGGAATCAATGAACCAACCAATCAAGGAATCAACCAACTAACCAGGTAATCAACTAGCCAACCATCTAGTGGGTCAGGAAATCAATCAACTAACCACTTATCTGGGAATAAACCAAAATCCAACTGCAGGGAGATCAACCAATCAACAAGGAAAAGCAACTTACTTTGATTTCCTTGTTGGTTGGTCGATTCACTAGGTGAATTAATGTAATAATATGAATTACAATTTGCAGGTAATTTCTTAACTGACTGTAGTTGAATCAGCCAACTTAACAGCTAGTTAGGAAATTACCAACCGAATCACAATGTCAATGAACAAACTGATAAGGAAATTAATCTCAACTCACCAACTGATCAACTTAAGAATCAAGCCATCAGCCAAAAAGGGAATCAATTAAACATCAAGGAAACGAAACCAATAAATTAAGTAATTAACCGTCATGATCATCAACCACCAATGGAATCCAGTGAGGCATTTATACATGACTAGGGCGGTAAGTTTGTTGGCGGATTAAAGGCCGACTATAGTAATCGGGGATTAAACGTCGCTTATAATCCAGGATTATATTTTTTTCGTAAGTTTGTCGGCCGATTAAACGTAGATTTATTTAATCCGAGATTAAAGCAATCCGTAACTTCGTCAGCCGATTAAAGCTCGATTATCATAATCGTTGATTAAAATAATCCGAGTTTTCAATCCTGCCCCCCCCAGGTTTAAAAGGTTGATTATATCTGTTTTTGCGATTGCATAGTCGGTTTGTAGTTGAAAATAAATGTTGTTGATTTTTTGGGCGATTTAAATGAGGATGAAACAGAAAATCAAGTTTAAACGAGAATGAAGCAGAAAATCAAATACAATATCGTCATTCCCTGGATAGATTGAATCCGATGGAAGTTCTGGTCGCGATTTGAACTATGTAGACAGTGCAAGAAAGCTGATTGGATAAAAAAGTTGATAAAAATAAAAAATAAACAAGAAAATTAATTAAAAACGAAGTTTTTTAAATAAAAATTCTATAAAAAATTGTCTGATAAAAAAAATTTGAAAACCTATAGTAAATAATTTTATTTAATTTTCTTCTAAACAATTCAATTTCTTCAGAATCAAAATTAGTGGTTTTCTACGGACACGTGGATTTTGAAGTGGATATCACGAGAAAAAATTGATAAGGATAAGTCCATGACGAAAGGCGACGTACTGAAGGAAAAGCTGTACACCTACACTATAGACAGTATACGTTGTACAGTTTTCAATCAGTAATTATAATTTCAATCCTTGATTATATTATTTTAATCGGCGATTACGTAATCGTCCTTTAATAGGCTGACGAACTTATCGATTATTTTAATCGCCGATTAAATTTTAGTTCACGATTACATAATCCGCGATTAAACATAATCCTGGATTATTTTAATCGGCCGACAAACTTACCGCCCTTAGTGGTTATATAATTGTTTAAGCATACCTGTAAGAGATTCGATCAGTTATGGAGGGGGGTAAACCCCAAATTTTTGGGTGGGGTACCCATGATTTTGGGGGGTCCACAAAAAACCGAAAATTCTGAAAATTTTTCCAAAAAAGGTCAAACAAGCTGATTTTTTCAAATTTTTTCGAGTTAGGGGGTTCCCAACATTTGGGTATAGGGTTCAACCAAGTTGGGCCCCCTAATTACAGGTATGTGCTTAAGCAGACGAGTATATATATTCTTATCTGATTATTTGGTTTTTGCTCGCATGGTTAGATCATCACTTCGCAAACTGGGCCATTGAGCAGTATATTTTTGGATTGAAATTTTCGATTGATGAACCATTGATTTTGATCCTCATGAATTCGTCAGGGTGCACGAGGCTTGATCCGAAGCTACTAGTTATTATCTTCTTTATATCAAAAAAATATGTGCAACTCCGGTGTTTTATTTGTACAAGTTCTTTTGTACATGTAAAAAGATCAGCCAAAAATTCTTTGTACTCTATAAAAATCATGATTTTGAGTGTATTTTTGCACAAACCTTCTTCCAGACAAGGTTTTTTCCGCACACGAAATTTTTTATAATTCGAAGTTGAAATCATTTTAAGAATGTTTAAAATAAGCGAAATTGTAGATTTCCAGGAAAGGCTTGAAAATTATCTGGTTTTCTAGAGAGCTGAAGATTTATAGATTTCAATGGATTTTTTAATTGTCTCAATTTCTGGATTTTGATGTTCTAGAATGCTGGAAAATGAGTCTTTTCAACTCTTATGCCTAAAATAAAGGCTTTACATTTTCGGTCAAAAGCCGCGTATTCACTGCTTCTCAGCGACAAAATTTGTATTCACAAAGTTCAGAATACTTCAAGTGAAAGAAAGAATTCATGAAGATCAATAATAAATCTCAACTTTCTACAAAACCTGAACATACTGAGGATTACTGATTGACAAATGAGATGAAGAAAGATGAGGAAGAATTGACAAATTAGATGAAGAACTTTTAAACACAAAAGCTACTGAAATGTTGGAAAATGTACTTTAGGTATCATGCCTGTAGACAGGAATATTTTTTTGGGGGGCACACATTTTTTCCACTCAATTTACCGTTAAATTGGCGTTTTTGACTTGACTTTTTCTTGAAGAAAAAAATCAAAGGTTATCGTTTGTAGAGGCTTGTAGAGATAATTTGTACTACTCTCAGTTCAAATTTTCCCTAGAAAAATGATGATATTAACAAATTTTTGGAGAAATGTGAGAAAAATTAACAAATTCATATTAATCGTGAAAATTATATTCTCACTATGAAGTGACGAGTTTTACTTACTCTAGCAGAGACATAACAGATTCATGGAAACAATCATGGATAACTGAGAAATGCAACTTCAATTCTTGCTGTGCTTCGGCTTAGCTGTAGTGAAAATGATAAATTATTGCCATTGCCGGTGTAGAGCATCAATAAAACTTCAGATTTTGACCCCCTAAATTGCACCAAAATGCACCATTTCATCAATGTTAGCAGTTGAAGCACCCAAAAAAAATTTTCGTTCTGTGCGGAAAATGCCCAAAAAATTTTCGGCACAGCCCAACAAGAGTGTGTGGAAAACACCTTGTTCCAGATAGCACTTGATTTCATGATCTGATTATATAGCACAAAAGTACACAGTAAAGGTTCAAATTTTCTGTTCAAAAACATGTCTCACTTTAAAATTGAAAAATATACTCATAGTTTCATAATTTGAAAAACTTCCATTCAAACTTGCAATTTTCGAAAATTACTCACATGATGCTTTTGAATTCAGACTCGGCCTCGTGTTCAAAAGTATACTTAGAAAAAGATGGAAAAATGGAGAATTTGGTTTTTTAATGTGCACCACAATTCATATTTTCCGACGGTCTTTGCTCTAAAAGGAAAAGGGGAAAACATTGGATGGAGCATTCTGGGAAATTATAAAGTAGAAACCGCGCCAAAAAATTTTTTCGGTGTTTTCTGATTCTAGAGCCTGGAGAAGCATTTTCCGACCAGGTAATGCCGACAAAATCTTTTTGTACGTTGAACTAAGATACGAAAAGATATTTGTGCGGAGCCAATAATGTTTGTCTGGGACATAAATTTTCAACGTTAAATTCTGAGGCTTTTCCGGATCATTTTCCCAAAATTTCCCAGTTTTCTCACATTTTTTTAACTAAATCGTAAAATAATTACAAGTATGTATGTGCAAAACACACAGCGAAATCTTAATTACAGTGATTTTTCCCGTTTTAATCTGTCTATAACTATCATGATTTATAACACTCACCGAGTGAGAACATATATAAATAAGATGGACAGAAAATCGAATTAAATGTTAATTGGATAATAGTATTTGACTTTCGGAGTGACGCGCTCGAGCTGAATCCGATGAATAAAAATCGATACGAGGCAACAGGAAATTTTGATCTTTTAAAACGCGCAAAAATACATTTTTTCAAGTTCTCAGACTTTTCAAGATTTCCCAGGCGTAATTTTTTGGTTTGACTTTCCAGGTTTTCCACTGAGTACACTGGTATATCCTAAAAAGTGTGTAGACGTTTGAATAAACTTGAAAATTGCATTCTGTCCATATTCTACAAGACTATGCATTTGGTTCCCTGCCCTCGTTTGGCATGGCAACCATCAAAACGATTCAGGAACCAACCAACTTTTTGGGCTAGCTGGTATCAGATGAACCGATAGGGTTTGTCCAGGTATGTACCATATGGCTAGCCATAGAATTGGAAAATCCTGGGGGGATCGCCCAATGTCTAGCTATATGGCCGACGATTTCTGGGGAGATTACTATAGCAGTCCCCATCCCCCAATTCCATGTATGCACCGCCCATCAACTGACCGAAGATCTTACGGATATGAAGATGTTGCACGTAATAGCGTCATAGAAAAAGTACTGGGGGTACTAGGACCAGGCTTTTTTAGTCATTTTTGGTGCCTGGGCCCCAAAAAATTTGCCATTTTGGCTCCTAAAATTTTGAATTATTTACTTATTTTAATGAATTGTAGTCATTTTCATTCAATTTTAGGTTTAAAGTAAGTGTTTTACCGGCTCTAAAATCATAAAACACGGAAATTTTCCGGCGCTCCGCGCCAGATGTCATTCTATAATTTTTCGGATTGGTCTATTCTTTCTACAAATCAAACTTTCTGAGCAGAAAATTTTTCGAAAAAGAGAGAAAATATGGGGTTTCGACAAGGAAATGAATTTTAGTGCATTTAAGAGGTCATAGTGTCAATTTTTCCAACTTCTTGTAACTATTATTTTAAATATGGAGCCGAGTTTGAATTCATTATCATAATGGAGGTGATTTTCATGAATTTCAAGTCTAATTTGAATTTTTTCAAACTCATGAAAGTGTGAACATATTTTTTAATTAAGATACAGACGCGTTTTCGAACCTTGTGTTTATTGAATAAGTTATCCTTAAATTGATTTTCCAGCAAATCAGACTGTCAGAGTCTAAAAAAATTGCGTTGCGTAGCGCCGGAAATATATAGGAAACAACAGAACAGTAAACTGTATTTTCGAAACCCTATACTTTTGTGCCAGAAGGAAATGAACTCAAATGCTATCTTGGAAGAAAGTTTGAGCAAAAATAAATTAAATATCGTGCTTTTTGCGTAAAAAATTTTCTTTGCACAAAGATTTCTTGGCCGATCTCTGTACATGTAGAAAGAAGCCTGTAACTGAAAAACGCTGGTTGGAAATAAAATTTTGAAGAGTAATTTTTTTGAACACGTATCAACTGATTGACTTCAATTAAAAATCTTTGACTCCCAAAATTTGAATTTGGCCCTTAAAAATTTAGGCCTAGGAGCCATCACTGTTTATAAGATTCTTCCTTTTACTGTGACCTGACAATGTCAAGAGAGTGTCAAGTTGACATTCTCGGATCATTGAAATCTAATTAGCCCATACAATGTTATGTCCTGAATTTTTCTCACTGTTTTTGATTTTGCCGTATATCTTGAACGGGAGATCATTTATTTATTCGGAAGGATAAAAGCAATGACTTTTCATCATACACGTAACGAAGCGCCTGAATCGCGCAATTTTCATGGGTAGGGTCATGTCATCGATTGCCGAAAATTCCGGGGAGCGTCTTTGAAAGAAAAATTTTCTATTTTTTCCCTAAAAGTTCGGAAGACAGTTGAAACAATAGTATGGTTTGTCTCAAAAACATAAAAACATGCATTCACGGTGCGAAGCGCCGAAAAATTGACATTTTCCTTTTTTTCAATTAAAAAGATGGGGGTTCTTTTGGTTATTCCAATTCGGACATGATATGCAAATTTTAGAGGTCACTATACGGCTGGCCATCGTATTTTTTGTGTACTTCTATATCTACACTGTACAAAAGTAACTAAAAACAATTTCTGCACTGAACAATTTTTTTCTGTTCCAAATAAAAATAACCTTATAAATCGATGCAATTACAATCATTTTTCCTCTAATCTGGTGTTTTGAAGGAACAAATTTGAGAATGTGGAAAAAAGTGTTGGGAGTGGTTCTCAATGAGGAACAGAATTTTGGGATGTTTAGGATCAAAAACTGCATTTTGATGAATTTTAATTAGTCACAATCTCAAAATTTTCCAATGAGTATAGAAATCGTTAGAGATGCATCGGTTACCCGGAACTGAAATGAGACCTGAAATTACCCGATCATTTTGTTGGACCCGTACCCAAAATACCCTAAGAAATTGTTACAATTCGGATCCGGTTCTGATGTATAACATAGTCATTCAGCTGAAAACAAATACCCATGTTATGGAATGTGATGACCCATCAATTGACTATTGAAATATGAAAAGCAAAAAGCCAAAACTTTATTGCCCAGATCATTGTGAGACCGACTTAGATTTAAAATCTACAGCAACCAATTTATTTGTCACAAATAACCATTTTTTGGCCGTTCTCATTGTAGTCGTCGTCTTTTCAATCTAGATGTTTATCAACAGACATGCACGGCAAGAATTTTCGAGGTGGGCCTTGGACTTTTTATCGAAGGAGGCTGGGGGGTGAGTGAGCAAAAAAAACAAAAAAAGCTCCACATGCATGTTTTTCATACAAAATATGCATAAAAATCATCAAAAAACTGTATTGGAAAAATTTCAGGGGGGGTGTCCAGAGTTCCAGATAGGAGGGTTTACTCCGCTATTTGCATGTATGTTCATCTATAATATTAATCTAAGCATCAAAAATGAAATTATAGATATGCTTAGTCACTAATATTTCACGAAAGATTATGTTATATATTAGTGACTCGAATCCATTCATTGTATCTCATACAAATCATAAGATTTCGAAATGATGTTGTTTCTCTCACATTCATTTTAATACGCAGTTTCTGAAAAGTTTCGATCTTACATATGATAAGTTGGAAACAGGTTTTTTTAGCACGGGTGCTAATGAAACCATAGCCGTGCTGATGGAAATTTTTTGACGTCAGCACGGGTGCTAATTACTGAAAGGGAGAAATTTTTCACAAGAAGTTCGAGAAGAGAAAGTAAGATAAAACATGTCACCAAATTGTGAAAAATCAAAAATCGTCGTTTTCACAAATAACAATGTCGTCAATATCCTTAATATCCTCATTCTCTTCGTCACTTTTACTAAGTTAACGAATGTGGTTGGAATATGAATCAGCTTCGACTCTAACCCCTAGTGAGTAGCAAATATAAATTGTACGTTTTTATGAAAAAATCAATCGAAAGTCTAT